>JASEVX010000004.1:84615844-85006767 GCA_031761405.1 Serripes groenlandicus
CAAGCTTGAGCGGGGATTGAAACATTATCTCCCGCATCCAATGCTATTTCTCCAAGTACTACATCACGGCGACGGTCTTTATTGTCTGATCAAGACTGATCGTCAGAGGAACATTTATGAAATTAAAGGATGCCGGAAAAGTATATTTATAAGAGCATCATATCAATTGAAAACATGAACACTTATGGTTTCTTCCGCCTACAACATATTTATCTATATTCTAATTTAAATTTTGTTAATTCATGAATATATTAAACAATTGCCATTGTTGCATGTTTGTTAAAAGTAGTATGTATATGATGATGACATTCTGTTCAAGTAAGATGTAAATAAAGATTCTGTTCTGTGAAATTAAAATGAACTTATCGAGTGTGGTAAAGGCGGATATGTTGCTTTAAAGCAGACGGCGTTTTGAGAAAACATAGTGACAAAAGAAGAAATTGCACAGACGTGCAATTTCTCCTTTTGTCAGCAATGTTTTCCACTTTTAGTCATAGGTTATCTCATCTGACAAAATATGTTCAATTGTCGTCTGCTGCAGAATTGTCGTATGGGGGAGAGGGGGCAGTGTTGACAACGACGAGGGAGATTATAACAGCTTACCTAGACGCACGCTACATGCGACTATTAACACCATTGCATCATTCTTGGAGAAGGAGAGTCGCTCATGGTGACCAAGTCATCCCAATGATAGTTTCGAATTGGCATCACTTTCATTTTTTTATATTAGTAAGTAAGTAAGTAAATAAATCATTTATTTCAAGTGACATGTGTTCAAATGAATTCAATACATATATACAAAAACCATATAAATAAATACACCCGGCCCGACGGACCAATTAGACACTATTAATATACATTATAATATGGCAAGCGAAACTACAATTTAAGATTAAAGTGCTTATAGATATAGGGATGTGAGTAAATATTAAATAAATACTGTCATTATTAAATTTGATTATTGAAAGTATAAAAATCCCCATGAACATATAAATAAGTACAGTAACATAATGAACAATGTTGAAATGATTTATGTTGATTCTTATTTATAAAGTTCTTTTCTTCTTTTTATGAATGCAGATAATAAATATTTTGCCGTTTTTCTTGGGTAATCACATATCAAAGTGCATAGTTTATCTTTTGGCTGATAATGTTATCCACTGATCTGAGTCCTACTATTTTCATCAAAATAGTAATGACTCTCATTAATCATATACTGAACAATGTAACAAAAAACTGTATTTCTTCTTCTGGCACTCGCAAATCACAAAAAGGTGCAATAGTCTTTCCTCGGGTTTTTCACCTACAAAACGACCTCGTTTCTATTCCGTAATGGTAATGACCACCACATCGAAATTGGGGCAATGATAGATCTCTCAGAACGATTTAAAATTAAGTTTGATATATATCTTCCGTGTGATATACTGTCTTAAATTGTACATAAGTCCGTAGTTTTGGTGTGTTTGAAACTTTATTTGGCCAGCCATCTGCATAGTACTGTAATAGCTTAGATTTTACCATTTTTAAGTTTGCTTTGCTTTTATTGTTGTAATTGTCAATCAAATATATTGTGTTAAAAACAGACTTAATCTCCGAGCACCAATTTTTACATTGATCATAATTTTCATAGTCATATTAAACACACGTTTAGTCAGTCTACTATTGTTAAAAGGTAGTAATCTGTTCCACATACCGAATCATATTGAACCAACGTCGTTGTGTGCATTGTAGCACAGGCGTCATCATTTCTATTGCAGCAAAAAATGCGGAAATCACACAATACCTCGTTAAAATACACAAACAGTCTATCTATATTGTCTATACGCTTTGATAAAAATTATCGTAATGGTAATTTGGGGAATCCCGCACGTGTTACTATAAATAGCCCCTCTATACGTTCCATATAGTGTAAATAATAATGAACAAGGTGTGCAACGGCATTTTACCCCCTCGCTCGATTCGGTCTATAACTTCCGCATAAAAACGTCTAAACGACCGAGGTCCCAGGTAGAGACAGGTTCATAACTGAGTTTTCTCGTGATCCACCACATCAATATTTGCCAACCCGACAAAAACGCCGGCGTTTTTAAGCTTAATGTTCATTATATTTGAGAAATTTGCAGTTGTCTTACCGCTATGCGCTGACGTCACAATTTTGCAACATTCCGCAGCGACAGATTAATCAAACAACGATTTAAACACGGTCTAAAAATTATTTTTTATACTTCTTTCGAAAATGTACAAAGAAATACCGTATGTTTTTATGAATAATATTATTTTTGGAAGAAAAATGAATAAATGCAACTCCAACAAACATTGCTCAGGTACAATATTCTAAAAAAGCGCGGTCATTTCGCGTTAAATATTTGCTGCGGACGTGTATTATTGTGACGTCAGCGGCATGGCGGTAAGGGACAATTGGCAAATTTTCAAATAATAATGAACATTAAGCTTAAAAACGCCGGCGTATTTGTCGGTTGGCAAATATTGATGTGGTGGATCACGAGAAAAATCATTTATGAACCTGTCTCTACCTAAGACCAGGTCGTTTTAGAAGTTTTTTATGCGGAAATTATAGCCCGAATTGAGCGAGGGGGTAATGCCGTTGCACACCTTGTCATTATTATTACACTATAAGGACGTATAGAGGGGCTATTTATAGTTAGTAGACGACGTGCCGGGATTCCCCAAAATTACCATTACGATCATTTTTTATCAAATCGTATAGACAATATAAATAGACTTTTTTGTGTAGTTTTAACGCGAGGTATTGTGTGATTTTTCGCATTTTTGCCTGTAATAGAAATTCGGACGCCTGTGAATTGTAGCCAACCGAATATCAACCGTTAATAGCCACCGTCGGTGTAAATCTATATACGCCTAAGAAGTAGCGGATGTGCTCTTTTTGTACCGAATCTAACTCAGAGAGTGTTGCTTAAATCCCCAAACAGACGAACTATATCTAAAATAGGAACTACACACAGGCGTTATATAGTTTTTTATATGTTATTGAAGCTAAAATTCCTTTAGACTATGTATTTTAGAAAGTAGTACTTCCCTGTGCTCGTCCAGGCTCACAGACGCTAAAGCGCTTAGCCTGTAATTTTTTTAATAGAATTAAATATACAACGTATTTTACCATCCAGGCCTTGTTGTTAAACAATTTATACGACAACCCGTTTCTATAAACCGAATCAAAAGCTTTTTGAAGTCCACGAAGGCACAATAAGGCCGTTTATTCCCACTAAGGAATATGACTTCTTATATTTGATAGGATAAATACAGCATCAGTAGTGCTACAATTTTTTTTAACAACCAAACTGAGCATCGGAAATGTTATCATTTTCTCGACTCCATGAACAGACTCTTTTCGGTTCAAGACACTTGTGGAACAAATTGCATAAGTTACTCAATAAAGTTATTCCGCGATAGTTATTCGGGTCTCTCTTATCTCCCTTTTTATGAATGGTAATTATAAATCCTTCAGACCAACTTTTGGGAAATATCCAGAATTAAATACAATATTGAACATATCGGCCAAGTGATCCGATATAATGTCACTGGTTTCGATGAAATAATCTTTTAGTAAATTGTCTTTAGGACTAGGCGTCTCTGTGACGTTTTAGACGTTTAATTGCGCTTTCAACTTCAGATACTGATATTGGTTCATTTTAACGCGGCCAAATGTAGGGGAATCTATATTTAATTCGCTGAGTTTTTAGTAATTCTTCAATATCGGGTATTTCAGTTTTCTCGATATTATTAAATATAACTTCTAAAATGGTTTTCGAATCTGCAATGCAAGCCTCGTTCTTGTTATCATTCCTTTTTCGTTTAAAGAAATTCCAAAATTCCCGAGGACTAATGCTATTTCTCCAAGTACTACATCACGGCGACGGTCTTTATTGTCTGATCAAGACTGATCGTCAGAGGAACATTTATGGAAATTAAAGGATGCCGGAAAAGTATATTTATAAAGCAATATCAAATTGAAAACATGAACAATTATGGTTTCTTCCGCCTACAACATATTTATCTATATTCTAATTTAAATTTTGTTATTCCATGAATATATTAAACAATTGCCATTGTTGCATGTTTGTTAAAATAGTATGTATATGATGATGAACATTCTGTTCAAGTAAGATGTAAATAAAGATTCTGTTCTGTGAAATTAAAATGAACTTATCGAGTGGTAAAGGCGGATATGTTGCTTTAAAGCAGACGGCGTTTTGAAAACATAGTGACAAAAGAAGAAATTGCACAGAACGTGCAATTTCTCCTTTTGTCACAATGTTTTCCACTTTTAGTCATAGGTTATCCATCTGACAAAATATGTTCAATGTCGTCTGCTGCAGAATTGTCGTATGGGGGAGAGGGGGCAGTGTTGACAACGACGAGGGAGATTATAACAGCTTACCTAGAGCACGCTACATGCGACTATTAACACCATTGCATCATTCTTGGAGAAGGAGAAGTCGCTCATGGTGACCAAGTCATCCCAATGATAGTTTCGAATTGGCATCACTTTCATTTTTTTATATTAGTAAGTAAGTAAGTAAATAAATCATTTATTTCAGTGACATGTGTTCAAATGAATTCAATACATATATACAAAAACATATAAATAAATACACCCGGCCCGACGGACCAATTAGACACTATTAATATACATTATAATATGGCAAGCGAAACTACAATTTAAAGATTAAAGTCTTATAGATATAGGATGTGAGTAAATATTAAATAAATACTGTCATTATTAAATTTGATTATTGAAAGTATAAAAATCCCATGAACATATAAATAAATACAGTAACATAATGAAAATGTTGAAATGATTTAATGTTGATTCTTATTTATAAAGTTCTTTTCTTCTTTTTATGAATGCAGATAATAAATATTTTGCCGTTTTTCTTGGGTAATCACATATCAAAGTGCATAGTTTATCTTTTGGTGATAATGTTATCCACTGATCTGAGTCTAATATTTCATCAAAATAGTAATGACTCTCATTATCATATATTGAACAATGTAACAAAAAATGTATTTCTTCTTCTGGCACTCGCAAATCACAAAAAGGTGCATAGTCTTTCCTCGGGTTTTTCACCTACAAAACGACCTGTTTCTATTCGTAATGGTAATACACCACATCGAAATTGGGCAATGATAGATCTCTCAGAACGATTTAAATTAAGTTTGATATATTCTTCCGTGTGATATACTGTCTTAAATTGTACATAAGTCCGTAGTTTTGGTGTGTTTGAAACTTTATTTGGCCAGGCATCTGCATAGTACTGTAATAGCTTAGATTTTACCATTTTTAAGTTTGCTTTGCTTTTATTGTTGTAATTGTCAATCAAATATATTGTGTTAAAAACAGACTTAATCTCCGAGCACCAATTTTTACATTGATCATAATTTTCATAGTCATAATTAAACACACGTTTAGTCAGTCTACTATTGTTAAAAGGTAGTAATCTGTTCCACATACGAATCATATTGAACCAACGTCGTTGTGTGCATTGTAGCACAGGCGTCATCATTTCTATTGCAGCAAAAAATGCGGAAAATCACACAATACCTCGTTAAAATACACAAACAGTCTATCTATATTGTCTATACGCTTTGATAAAAATTATCGTAATGGTAATTTGGGGAATCCCGCACGTGTTACTATAAATAGCCCCTCTATACGTCCATATAGTGTAATAATAATGACAAGGTGTGCAACGGCATTTTACCCCCTCGCTCGATTCGGGCTATAACTTCCGCATAAAAACGTCTAAAACGACCGGGTCCCAGGTAGAGACAGGTTCATAACTGAGTTTTCTCGTGATCCACCACATCAATATTTGCCAACCGACAAAAACGCCGGCGTTTTTAAGCTTAATGTTCATTATATTTGGAAATTTGCAGTTGTCCTTACCGCCATGCGCTGACGTCACAATTTGCAACATTCCGCAGCGACAGATTAATCAAACAACGATTTAAAACACGGTCTAAAAATTATTTTTTATACTTCTTTCGAAAATGTACAAATAAATACCGTATTTTTTATGAATAATATTATTTTTGGAAGAAAAATGAATAAATGCAAACTCCAACAAACATTGCTCAGGTACAATATTCTAAAAAAGCGCGTCATTTCGCGTTAAATATTTGCTGCGGAACGTGATTATTGTGACGTCAGCGCATGGCGGTAAGGACAATTGCAAATTTTCAAATATAATGAACATTAAGCTTAAAAACGCCGGCGTATTTGTCGGTTGGCAAATATTGATGTGGTGGATCACGAGAAAAATCATTTATGAACCTGTCTCTACCTAAGACCAGGTCGTTTTAGACGTTTTTATGCGGAAATTATAGCCCGAATTGAGCGAGGGGGTAAAATGCCGTTGCACACCTTGTCATTATTATTACACTATAAGGACGTATAGAGGGGCTATTTATAGTAACACGTGCGGGATTCCCCAAATTACCATTACGATCATTTTTATCAAAACGTATAGACAATATAAATAGACTTTTTGTGTATTTTAACGAGGTATTGTGTGATTTTTCGCATTTTTTGCTGTAATAGAAATTCGGACGCCTGTGATTGTAGCCAACCGATATCACCGTTAATAGCCACCGTCGGTGTAAATCTATATACGCCTAAGAAGTAGCGGATTGCTCTTTTTTGTACCGAATCTAACTCAGAGTGTTCCTTAAATCCCCAAACAGACGAACTATAATCTAAAATAGGAACAACACAGGCGTTATATAGTTTTTTATATGTATTGAAGCTAAATTCCTTTAGACTATGTATTTTAGAAAGTATACTTCCCTGTGCTCGTCCCGCTCCAGACGCTAAAGCGTTAGCTGTAATTTTTTTAATAGAATTAAATATACAACGTATTTTACCATCCAGGCCTTGTTTAAACAATTTATACGACAACCCGTTTCTATAAACCGAATCAAAAGCTTTTTTGAAGTCCACGAAGGCACAATAAGGCCGTTTATTCCCACTAAGGAAATGACTTCTTATATTTGATAGGATAAATACAGCATCAGTAGTGCTACAATTTTTTTTAAAACCAAACTGAGCATCGGAAATGTTATCATTTTCTCGACTCCATGAACAGACTCTTTCGTTCAAGACACTTGTGAACAAATTGCATAAGTTACTCAATAAAGTTATTCCGCGATAGTTATTCGGGTCTCTCTTATCTCCCTTTTTATGAATGGTAATTATAAATCCTTCAGACCAACTTTTGGGAAATATCCAGAATTAAATACAATATTGAACATATCGGCCAAGTGATCCGATATAATGTCACTGGTTTCGATGAAATAATCTTTTAGTAAATTGTCTTTAGGACTAGGCGTCTTGTGACGTTTTAGACGTTTAATTGCGCTTTCAACTTCAGATACTGATATTGGTTCATTTAACGCGCCAAATGTAGGGGAATCTATATTTAAATCGCTGTTTTTAGTAAATTCTTCAATATCCGGTATTTCAGTTTTCTCGATATTATTAAATATACTTCTAAAATGGTTTTCGAAATCTGCAATGCAAGCCTCGTTCTTGTTATCATTCCTTTTTCGTTTAAAGAAATTCCAAAATTCCCGAGGACTAATGCTATTTCTCCAAGTACTACATCACGGCGACGGTCTTTATTGTCTGATCAAGACTGATCGTCAGAGGAACATTTATGGAAATTAAAGGATGCCGGAAAAGTATATTTATAAAGCAATATCAAATTGAAAACATGAACAATTATGGTTTCTTCCGCCTACAACATATTTATCTATATTCTAATTTAAATTTTGTTATTCCATGAATATATTAAACAATTGCCATTGTTGCATGTTTGTTAAAATAGTATGTATATGATGATGAACATTCTGTTCAAGTAAGATGTAAATAAAGATTCTGTTCTGTGAAATTAAAATGAACTTATCGAGTGGTAAAGGCGGATATGTTGCTTTAAAGCAGACGGCGTTTTGAAAACATAGTGACAAAAGAAGAAATTGCACAGAACGTGCAATTTCTCCTTTTGTCACAATGTTTTCCACTTTTAGTCATAGGTTATCCATCTGACAAAATATGTTCAATGTCGTCTGCTGCAGAATTGTCGTATGGGGGAGAGGGGGCAGTGTTGACAACGACGAGGGAGATTATAACAGCTTACCTAGAGCACGCTACATGCGACTATTAACACCATTGCATCATTCTTGGAGAAGGAGAAGTCGCTCATGGTGACCAAGTCATCCCAATGATAGTTTCGAATTGGCATCACTTTCATTTTTTTTATATTAGTAAGTAAGTAAGTAAATAAATCATTTATTTCAGTGACATGTGTTCAAATGAATTCAATACATATATACAAAAACATATAAATAAATACACCCGGCCCGACGGACCAATTAGACACTATTAATATACATTATAATATGGCAAGCGAAACTACAATTTAAAGATTAAAGTCTTATAGATATAGGATGTGAGTAAATATTAAATAAATACTGTCATTATTAAATTTGATTATTGAAAGTATAAAAATCCCATGAACATATAAATAAGTACAGTAACATAATGAAAATGTTGAAATGATTTAATGTTGATTCTTATTTATAAAGTTCTTTTCTTCTTTTTATGAATGCAGATAATAAATATTTTGCCGTTTTTCTTGGGTAATCACATATCAAAGTGCATAGTTTATCTTTTGGTGATAATGTTATCCACTGATCTGAGTCTAATATTTCATCAAAATAGTAATGACTCTCATTATCATATACTGAACAATGTAACAAAAAATGTATTTCTTCTTCTGGCACTCGCAAATCACAAAAAGGTGCATAGTCTTTCCTCGGGTTTTTCACCTACAAAACGACCTGTTTCTATTCGTAATGGTAATACACCACATCGAAATTGGGCAATGATAGATCTCTCAGAACGATTTAAATTAAGTTTGATATATTCTTCCGTGTGATATACTGTCTTAAATTGTACATAAGTCCGTAGTTTTGGTGTGTTTGAAACTTTATTTGGCCAGGCATCTGCATAGTACTGTAATAGCTTAGATTTTACCATTTTTAAGTTTGCTATGCTTTTATTGTTGTAATTGTCAATCAAATATATTGTGTTAAAAACAGACTTAATCTCCGAGCACCAATTTTTACATTGATCATAATTTTCATAGTCATAATTAAACACACGTTTAGTCAGTCTACTATTGTTAAAAGGTAGTAATCTGTTCCACATACGAATCATATTGAACCAACGTCGTTGTGTGCATTGTAGCACAGACGTCTCTACCTAAGACCAGGTCGTTTTAGACGTTTTTATGCGGAAATTATAGCCCGAATTGAGCGAGGGGGTAAAATGCCGTTGCACACCTTGTCATTATTATTACACTATAAGGACGTATAGAGGGGCTATTTATAGTAACACGTGCGGGATTCCCCAAATTACCATTACGATCATTTTTATCAAAACGTATAGACAATATAGATAGACTTTTTGTGTATTTTAACGAGGTATTGTGTGATTTTTCGCATTTTTTGCTGTAATAGAAATTCGGACGCCTGTGATTGTAGCCAACCGATATCACCGTTAATAGCCACCGTCGGTGTAAATCTATATACGCCTAAGAAGTAGCGGATTGCTCTTTTTTGTACCGAATCTAACTCAGAGTGTTCCTTAAATCCCCAAACAGACGAACTATAATCTAAAATAGGAACAACACAGGCGTTACATAGTTTGTTATATGTATTGAAGCTAAATTCCTTTAGACTATGTATTTTAGAAAGTATACTTCCCTGTGCTCGTCCCGCTCCAGACGCTAAAGCGTTAGCTGAAATTTTAAAGTTTTTCTTTTCGTGAAATATGACACCTAAATATTTGTAGGATTCAACAGTCTCTATAATTTCAAGCTGTAAACGCGTTTTTTTCCCCAAGACAGTTTCAAAACAGACGACAAGTTAAATAGCATATGGGTTCAAGGGTAAATTAACCCTATAACTTTAGATCCGCCATTACACCGAGTTTATAAAATCGACTGACACAGTGAAAATACCCAACATTCTAAGCTGATTTCATCAGAAACGTTTATCAATAACTCTTTGAGTATTTTTATTGTCTCTGACTACCAACGCTATACTCTTCTTTTTCAAAATGAAAATAAAAATTCACATCGGCATGTGGACCATTATCTGTATGTTGTTGTACACGAGAAGTAATTCAACAGACTTTAACTCGACAAAAGTGGAACAATACTTAAATGTTCTATGCCAAACTACGGGCGATTGCTTGAACAAAGACAGAACAATCACAGCTATACCAAGGAGACCTAAGAATACCTGTTGTTGGGGTAAATATAAACGTTTCCGTTAGTTGATGTACACCAGCAGATCGTTTTGAGAAATTTCATGTCTTTGAAATGACCGAATTTTGTATTTGTTTACATGAAGTGGGTATTTATCAATCACCTTATTATAACTGTGCAGAGTTTCATAGTTTAGCTAAGACGCAAGTTGCGCACGCTATTCCTGCATAATACATTTAAGCGTTGCTGGTGTTTTCTCCGATTTATTTAAAAGTAAGTAATTAACATTAAAGTTTAAACATTTCTATATATTTATGTTTTCGCGTTATATCCATAACACTCAATTACAAACATTAATGAGTCTACCCATGTATGTCTACCCGATAAATATGAAGCATAATCGATAAATATTTAGATGTTTATGGTACTGGAAAGAAAAAATTATTACTCTAATTGTATCCAAGAATTATGAATTGGCGTATTTTATTCTGCTGAGCTCCTTTTTTTTGAGTTATGACCTATTGCTTGATATAGATACTATTCACCAGCAAGCGCTATGGTTGAATACAGTTGGGAGCATGGTGATAAGGGGAGGGCATGTTTGCATTATTGATAGTTCTCCCATTCCCGCCATACTATCCATCATAATGTAATATAATATAAATGATCAGCTATCTCTGTCAAGAAATGGTCGGATACACATAATGTCACTAATGTGTAACTTAATATGAACTTATGATTGCCTGCATCTTTTCCTGGTAACCGACTTGTATATAAAATACATTATGCATCATTGTTTTTTCTCTCTCTCTCTCTCTCTCTCTCTCTCTCTCTCTCTCTCTCTCTCTCTCTCTCTCTCTCTCTCTCTCTCTCTCTCTCTCTCTCTCTCTCTCTCTCACTTTCTTTTCTTGTATATGTTTGTTTTTGTAATAGTGAATTTGTGTTCTGTTTGTATTGCTTGTATAATCTTCAAATATGGAGGAAATAGTTTTAAAACATCATTTATTATAAAAAAACAAACAATAAACGATAGAAAAAGAACGACAAGGATATAATAATTTATTTTTAATTACAGTGGTATTTAAACTGATGATTGACAGAAAGCTTACTCTACTTGGAAAAGTAATAGTTATCAAACAATTTGTATTGCATTGCCCAAACTCATATATCCACTTACAGTATTACCAAATCCACCTGATTATATTGTTAATGACATAAATAAAACAATATTTGAATATCCGTGGGAATATATGCCAGATAACCTTAAAAGAAAACAGGTGATACAATCAATTATTCATGGAGGAATAGCGGTACCAAATATATACCTATCAATTAACTTATTAAAATCTAGTTGGATAAATCGTTATTAAGATGAAAATAATAAAGGTGCGTGGAAATTATTTTATGATAGGATATGAAAGAAATATGTGGGGCAGCCTTATCTTTGAATGCAGTTTAAAAGATGCAGACATAAAAAACATATCTCCAGAAAATAGCTTTTTGCCAGACATTCAAGTTTCATAGAGAAAAATACGTAATAATTTACTGCAAAATAATGTAAAAAAAGAAATTATTTGGAATAATTCAGAAATTAGAAGTAATGGGAAAACCTTATTTTACCAAGATTGGAACGATAGAGGTATTAAATATTTAGAGCATTTCTATTATTTTCGCATAAAACACATTTGAAACATTTAAATATTTATATGATAGATAGATATATTTTAATCGACTTATACAAATACATGTATCTCATCATTTACATACATTTACATTAACAATATTAATACGTGAACAACACTAAATAATAATCCGAAATAACTTGGGAGATTTCAAAAATAGATTATAACACAATAATGAAAATTTAACCTTTAACTTTAAGCAGTTTAGGAGAGTGTGAAATTAACAATTCTTGGAAGACCTATCTTAATCTAAATTCATACTGTCAATCACCTACATATATTACCTCAAGATCATCTTATTTAGGTGATCTGAAGCTTATAGCATGTGAGTAATGGGAAATTAGGAATATATAAAACTGTTGAGCACTATCAACGAAATGCATCTTCTATAACATCTGAGCGGCAACACGGACATTTTCTTTCTGGTCTAGGTACTCACGCTAATACTTCCATGTCACCCAGTTTCTATGTTAAGGTTATGCGAGGAAAGATGAAGTCTAGTCAATTTTACTCTTATATGTCTTGGTATTACTTTTTCTAGATATTCGCTCAGGCAAAAATCTGTTTTAATAAATGTGTACAAAAGTGACAAAATATTACCTTTTTTTCTAAGTCACTGTACAACTTTTGTACAAAATTATCAATAACCCTTTGCTTAAATATACCTATAAACATTTTATGATTATGAATACCTTGATTTTCCCATATATCGGAAAGTCCGTGTTTCGACAATAAGGTTTTAACGTTTGAAGACCATTTTTTTTACCATTGCGGGTGTCTTCAAGTGACATCATATACAGTTTTTAACATAATATTGTCTGTAGATATAAGTTTTAATCTTTAATAATAGATACATATCGATTGATATAAAGAGGTAGTCTAACCAATTCTCCGTAAATTGCGGCATTGCATGTACTGGTTTTTACACCAAGAACACTCTTGCAAAACTTTAATTCAATCTCTCCAAATCCTTAGATTTGGTAAATCCCCAAATGGGGCTACTATAGCTAAGGATTGGAGTCACAAAAGCATCAAATAGTTGTATAGCCATTGCAGAGTTTACTTCGTATTTAATCACATTGTTAAGGAGTACATGCTGAGCCTTGGATGCTTTGCCTATTATATATTGGTTATTTAAATCAAAAGACCCTGTGTAATTAAAAACCACACCGAGATAAGTAAAGTTATCCATACTCTCAATTTTCTGTTCATTAAAACAAAAGTCTTCACATGCTCGAATATAGCCCCTTTTTCTGAATATAACAACCTCAGTCTGTTTAATGTTCTCGAGTCCCCATATAGAGCAATACTCTTTTAAACGGGTTAAACTGGACTGTAGATCCTCTTTGGATTACCATATCATCCGCGAATATTAAAAGAATAATACATATATCTGTTATGTTAAGACCACAGTTAGATCTATCTTGCAAAAAAAAGCTCAATATCTTACATAAAAAGTGCGTATAGAATAGTTGAATTTATTTGACCTTGTCTCAATCCTACTGAAATATCGAAAAAATCAGAGTAATCGTTGCCGCATTTGACACAGGATTTAACTATTTCATACATAGAATTAAATATACAACGTATTTTACCATCCAGGCCTTGTTTAAACAATTTATACGACAACCCGTTTCTATAAACCGAATCAAAAGCTTTTTTGAAGTCCACGAAGGCACAATAAGGCCGTTTATTCCCACTAAGGAAATGGCTTCTTATATTTGATAGGATAAATACAGCATCAGTAGTGCTACAAATCAACCGATATCACCGTTAATAGCCACCGTCGGTGTAAATCTATATACGCCTAAGAAGTAGCGGATTGCTCTTTTTTGTACCGAATCTAACTCAGAGTGTTCCTTAAATCCCCAAACAGACGAACTATAATCTAAAATAGGAACAACACAGGCGTTATATAGTTTTTTATATGTATTGAAGCTAAATTCCTTTAGACTATGTATTTTAGAAAGTATACTTCCCTGTGCTCGTCCCGCTCCAGACGCTAAAGCGTTAGCTGTAATTTTTTTAATAGAATTAAATATACAACGTATTTTACCATCCAGGCCTTGTTTAAACAATTTATACGACAACCCGTTTCTATAAACCGAATCAAAAGCTTTTTTGAAGTCCACGAAGGCACAATAAGGCCGTTTATTCCCACTAAGGAAATGACTTCTTATATTTGATAGGATAAATACAGCATCAGTAGTGCTACAAATTTTTTTAAAACCAAACTGAGCATCGGAAATGTTATCATTTTCTCGACTCCATGAACAGACTCTTTCGTTCAAGACACTTGTGAACAAATTGCATAAGTTACTCAATAAAGTTATTCCGCGATAGTTATTCGGGTCTCTCTTATCTCCCTTTTTATGAATGGTAATTATAAATCCTTCAGACCAACTTTTGGGAAATATCCAGAATTAAATACAATATTGAACATATCGTCCAAGTGATCCGATATAATGTCACTGGTTTCGATGAAATAATCTTTTAGTAAATTGTCTTTAGGACTAGGCGTCTTGTGACGTTTTAGACGTTTAATTGCGCTTTCAACTTCAGATACTGATATTGGTTCATTTAACGCGCCAAATGTAGGGGAATCTATATTTAAATCGCTGTTTTTAGTAAATTCTTCAATATCCGGTATTTCAGTTTTCTCGATATTATTAAATATACTTCTAAAATGGTTTTCGAAATCTGCAATGCAAGCCTCGTTCTTGTTATCATTCCTTTTTCGTTTAAAGAAATTCCAAAATTCCCGACTTTTATTTCGCAAACCTTTTAGGTTTTCAGACTGGCTCAAAGTATAAGCTCGTTTCTTGCGCTGTATCAATTTCTTATATATTGATTTATTTTCACAGAACAAAATTCTATTCTAATTATTTCTCTTTTTATTGAAAATTGACAAAGATTCCTTATATAACCGTTTTGCGTCTGCACATTCACCATCGAACCATTTGCTATTATATTTAGCATTTCTTCTAGTTTGTGGTTTATTTCCCACAATGTTTCTTTCAAAATGCGGAGCAGCAATTTCCCGAATATGAAATGAAATTCGTTCCATCATTTTATCTATCGATGTTTTGTCCGAGATATTTTCACTATTTACGATTCGATTTAAATCAGGTAGTTTCCCTATCATTTTACGCCTGAATACATCTTTGTGAGTACTGTTCCATCTATAAATAGTATCATTGTCCATTTGAGGACTGTCGTTGTTTGCGTTTAGCATGCATTTACCTTTCACTTGAAAATATAACAGTGCATGGTCACTAAATATATCAAATTGACCAACTTGAAATGTATTCAGCATGTGGAAACTGGTCTGCTTTAACAACAAGTAATCAATTGTACTGCATGATTTTTTACAATAATATGTGTAACTTCCTATATTTTCATCAAGACCTACTCGACCATTTACCAATTTTAATCCTGAAGACTTACACAAATCTAACAGTTTATGTCCACTTGCATTTGATGTTTTATCCTATGAGGCCCCCGACTCTTGAATTAAAGTCCCCAGCAACCATTACCGTACCAAAATTGTCATAATAATCTTTTTGATTTTGTAATAAATCAGACAGGTCAACTTTATAATAATTTTCTGCTGCAGAGTCGTCATGCCATAAATATACTATACATAAATAAACATCAGTTTGCAGATTGAAAGCGTTTTTATCAATTTTTAACCACAAAATTGTATCAAAATTGTTTTACACAATGGTTACATGATGCGTTATACATTCTTTTATATACAATGCTATTCCTCCGCTGTGTCTCCGCGCCTTTTTATTTCTAAATTTACGATAATAATTGAATGATTTGTAACTGGGAATGTCAATATCAGTTTCCTTTTCACACAACGATTCCAAAAGTACTATTATATCATTGGATATGAGTTTCTGTAGAAAATCGGGATTTTCCCGTTTACTCACCGTATACCCAGTACAGTTCCATACTATGACATTTAGTACACTATCCGCTGAATCCTAACCGACTCTGACTGGTTTCCCTTCAATAACAAGAGTATCATAGGATATCCATGCACGTTTACCAGCTGCTTTGGCTCTTTTCATTTCCAGTACTAAGCGTTGTCTTCTAGTCACAACTTCAGGTGGATATTGTTCATGAATAATGTTCATGGATAATGAAATTCGTAGCTTTAACTTTAAAGCTTTGCTTCTTTACCAACTCCCTGACTTTAAACGAATTAAATTTATAAACTATGTTCCTTATACTGTCGTCTGCTTGTTGACCCATACGATGTACCCTTTCTAAGTCCATTTTATTTACTATATCTTGGGCTATTTTCAACCTTTCTGACATAAAATCTCTAATTGTTTTCTCTGTATCTGTTTTACGCTCATTTGTTGATTCCGGTATGTTGCAAAATATCAAATTGTTTCTCATAGATTGGGACTGTAGATATGTCACATTATCGTTCAACTAATCAGCTTTTTTCTTTAAACGTTCTATCTTGTCTGCATTTGACCCTATTTCAAACTCTACGACATCGACCCTTTCTGCAGTTTGTCTCACCTTTGCATCTGTTGCAGTGCATTTTGCGTCAAGTTGACTTTTGATTGTTTTCAATTCCGTTTGGAACATATTCACCTGAGACAATAAGGAATCCAAAGTCTGCAATTTGTTAGCAACTTCAGCAAATCTAGAGTCTATTCTTGCTTCAATTCTCTTTTCCCTCCTGTTTAAAATTGTAATAATATCTGCATTGGAAGGCGCGCTAACTGACTACAATCCAAAGATGTCTTAAAATAATATAATATCATTGGAAACATACCTTTAAAAAGGAAAAATGGAATGCAAACGAAAAATCCCACAGATGAGGAAAAAACACAGCTAATAAGCACAATAAGTTTTGAAATAAAATTAAATTATCGTATAAGTAAGAATTGTCTTTATCTGAGGAAAAATGGCAAACTATTTTTGGTGAAAAAGAGAATGTCGAGGCTTGGCGTGAAACGGTTGTTACTAAAATTGTTTTTTTTGTACCAAGGTTAACCATCTCGCCATAAAGTCTTTATAATCGTTAAATAATTTTTCTTGGTAAACAATGGAAATTTAGGCCCCGTTTCACGCCAAGCCTTCATTATATGATATCAATGAAATCAACGTCGGATACAATTTCAAGAAGTTTCCAATATATTGTTTTTAAATAGAATTATACCTACAAGTAAGATACCGTATACCTACACATATAAATCATCAAGTTTATGCAAATTTGTGTTCAAGTTAAGTGGAAATCATAGATCAACTGTTTTGGGAATGCAGAAATACGGAAATAATGTGGAATAAATTAATAGTGTTATTTAATACAAAATCTATACAATTAACTTTTTAATAATGGACATTTGTCTCGGAACTCTTTAAGGTGGTGCGGATACTGAAATTGTTAATTATATATAGGAGCTAACATGAGTCGTCATTTCATTTAAAGATTGATTAAACGAGTTCAAGAAATTTGTTATTAAGCGAGCCTTTAGCGAGCTCAATAACAAACTTCTTGGACGAGTTTAATAAAAATTATGAAATGACAACGCATGTCAGATTCTTTTCTATCATATGACGAATTGCAAAAAGAAAATCGGGTTTTCTCGGTCAGAAAATAGTCCCAACATGTAATACTTAAACTGTTAACTAATCACACAAAATAACATTATGACCGATAATGGTCCCTTTACCTCGTCCATCTATCGTGACGTTTGTGTTAACAGGACACACGTTCTCAGCCATTTTGTAAACATTCGCGGATGAATAAAAAAATAGTGAATACACACGTTACATATAAAGAAATACGTAAAGGGTATATTAGATCGGATATAAGCATTGTCATGTGATGAATCATTATTCTTATGAAACAATATATCTTTAATACGAAACAAATTAAATACTATACTTACGTTTGACATTTTTAAAATTAGGTTAAAGAAATTGCTTTATACAAAGACCAATTAGAGATGCATGACAAAAATGGGAAAGTTTCTAGTTTTTAGCTCACCTATGCGCAAAGTGTAATGTGATCTTTTGTGATCGCTCACCGTCCGTCGTCCGTCGTCGTCGTCGTCCGTCCGTTCACGTTTTCCTACAAACGACTTCTCCTCCTAAACCAATTAACCAAATTCAAAATAATTTTACAGGAATGTTCCTTGGGTGGTTCTCCTTCAAACTTGTTCAAAGAATTCTATTCCATGCAGAACTTTAGTTGCCACGGCCAAAAAAAAGGGTAAATTAACCAAAGCTTAAAAACTCTTCTTGTCTGAAAGTAGAAGGCCCATGCCTTTGCTATTTGGTATGTATCATCATCTAGTTAACCTCTAACAAGATTGTTCAAATTATAGCCCTGGGGTCAAAAATGTCTCCTCTCCGGGGGTCACTTATTTTTCATAGACTCATATACGGAAAAAACTTTAAAAATCTTCTTGTCTAAGAGTAGAGGGCCCAGGCCTTTGATATTTGGTTTGTAGCATCATCTAGTGGAACTCTACCAAGATTGTTCAAAGTATCGCCATGGGGTCAAAATGACCCCTCTTCTGGGGTCTATTGTTTTACATAGACTCGTATAGGGGAAAAACTTTAAAAATCTTCTTGTCTAAAAGTAGAAGGCCCAGGCCTTTGATATTTGGTATGTAGCTTCATCTAGTGGACCCCTACCAAGATTGTTCAAATTATAGCCCTGGGGTCAAAAATGGCCCCACCCGGGTCACTTGTTTTACATATACTCGTATAGGAAAAACTTTAAAAATCTTGTCTAAAAGTTTAATATTTGAAATCTAACTTCATCTAGTGGACTTCTACCAAGATTGGTCAAATTATTATAGCCCTGGTGTTAATCATGGCTCCACCCTGGGGATCACTTGTTTTCCAAGACTTGTTAAGGTAAACACTTTAAAAATATTTGTGTTCATTTGCCATGAATTTTCTTTGTGTGCCCCTCTACTAAGACTTCAAATTATTTTGATAGGATGATAGACATGGCCACCAGGGGGTGTTGCTTGTGTTCCGTATATATGTATAGACACAGAACAATGAAAACCTTTTAAGTTTGATTAAATCAGGTGAGCGATATAGGACTTTCATGGTCCTCTTGTTTAATTCTTTTTTTCTTTTATTATTGTACATTTATCTCAAGATATTTAATTGTTCACACAAATATTCAGTCAAATCAAAGCTCCCTTCTTTCTCCCACCTCTCTTCCTTTTCAAACTTCTTAAAATAATCTTTTCCATTCTAAACTTTCTTTAGAGTATGTTTTAAAACAAAACAAGAGCGCCAAATGTCACAAAATACGCCCGTCCTGTTTTTTTGAGACCAATAAAGTATAGTGATTGGTTGTACATTAGGCAAATTTAGAGAGCAGACACTGTTAGTACAGTTTTGGCCATTTCGAGGGACATAAGTGTGTAGTGACTAAGATAACGTGGTTAGTTATCGAACTTGTCCAAGATATTATGCCAATATACATTCTGACCAAATTTGGTGATGATTGGACAAAGGCTTCTAAAGTTATTGAGCTGACAATACCAATTTTAGGTAATTTCTATAATTAAAGGGCGATAACTCTCGATTGACTAAAGCAATATGGCTAGTTATCAAACTTGTCCGAGATATTATGCCAATACACATTCTGATCAAATTTGGTGATAATTGGACAAAGGCTTCTAAAGATATTAAGCTGAAAATCCCAATTTTAGGTAATTTCTATAATTAAAGAGCGATAACTCTCAATTGACTAAAGCGATATGGCTAGTTATCGAACTTATCCGAGATATTATGCCAATACACATTATGACCAAATTTGGTGATGATTAGATAAAGGCTTCTAAAGTTATTGAGCTGAAAAGACTAATTTTAGGTAATTTCTATAATTAAAGGGCAATAAATCTTGATTGGCTGAAGCGATATGGCTAGTTATCGAACTTGTTCGAGATATTATTCCAATACAAATTCTGACTAAAGTTGGTGATGATTGCACAAAGGCTTCTAAAGTTATTGAGCTGACAAGACCAATTTTAGGTGATTTCTACAATTAAAGGGCGATAACTCTCGATTGACTAAGGCAATATGATTAGTTATCGAACTTGTCTGAGATATTATGCCAATACACATTCTGACTAAATTTGGTGATAATTGGACAAAGGCTTCTAAAGATATTAAGCTGAAAATCCAAATTTTAAGTAATTTCTTTTATAAAAGGGCGATAACTCTTGATTGAACGAAGCTATATTGCTAGTTATCGAACTTGTCCGAGATATTACGCCAATACACATTCTGACCAAATTTGGTGATGATTGGACACAAACTTCTTAAGTTATTGAGCTTACAACATACTGGACGCCGTCCGCCCGCCCGCCCAAACCGCCCGCTCGCCCGTACGCCGCCCGCCCGCCCGCCCGCCCGCCCGCCCGTCCGTACGCCGCAGGTAAAACTATAATACGATCCGTTTTTTCAAAACGGGCGTATAAAAAAAGCATTTATATCAAGAATGCATGATATAATACCCAAACCAGGACCGGCTTGAAGTTTAAACATTTCCCCCCATCAAAAGGGTACTGGCCGCCCGAGTAAACAAAAGAGGAACCGTGTATCCGTAACATGCGATGACATGCTTTTTATGAAGATTGTGGGGGATGTTTTTAATATATATTTGTCGATGAATTAAATCAACCCTATACAAGTTCACGGAATTTCTCACATCATGTAGCAAGTTCGTTCAAAAGGGATGCTTCTAAATTGGTTTTAACGCAAATGTTTTGTTGGCTAAAGCAATTTGAATTTAGTCGACTCCTAGCAGAATTTCGACTGGTTTCTGCAAATATAATGAGCCATACTTTGATGAGCTTTGTGAGAATGTAATCATTGTGTTTCTTCGGAATATTGACGGCATTTTTTCTAGCTAAAAACGACATTACTTAGTTTAAGAATTTCTCAATTTGCCACAAAGCTTTCAACTTTATTATAACTTAATTATTAAACTTTATTTTATAGATGTTTTCCGTATATTTCATCATGTCTTTAGAGTCTCCTGTTGCATATTAATGTTTTTCTCTTGAACACAAACAGGACATTTAATAGCATTTTGTAATAATTACTTTGTTTATTATTTTATGTATATGTGATACCATTTCTAAATGTGTCAGCCATACGTACATTTACATGTATGTTCGATTCTTGCTAATCGTAACTCGCTACACATAAACGAGTTCATAACTATAATGCCTTGAAATGCGTCAGGTGATACGGAGTTTTGTGGTATTTCCGTATTATCATCACAACAAGTTGTACTGCCATGCATTCAGTCGGGCTAAAATATCAATATTTTAGAAAATATGGTGTCGTGCATTTAGGGCGACAGCGAAACTGTCCGTTTTTCGCATAGGCAACAAGACACATTTTTAATATCATTTTTACAGACTGTGACGATAAGAACGCAGCAGAACACGTCCGCCAACAACTGGAGCGTTATACCAAATGTCTATTCCCACTGGTCAATGTCGATCGGCATACGTCTAGAAATAAGTATATGTATGTGGTAGATCAACCCGAAGAGGGGTGTATAGAGACGCCTAGCACAGATAATCCAGGTCCTAGTCCCTCATGCAGCCCTGGTGTAAAAGCTGGCCCTTGGGGTAACTTTTACCCTGTTTATTCACGCGATAAAAAGATTAACTTTATAAATGAACACTGTGCCGTGTGCCATGGAGCAAAGGACACATTAAGATGGAGCGTATTCATTGGGTATACCGGGCCACTGGTTCAGTCATTTCATTTTATAACAAACAACTACGACACCTTCAATTCCAGTGATGTGTACATATCGTTTGAAGCCCCTAACGATGACAGTAAAGACTATAGTAATGTATGTTTCGCCGTACGAGATTACTGTGCGCCATTTTATAAGGATTTCCGTGTTCCGGTAAGTACAAACATATCAAAACCGGAGATCATACAGGCTTGTGAACAAGGCCCGACCTCCCTGTATATACACTCAGTTGGCCACGCGTACAAGAATGTGTTTTGTGCTGTATGTAACAATAAATATGATAACATCAGCGGCAGTGTTCAGTGTAAAGGTGGTAACGTCGATGATGCGTGGAGACGAGGTGCAAGAAACTTTGTAAGCCTCTTAAAGGACGAGTACATCGAGCAAAAGTCAAACCAATCGCCCGATGTAGTAGACCACACGGCGTGCCTGCCTTATGACAACGCGATGAAGGTATGCCATGTTTAATAATTTTATCCTTTGACATGTCGACGTTTGATTTCCATACATCATACAACCGTTTGCATTTTAGCAATGCGACAGAGATACAGTAAATAACGAATGGCTTCTAATTTGCTCATCCTATTCTTTCAAAAACAAACACGTTTTATTTTCATTGTTCAACAAGACATGAATTTTTTGAAGATTTACATAAGGCTAAATAGTATATGTTGGAATGTAACCAGTTTCCTTAGACGAATGTTATGTCATGAACAAGGTTGAGAAAGTCAGGAAAGGCATGCTCTGTGAACTGTTGTATTGTCTTACTGGGGTATTACGCCGTTTTCAACATTATTTCAGTTATATTACTGCGATTGTTGAATTATTTCAACAAATTACCCTTTGTAAATTGGAACCATTTGTTCAATCTAGTAAAAGAAATAGTTGAGAAACAAATATTTCTTCTGTCAAAGTAGATCTGTTTTTGATATTTTAATAGCAATTTTTACTACTTACAAATGCATTTGCAACAGACAACTTTTGAAATCATTGTGACAAAAGGAGACATTGCTCATAGAGAGCGATATCTCCTTTTGCCACGAATGTTTCTATTCTAATCTGGAATATTCATAATAATAAGCCTGAGATATCAACCCTTACCCATATGCAGACCCATTGGGACGCCTCTGCAGCAGTGTACTTTTGTAATTATTTTGGCAAAAGAAGAAATTGCTCAGTAGATTTATTTTCAACGGAGAACTTGCTGCGGTATCAGAAAGGGTGCAATATGCCCCATTTTTATACGCCCGTTTTGAAAAAACGGATCGTATTATAGTTTTACCTGCGGCGTACGGGCGGGCGGCCGGGCGGCCGGGCGGCGTCCAGTATGTTGTCAGCTCAATAACTTAAGAAGCCTTTGTCCAATCATCACTAAATTTGGTCAGAATGTGTATTTGGATAATATCTCAGACAAGTTCGATAACAAGCCATATCGCTCTAGTCAATCAAGAGTTATCGCCCTTTAATTATAGAAATTGCCCAAAATTGGTCTTGTCAACTCAGTATGTTGTCAGCTCAATAACTTTAGAAGCCTTTGTCCAATCATCACCAAATTTGGTCAGAATGTGTATTGGCATATCTCGGACAAGGTCGATAACTAGCCATATCTTCCAGTATGTTGTCAGCTCAATAACTTTAGAAGCATTTGTCCAATCATCACTAAATTTGGTCAGATTGTGTATTGGCATAATATCTCGGACAAGGTCGATAACTAGCCATTAATTATAGAAATTGCCCAAAATTGGTCTTGTCAGCTCAATAACTTAAGAAGCCTTTGTTCAATCATCACCAAATTTAGTCAGAATGTGTATTGGCATAATATCTCAAACGAGTTCGATAACTAGCTATATCGATTCAGTCAATCAAGAGTTGTCACCCTTTAATTATAGAAATTACCTAAAATTGGTCTTGTCAGCTCAATAACTTTGGAAGCCTTTGTCTAATCATCACCAAATTTGGTCAGAACGTGTACTGGCATAATATCTCGGACAAGTTCGATAACTATCCATATCGCTGTAGTCAATCGAGAGTTGTTTCCTTTTAATTATAGAAATTACCTGAAATTAGTCTTGTCAGCTAAATAACTTTGGAAGCCTTTGTCCAATCATCACCAAATTTAGAATGTGTATTGGCATAATATTTCGGACAAGTTTGATAACTAGCCATATCGCTTTAGTCAATCAAGAGTTATCGCATTTTGATTATAGAAATGACCTAAAATTGGTATTGTCAGCTCAATAACTTTAGAAGCCTTTGTCCAATCATCACCAAATTTGGTCAAAATGGGTATTGGCAAAATATCTCGGACAACTTCGATAACTAGCCATATTTCTTCAGTCAATCGAGAGTTATTGTCCTTTAATTATAGAAATTACCTAAAATTAGTCTTGTCAGCTCAATAACTTCTGAAGCCTTTGTCCAATCATCACCAAATTTGGTCATAATGTGTATTGGCATAATATCTCGGACAAGTTCGATAACTAGCTATATCGCTTAAGTCAATTGAGAGTTATCGCTCTTTAATTATAGAAATTACCTAAAATTGGTCTTGTCAGCTCAATAACTTTAGAAGCCTTTGTCCAATCATCACCAAATTTAGTCAGAATGTGTACTGGCATAATATCTCGAACAAGTTTGATAACTAGCCATATTTTTTCAGTCAATCGAGAGTTATCGCTCTTTAATTATAGAAATTACCTAAAATTTGTCTTGTCAGCTCAATAACTTTAGAAGCCTTTGTCCAATCATCACCAAATTTAGTCAGAATGTGTATTGGCGTAACATCTCGGACAAGGTCGATAACTAGTCATATTGCTCCTGTCGATAGAGAGTTATTGCCCTTTAATTATAGAAATTACCTAAAATTTGTCTTGTCAGCTAAATAACATGTGAAGCCTTTATCCGATCATCATCAAATTTAAACAATATGCTGATGGGCAGAATATCTTGGTCAGGTTCGATAACTAACCACGTTATCTTAGTCACTCAACAACATTATATAACTAAATTCTTATGAAAGTGCTTGTCTGATTTCAATATAATGTAGCAGAACTGTTTATTCAGTGACCCTCTATATGTTTTTATTTTTATTGATTGGTTAAAAGTCATAGAAACCAGGTGGCATTTGAAAAGGGGAAAGTGTACTTTAAGCTTCAAATGACATCACATCCTTATCAACTGGACAAATGTAAAACAAACGTCACTGGAATATTCTTTTGGCCTTTTCTTTATGTTCAAACATTTTATATATTAAATGTAGAATTCTTGTTTGTACGGTATCAGAAAGGGAGTAAAATGCCCAATATCTAAAATTCTTCTCCTCTAAATCTGCTTGTCCCACTCCAAGGTTATTTAGTAGGAATGTTCCTTCAGTGACTCTCTTCGAAAATTGTTCTAGCCATATTATTTGGTTGAAAAAAGGCAGAGAAGCACATTTGGGTGAACCCGAAACGTGGTTAGGGGCATGCTTTTAAAGTATTTGCAATGCTTATGTCTGTCCGGTAGTTTGAGTAGATGTGCTGTACCGTTTAAACATTTTGGTATAAGGCAACCTTAAGACTATTTTTGTTATTATGTCGCCCCTATACATGGGGGTGACATATTGTTTTTGCCCTTTCCGTCCGTCCTTCCGTCTGTCACACGTGTTTCCGCTCAATAACTGAAGAACGCCTGGTCACGGTAACCTTCAGCTGAAAAATGTTTTTTACTCAATAACTCAAGAACGCTTATGCCCAGGAACTTCATACTTGGTGTGCAGGTTGGTCCTAACATGTAGATGACCCCTAGTATTATATAGTGTCCCTGGCAGAAATAACTACCTTTATTTATGCTTATATTAATTAAGCAGATTTAACAATTGTACAATTAGACTAAACATCTTGTAAAAAGATGATTTAACATAATATATGCAAATGCATCTCCTATAACCTAGCTTGGTGGGATGATCAATGCGTAAAATCAAAGTACGCCAAAAATGCTGCTCGACGATGCAAACTTGTTTAACACATCAAGAAAATAATGACACCAACTACTTTAAAACACGATAGACGTTTAAATCAAATTGTCTTCGTAAACAAGATGGTCGTTATGTCCATGAATCGCGCACTTGAGTTATGCAATATGATTTGTAATGCCAACCAAAATGCACAAGAGGACCAGTATAGCTTCACTGTCACAATGCGAAGTAACCCACTACCTATGTTGTCTATGTTTTGTCTTATTAACTTGACTTAGAAGGTCATACATTTCGACCAATAAACATGGCTTGAAGGAATCTGAAAGAAGATCACCCAATGAACATTTCTACAAAATAGTATGACAATCGGTCAGATAGCTTCGTATGAGAGATATAAAAAGAAACCTTTTTGTTGCCAAGGAAACCAGAATTCTGCAAGGATCAAAACGAATTTGAATGAATTGTTGAGGACATTGGGGTGAGGCTGTGAAGTTTCACCCAAATTGACCGACTGGTTACAGAGGAGAAGATGTTGACGGACGGCTGATGGGGTTCATACAACCACAGAAAAGAAATGATTATAACCCATTTTTGTTGATATGAAATATAACAATTTAACAATTTAAACTTAAACTATTTACAAGAAACACTTTATTTATTTCGCAATTTAGGTCACCGGCCCATACTAAACATAATGTATAAGTATATACAACAAAGAGTGGTGAAATACCTTATAACACTGACATGTGAAACTGAGAAAGAATTTAGATGTTTATAGAGTCTCGCTTCTTAGTTTGAATGCGCTCTGAATGAATTGTGCAGTATTGAATACTTCAGACTGGATATTTGTTTTTAATATTGCATAAAGTGTGTCTAGAGTCATGTTGTTTATCCAGGATACGTTATAAACATGTATCTCGTCATAAGTAGGACATTCGTAAAAGAAGTGAAACTCATCTTCAATAATGTACATATCTTGATCAAGACATAAAGGGCAAAAACGGTAATTTCTTGGAATCGATAGGTGTCTACCTTTCTCTTTCATAAGGTCATTGTTAGAGCATCTAAAGGTACTATATATCCTGCGTAAGGAAAAAGGTTAAAATGAGTTTAAATATAGCTCTGGGTTTAATAATGATTTGAAATATTTGTAATGTTGTCGTTTTCCCGCATTGTTTTTATCCATATGCCATTAATAAATAGAGCATCGTTACCTATGTCTTGTGAAATCTATACATACCCAAAGCCATGCATAAACAGCAGATTTTGTATACAGGTTGTCCATGTATTTCTACCTGCCTCATCGATGCGTTTCAACATCATGTAGCAGTGCTTCGGGTACCTATGGTTTTCCATGCGAGTTACTTTTAGCCAGTATTTAATACAATTAGGAATGTCAAATGAACAAAGAGGTTGACGTCTACATTCTCCTACAATAAATGGTTCGGATGTATTTCTGCTAGATTACATGACTGCTTACAAAATATTATATGAACTCTTTCAACTTTATCCGAATAATTATAAGACGAATCTTGATGCAAAGCATCAAAGACGCCGTGCATGATTTTGAAGCATGACTTAAAGGAAGCAGATACAGTTCAGTACATGTAAATAACGTGTAAACAGACAGGATGTAAATATTTCAAAAGAAAGGCCAAGTGTTCCTTTATTTTATCATTGACTGCAACTATAAAGTGTCAAAGAAGCTGAAGTTTCTTAATTGTTTACCAATAAACGGTTTAAACCTGCTCTAACTAGATCAATAACATAGAAAAAAACAAAACCCAAAAAAAGAAACACGTAGGTGCGTAAATATTAACATATATTAAGGTGTAATATTATGTAAGGCTTTAAACCACTATCCTTTTAAGATTTAGCAGATGTAGCGAATTATTAGAGTTCCTTGTTCGAATATGCCAATGGGATTAACTACCCGAGTCTAACGGTCGAAATGTCCTATATCCTTTGTACTCGAGAGTTAACTCCCTTCTTAAATATCAAAATTGAGCATTTATGAAATTAAAAGAATAAGTTCACATGTATAGTCAACATATAGCAAGAATACAGTGGACAGAATGAACAAACTGTATGGGGAGGAACGTTTTAAGTTTAGAAATTCAACAAACTTTTATAAATAGGCAAAAACGTCCCCCGAATTTCGGGGCCGTAAACCAAACAATTAAAAAAGCGTAGCCCAGGAGCTCGTGAGGGTCGTAAATCAAACTATTTAAAAAAAGCGTAGCCTAGGAAGTTGGGGAAAAGTTATTGAATACAAATTAAATGTGTCTAAAGATTTGAAATAACGGTAGAAGACATACATATTTTGCATATGTTTTGTTTCTTAAATCAGTCAATACAATTTATTGATTGCTTTTTTCAAACATATTATATAGATTTTTTTAACAATGATAATGTTGGTTGCTCCCTTTTCGATAACGTCACCCCATTGTACAAAATTAAAACCTATCCCAAGACCCGTAGCATAGAATAGGCTTAACAGTAGTATCAAACATTTTGAAAGGATTTAAAGGGTCTAGTCTTCCATACAAATGCTGAAATCGAAATATATAAAAGAGTGATGTCATCGCTTGTCGTGACAATGTTTCTAATGTTTTTGTCGAGGAAAATGTAGAATTGATATAAAAACCTAAATATTTATAGAAACGTACAGTCTCCATATGTTTTGCTTTATAGTACCATTGTTCAGTCTGTTTAAGGATTCCACCATTACGGAAGACAACGACTTTAGATTTATCTAGATTAACATTCATATGTGTGTATGTTCAAAATTGATCGATAATACCGATTTGCCTTTGTAATAAACGGATAGTATTAGAAAAAAATTGCAACGTCATATGACAATTGTGCTCAGAGGTTAAGGGTTATTGTTGATCAAGCCAGCAACAGAAGCACTTTCCATGATGTCTGCAATTGCTGGAAAATTTCATAATCCTACTTTCTAGGACGTCCGTACTTGTTGGAGAATTGCATAATCAGATTAGCTAACAATATACCAACTCAAACCCCTAATTTACAACAATATGATGTCCCGATAAGCTTTGAAAGACGTTTCATGTCTTGTCCTTATGTAAGCTATTTGGGACGGTTTTCGACGGACATCCGTTCCAGAGTAAACAAACAACAAAATAACAAAGTAACAAATAGTTCTAAGCGGAATAATGTTCACGCCAAACAGATGATGTTATGAAAGCACTTCGAGTACTAATGGGTACTAATGGGCCAAAGCACTGGAAGTACTGGTGGGACGGTTGTGTTGGTATTTAGTACATTAAGGTGGATGCATGTGTATGTACAGAAGAGACGTCTGTCAAATATGAAAGCATTCTTTTACCAATGACGTTATTCACTTCGAAAAAGTAGTTTGATTTAAGTAAGCTCATGGGTTTTTAAGTTGACTATGTAAATATTCGGATCAGATTCTATTATAATCACTGCCAAGTTTGCAATGCTCATGTTAGATTGATAATGAAGGGAAGTAGCCAGCATGTTATTGTAAATTTAAGTGTAAACATTTGCAGGATGTAACATATTTATAGTCATTTAAGGTAGAAAAAGACGATATACGTATTATTATTTTTTTAATTTATTAATAAACACGAATACAATTACGGTCCTATTTAGCTCACCTGTGTAACAGAACTAAGATAGTTTCCCACGTACATATAATGACACCAAGCCCTGCTCAAATTGACATGTTTCTAATTTTTATAATCTTTAATGGCCCTATCACACTCAGCCGAATGCCATTCCGTTTGCTTTCCGAAAAGGAATTTAAGTGTTCGGGGAGTGAACGGGTCATATTCGGGAAGCATTCGGTACGTTCTATGAGCATACTGGCTGTTCGGCTCCGTACGGATGCATAAGGAACGGCATTCGGAAGATACACAAATTTGTTGTGCATGTTCAAAGTAATTTTCATCGACCTTCCGAATCTTCCGAATGTGGCGTCCATGTGTATTCGGGAAGTATTCGGGAAGCATTCTAGGAGCATACGGCATGTACGGAAAACGAAACATGCGTCTAGTTCTTGGTGCATTCGGAATGAAAATGTGGAAGTGCTAGGTTACACATGCTTTCCGAACACCCCGAATGGACCTAGAACATACGAATGCTTTCAGAACACGGCGAATCGACCTACAATGGACCGAACTCTTTCCGCATGATTTCCGCGTGCTATCAGAACGTTTTCGTGTACTCTGACATCCGGCCGAATGCCCATATAACGGGACTTTTTCAAACACACAGTCAATTTCGAGGAGGAGAGACACACACGAGCCTTTTGGATTATATACGTATCGTACAGACAATGCTACCAAAGAGGAGAACAAGGGGAGGGAAAGACTGGGGAGAAGGACGGGAGGAAGGGGAAGAAGAAGCAATTGTTATCAATGTAAGTATTTCTGAGTTTTTTTACACCATCATAACATCATAAAAATGCATTTTTCGCCCTGCTTTAGGACAACTCCCCGAAAACAGCCAGTCCCACCTAAACCCTCACTCACCTTTTTGAAAAACATATTCCTGTCCAATGTACAAACAAATTTTTTAATTGGTCAATTTTTCTCCTGTAAAACTGTAAAATATGTTTGCTGCAAAATGTAATATCACAGAAATGTCTGTAAAATGTAAAGTTCATTTTTATTGTGTGTAAAATGCAGTTTCAATTCTCTATACAATTTAGAGAAGACAACCCTTGCCACTCTCTTTAAAAGTTTTGCCCTTTAAAAAACTATAATATAATTTTTTAAATGTTTTAACTGTTGTGTTGCATGCCCACTATGGAGCCACAAGAGCCGGGTGAGGGTGAGGCGATGCCAGGTGAGGATGATGCAAGGCCGGCTGAAGGTGGGGCGAGGCCGGATGCTGCCAGAGAGGAGGAGGAGCGCATTGAGGAGGTGAATGTGGATGAGGTAATAGTCGATGAGTAGCAGGTTAATAAGAAGCGGTTCTAGTCTAATCCGGTGACCAAACTCAAGACGATCATTGATAATGAGGACGCAATAGTGGAGTGTGCAGCTACTCATCCCGAGCTGTACGATCCTGGCCACAGTGAATATTACATAAAGGAGGCGAAAGACAAGACCTATGCTGACAAGGCTGCCGTGTTTCCTGACCTCACTGGTATGTTTCTCTTGTCATTTCAATGATAGCATTATATATGTATTGTTTATATTATAGGCCGGTGGCCTAAATATTTAATTAACATATTTGAAAAAAAAAAAAGTGTACCTAAACGAGGATTCGAACCCAACGGTGAGGGGCTGATATATTGCAAGTCTATTACCATAACCGCTCGGTCAAAGAGGCCCCGATGCTGTCACTTGATCTTTAGTAATATAGAATTTGTAATAATAATGGTTCTTATATATTTGTGATTTTTTTTTGGCAGGCAGTTGGAGAAATGGCTGACGTGGATGCGGGACCGCAATGAAATCAAGCAGAAGTTCGGAGCCGGTGCCACGAAGATTACGGCCCGCATCCAATACATCAAAGTGAAATTTTACTTCATGAAGCCCTATATCTCCAGGAACAAGGGGACAATTGCAGGTGTAAGTATACAATCTGTTATAATAACAGTCGGAAGTTTACGTTAGTGCATCTGCAGAATCAACAGTCGTTATACAAACAACATGTAAAAAATATAAAAACATGTAATTATATTGTAATGTATAATGAATCAATTATTTAAAGCAATTAAGAATGCAACAAAATGTATCAATAAATAAATTAATTAATTAATATTAAATTACAATAAATATGTAATTTATATTTAACAATATTAAGTCATAACAGTTAAAAAGATAAAAAGTATCTGATAATTTACTGAAATTATTATAATCAATATTTTTTATGCAATGAGACACAACATTAATTTTCATGTCATACTTTATTTATATATTTTTTAATTCTGCTACCTTCAGCTTGGTGGGACAGTAGAGGAGCCCCCAATTGATGAGGGTAGTGATGAGGGAAGCACAACAGGCAGTCCTTTTGGTTCAACACCACCACGCACAGAAGCAGATCCTGCGGAGCTCTCGCTGGAAGTTCTTGCAAGACCGTCCACCTCCGACAGGATAGGCAAGGAGACCAAGGGGAAGGGGAAGGTAAATATCAAACTTGTCACTTTCTTGGAGTGTCTGTGTTCTCATTATTACATGAGTGACAAGTTTGATATTTACCTTCCCCTTCCCCTTGGTCCCCTTGCCTATCCTGTCGGAGAACACAGACACTCCAAGAAAGACACTCCAAGAACGGACACTCCAAGAAAGGACACATCAGGAAAGACAAACCAAGAACGGACACATCAAGAAAATCCAAATACGGACACTCCAAGAAAGACACTCCAAGAACGGACACTCCGAGAAAGACACTCCAAGAAAGGACACTATAGGAAAGACAACCCAAGAACGGACACATCAAGAAAATCCAAATACGGACACTCCAAGAACGGACACTCCAAGAAAGACACTCCAAGAAAGGACACTTCAGGAAAGACGACCCAAGAACGGACACATCAACCCTAACCCTAACCCTATTGAAAACACAGACACTCCAAGAAAGACACTCCAAGAACGGACACTCCAATAACGGACACTCCAAGAACGGACTTTCCAGGAAAGGACATCGGATTCTTGGAGTGTCCGTTCTTGGAGTGTCTTTCTTGAAATGTCCTATTTGGATTTTCCTGATGTGTCCGTTCTTGGAGTGTCTGCATTTGGATTTTCCTGATGTGTCCGTTCTTGGTTTGTCTTTCCTGAAGTGTCCTTTCTTGGAGTGTCCGTTCTTGGAATGTCTTTCTTGGAGTGTCTGGTTTACCGTAATGAGAATGTAGAATCATTTATTATCATAACATAATGTACATAATTTACAAAGAGACATCTGAATTATTTAAACAAATGTGAAAATATATTTTTAACTTAATGTACATATATAATCTTTATTTCCTCCAATATATGAAGATCATACAAACATTAACACATTGATAAACAAACAAACAAAAAGAACGAAAAGGAAAGGTTATACACAAAAACAAATACCACACCTATATCAGATTGATTGATTGATTGATGTTTAACGCCATTTTTAACATTTTCTCTGTCATATCACGGCGGCCTGTTCACCTACTAATGTGTTTCCTGGTTCAACTGTAATGTTTATAATTATATTAACTTAAAGTCGGCATGTTGTTTATCGCATATCCGACGATGTCAAGTTTCTCTTAATGAGTAAAGAATGTACAGTACACGAACAAGAAAAACGAACTTTTATTTGATGCACGTACGTGAAGCGAGCAGAAAAGATGAAAGCGAACAGGACTTTAAGGAATACATAGATAAATTGATAATTGAATAAATTAATATAAATAAGTAAATAAAAAAAATATATATATACATAATTGAGAGATATATATACATAATTGAGAGATATATATATATGTTATTCATTTAATGTGTACATGCATGTTATAGTTATAATATTTTGATCCTGTTTCAGGCTGTGGAGATGGCCAACCGCTACTTGGATCAGTCTCAAATCATCAGGCAGCAGCAAAAGTTGAGGGCACAGCCGACACGCTCGAACAGCGCACCACCATAGGATGTGTTCATGCCGCCATCACCGTATACGCCTCCACACAGTGTTGGTTTTAGCAGGGCGCCAACCTATACTACATTAACTGCAGGGTGCCAGGAGAATTTCCCCCACTTGCTTGGTGCCAGCTTCCAACCCCTTGCGGCAACTAGTGCAGGCAATGATGCCTATGTGCAATAGACTACTCGGACAAATTCAGGATTGAACACACCTCCTTCTTTTACAATGTGATCACTTTAATTACGGCATTATGTACAACAGCATTTAAAAGTGTTGTGTAAAACTGTATATAAAATTAAACATAAATGTGCATATCCATTTGTTGAATTAATTTGCTGTTGCTGCATACCTTCTCCTGTTTCTTTACCAAAACTAAAATATACATAAACTTGAATTGAAATAAATTGAAATATATTTGATACTTGCTCATATATATAAGACATATATATAGTCAACAGGTAATGTTAGGGCTCTTCGGAAAATTCATATCGAAAAAGAGTTTTCAACAGCACAACAGGTCTATCATATCCTCTCAGATCATCCTCTCCTGCCAGGCAACAGCACCTGCATCACAGTTGTAGTACGCCTTTAGTATATCCCTCTGGTCCTTGGCAGCTAGGGTGTCACGGTTGCCGCCCAAGTGGCGAGTCATGTCCGGGAGGTCTCTTCCATCTCTCCACTCGCCGGGGATGACATTGTTGTACTCGTCTTCTCTGTCCATGACCTCATTCTGGACATCAGAATACCGTGTGCGCATGATATTGTGCAGGCTGACGCAGGCCATCACATTTTGCTCTGTGTGCTCTGGCCACTGGAAAAGGCACGTCAGCAGGCACTGGAATATGTTAACTAACACCCCGAAGGCAATTTCAACCACACGCCTGGCCTACGAGCAACGGTAGTTGCATACCCTCTGATCGTGGTCCATGTTACGTCGGGAGTACGTCTTCATCATCCATTGGCGTAGTGCAAACGCGCCATCCTCGATCAAAACGTATGGCATGGGCTGGTCATCTCCAGGGAGGGGTTCTGGTTGCGGAATGTTCAATGTACCATTCACGATTTTCTGCTTGAGCTGGGAGCTGTTAAAGATCTGAGCATGCACCGTTAGCACCAATTTCAACCCACATGAATTTGAAGGCAGGATCTACCAGGGCCATGATGATGATGGAGAAAAATCCCTTGTAGTTGTAGTAGGTTGAGCCGGATTTGGGTGGCTTCTTAATCCGGACATATTTCCTATCAAGGGCACCAAGAGCATGGCAAAGGTTCAAGCGGGTGTCAAAGTTGTCGGCTACCTCCTTCCATTCTTCGTCTGTTGTAGGGCAATTAATCACCCTGTACTCTTTAACTATAGCACCGCAGACCTCACGGACGATAAGGCCTATGCTGTTGCTGGACCCCCGGAAATCCTGCATAAGAGTCTTATAGCTTATGCCTGTAGCGAGATACTTGAGGGTGATGGCTAGCTTCAAACCTGGCGTGAAGGCTCTCCTGCAGTTGCGATCCCTTTTCAGCATCCTGGGTGTCAATCTTGCCTCCAGCTCATGGAACATGGCAGGTTACATCCTCATCATGTTCTTGAATTCCCTGGGGTCTTCATTCTCAAGCTCGACCATGAGATTCTCATCCCAGCCGAACTGCTCCCGGCGTATGGGCCAAGGTCGGACCCAGCATGTCCTCGGACTACGTTGACCTCTTCTTCTTCTTCTCTCCTCCTCCTCCTGGCGTTACTGGGCGACTGCCATGTCATGCCGGCCAGCCAGATACAGTGCAGCAAAACCCAGTACCCTCACTTCTCTTCGCTTAGCAGGCGCCTCGAGTTATTGTACTAACTAATTCGTGTTGTTGTTGCTGTTGCTCTTCAGAGATGTTGACAGGTTGAAAGCCAGCAAAGAAATGAATTGTTCTGACAGGACCTTCCCTATTTATAGGAAGTTTGCGGACTTTACCGGCATTCGGAAAGACTTCACCTGCGTTCTGAAACCGTTCGCAAATGGTACGTCATGTTCTATGTATATTCGGGGTGTTCTGAAAGCATACGGAATCCAGCACCTCCAAATTCTCATTCCGAATGCACCAAGAACTAGACGCATGCTTCCCGAACGTTTTCCGTACATACCGTATGCTCCTAGAATACTTCCCGAATACTTCCCGAATAGAAATGGACGCAACTTTCGGATGGTCGATGAAAAATATTTTGAACAAGCACAATAAATTGTTGGAGCTACCGAATGCTGTTCCATATGCATCCATGCGGAGCCGAACAGCCAGTATGCTCCTAGAACACACCGAATGCTTCCCAAATATGATCCGTTCGCTCCCCGAACACCCAAATTGTTCTAGAATGCACAGTATGTTCCGTATGCTTTCCGAACACCCCGAAAGGACATAGAACATGACGAACCCTTTCCGATCGCTTTCAAAATGCATGCTGAAAGAGTTCGGTCCATTCTAGGTCGAATCGCCGTGTTCTGTTAGCATTCGGAAAGCATACGGAAACCAACATCAACATGCGGGAAGTATTCGGTCTATTTTGAAAGCATTCTGAAACAATACTGAAAACATTCGGAAAGCAAACGGAAAGCATTCGTTGATACATTTGGGAAAACACATTCGGAGGGACATTCGGACAGTTTCAAAAATCACACCAAATTCCTATTCGGAAAGCAAACGGAATGGCATTCGGCCCAGTGTGATCGGGCCATAAGATACAGTTATGAAAAGTGACCCTCTAATCCCTGTTACACTCAACCTGAAGGTGTTAATCACAACTTCTTACCTAGCAAGATCTGTGTAATGAAGTTTACAAGTTTATTTAGAAATGTGGACAGTAAGCCCTTGAGTATACAGTTTAACAATGCACATATTAACATAGGTAATACAAACATTACACATAATAACTTACATGTATATATATAATTAAACATAGCCAGCGTATGAACCCACTGTAATTTACACAAAACATATATTTGCCCTTAAATGAAAAATATAATTATTATGCAACGTACAGTATAAACATTGGATACATTTTTAATTTGTCAAAGCGTGAAGGGGTAGGTATGTTATTTATTCAAAATACAAAGTTTTTTGCAATTCAAATGATTAAAAGACAAAGATAGACACATTCCTAGTTGATGTAGGACTCTGAGATGTCATGAGATCAATAAATTTTAAAATATTTTGCATCTTACATAAATGTTTTTCATTTATTTATTTCTTAATTCTTGATATAATGGACATTCTTAAATAAAAACAAACTCATCTCAAACTTTACATTTTCTATCATTTATTTGATTTGAATGTATCCTTTAAACTGTCGGTAAATCCTCAAACCTCTGATCTGTAGTTTAACATTGGCAGAAAGGTTTATCAAATAAATCAAGTTTATGTTTAACGGTTATTCAGGAATTTTACAAGATGGGATTTAAGTCTATAATTTGCTTTGATAGCCTGACCAGCAAGTGTTTCAAACATGTTATTAAAAGTGGATTATTTAAAATATTTACTAGTTCTTCCTCCTTTTCTAAAGATCATAACTTTAGTTTTACTTGTATTAAAAAAGAAACACTATCTATTTTATGTTATGATTTTTGTTTGTTTAACTTGCTATACAACTTGTAGTTTGTATGCAATAAAATATATTGTATTGTATGGTATTGTATTTGTTGTTAATATCCACGTATCGCAATCATTTTGGAGTATTGTTAAACCTTTGTGTAAGCCGTCTTCGAATTCAGACGTAATTACAATATCATCAGCATATAGCAAAATAATTTCATCATACCTAAATCAACACCAACATCATGCCCGTTTGATAATAGGTAATCTTCAATGTCATTTAAATACATGTAAAACAGAACTGTTGAATGTGATTCTCCTTGACGTACTCCTAATAAACATATAAAATCATCACTTAGTGTGTTATTATATTTCACCACTGACCTATCACTTTCATACATATATATAATAACGTCTAACATGTTACCTCTTATCCCTAACCTGGTGAATTTATACTCGAGGGGGAGGAGGAGAGAAGACGAAGAGGTCAACGTAGTCTAAAGGACATGCTGGGTCCGACTTTGGCTCAGACGCCGGGAGCTGTTCAGCTGGCATGAGAAGCTCTTTTTAGCCCTTTTTAGCTTAAATCGCTACTGACAGTGTGAGCCCTGATCATCTAAGTGTCAACAAGAAAAAACGTTGGCCAAACATTTTTTTTCAAATCGGACGTATACTTTAAGTCGAGAAGCCTTTTTAAGTCTTTACTATACACATGTAAAGAAAACAAGCTCTGACCCCTGGTGGCAATGTTTTTTAATTGATCGGTATAATTTGAATAAATCTTGGTAGGGCGTCACTCAATGCAAACTGTTTTCTATTCGGCCCTGTACTTTCGGACAAGAATATTTTTTAAGTTCTGGCAATTCCCTCCTGTTCGAGTTGCTACGTCATTAATTATGGAGTTCAATACATAACTCCATTGAAAGAGGACCACCTAAGGAACATTCCCGTGGAAATGTGGAATTATTTTGAATTCGCTTCGTTGGTTTTTTGTAGGAACATGTTAAGGGACTGACGGACAGACGGTGAGTGATCACAATAGCTCAAATCGCACTTTGTGCTCAGGTGAGCTGAAATTTAACAATATGGAGATCTTTTTATACGATTTGATTCAAATCGATACATTAAAACAAGAAGGTTCTGATGATTACTTCAGGTATAGGTGTGCACGCATAATTCTAGTAAAGGAATAGTGATTGTTTGCATATTCCATTTAAAGATTAAACAAGAGCGATTTGGCCGTATATGACTCACCTAAGACATACTTCTGATAAAAGTTGAATACAATTTAAACATATACGGTAAGCACAACTATTCTGTTTGATCTTGACAAGAAAAACGATTACTTAAACTAATTTACATGAGTATTGGCTATTAAATGTGACTTCTATAGTATCATTAAGGTTTTTCTTGGAACTGATCTGTTTTCATCTCAGGTGATATACCAAATTTCATAACGATTGGGTAATACGTGAATATGTGACTCCAGACCGTTAACCAAGTTTTTTTATTTGATTTGTTCCAGTGATCTCGTGTGTACATCCAAATATAATCGCCTGCCTGACCTAAATTTACTTATACCAACACAACCGTCCCGTCAGTATTGTTAGTGCTTTGATTAAGAATGTAGTTGATGTGCTTTGATGCCAATATCCTTTCACTTTTGAAAGCTCTTTTAAAAGATTGTGTCAAACGTAGAATTTATTCATGACGAGCAAATGATCCTATTGTTACAATGTTTTATTTTTACTTTCATTCATAGATCTGTTTATATATGATGTGTCGATATGCTTTGAACATCATGTTTTGACTTGTCCTTATGCAGACGAATTAAAAGTCGTCTTTGTCAGATTTTTAAGAACATTTTACTTCAACCCTTTATCACAAACAGAGGCTTATGTGTAAAGGCAATTCTGAAATAATGTTGCATACGTAGAATTTGTTCGTGACGAAAATATTATCCTATTGCTACAATATTTTAACTATACCTTTCTTCAAAGATCTGTCTATATATGAAGTGTTGGTGTGATATTTTAAGAACACTGGTGACAGTCCTCAAATTAACCATCACCCAATATGAACACACGTATTTTTATTTCACCGACAGGAGAGTCGAAAGGAAAGAATTGTAATTACAGATAAGATTGTAAAGGTTATATTTAATTTTATCGAGTTATTTTAGACTGTGAAACTGTTAAATAATTTCCTTTATACACTCGGTCCAGTTGGAGTGTCTATCGATTTAAATCAACGATTAAATAGAGATCATAAATAGGTCAACAGTTGTTGAAGACCTACATTTTGTCTAGGAATGATTTTAATCCAAACAAAAATCTTTAGTAGTCGATTTTTTGCTGAACGTTTAAGAAGGTCAGTACCTTCATAACATTCATACACATTTATAGAGTGACTGATGTGATTGTATATAGGTGAAGTATTTTTTACTAAAAGTATTGTATTTATTTTACATGAAAACAACCGTCTTCTTTATGATTTACACAAAAATATTTTGTTTTCAATGCAATTTCAAAATGCAATGTGTGTATGCATTTAACCTAGTTTCTTTACAAATATAGAGCATCTGCTCTTGCACCTCTGTTAACATTACAGCCTGGTAAGTATTAACATGCATCACACACTTTCGGTTTCCTCATTGTCGATTGATTTCTTTGCATTGACGACATCATTACATTCTCAGAAATTTCAAGTTCAAGTTCAAGTTCAAAATCGTTTATTAACATATAAACATGTTTGTTGGCAGTAAAATAATTCATATATACATAAGCATTTGTACATAAGGCTAATAAGGCTAAAGCTAATAAGATACATAACTATGGGAAAACATATGAAATTATACAAACACCACGGCAATAGATAAGCATACAATTTGTGTAAATATTATGATTATCGTGTTCAGGAGGATCAACATATTTATATAATAAGTAAGTTTTTTTGTTATGTTTTTTACATTTGGCAAGGTATAAAACATGTCATAGGTTAACTAATTTGTGTAATGATTGAGACTCCATCACACCTTTAAATTTAAGTATAGTAAGCCAAGTGCAGAAGTTTTTACGTATGTATAAAATCCTAAAGTCTCTATATAATGGACAGACTAATATAAAGTGATATTCATTTTCAATACTGTTACAATAACAAAAAGTACATTTCCTTCCATCTCTTTTTATGTCTATGTCTACCTAAATGTATTTATGTCCACGCATAGGATTTCAATGAATGTCACGTATGCTATATATTTTGAACACGAGGGAATCAGTGTATTTACACATCTTATACCAGTATTTAACAACAGCTACGCTTCTTAGTACATGTAACGGAGATCGCCCGGTTTCACCGTACACTGTTGTGTTAGCGGTTTTCGAATGTATAGATAATATTTGCTTTAAAAACGTTAAATGAACTCGTTCGATGTCTAGGGGGGTCTTATGGAAACCCTAAGCCTCCGAAGAATACATTAAAATAGGTAGAACCATAGAATCAAATAAAATTCGAATAGAACAATGCTTTCCTACCTTTTCCTGCAATATTCTTTTGTGTAACACTAAACTCATCATTTGATGCTAATGTGCAACCAATGTAGTTAAATTTGTTTTCAACCTCGAGTTTATTTCCATTGCATACTAATTCAACATCTGGATTTGTATTACATTTTTGACAGATAATAACGACTGTTTATCTGTATTTACGGTTACACCCCACCCATTGGTTCGTGTAAGCATTTAATAATAACTGTAAACCTTCTTGAGAATACGAAAAAAAATACAGTATCATCAGCGAAAAGCAATAGAAATAATTTAAATTGTCAACTGTAAAACAATCAAATGCGTCAGGTTGCATAAAAGCATACATGTCATTTATAAAAAGAATAAATAAAAGTAAAAATAATAGTTCCCCTTGCTTTACGCCCGCGGCAATATCAAAGAAATCAGTTAACTGACCTTTAACCCTTATGCAAGAATATACTTTATATGTGTACATTACTTTAAGTAATTTTATTATTTTGGAAGATGTTACTATTTGTAAAAGTTTGACCCAAACAGTATTGTGATTAATGGCATCGAATTAAAAAATGCACTATATAATTTCTTCTTTTTTCAATATTTAAAACTTTGTCAATTATGGAAGATAATACGAAAAAAAACCATGAATGGTTTTTTTTCGCTTATAGTTAACAGGTGTGAGATTTTTTTTGATTTTTTTTTTCAATAACCCATGAAGCTTTCTTAAATGAAACTGGAAAAATCCATGGGGGCCGCCATTTTGGATATGTATAAAAAGCAGACGTAAAACACAGATTGAAAATTATTGGCGTCTTTTTAATCATTTTTTTTAGAATCGATTTTTGAGTATGTAAAAAATGAGACGAAAAACACGGATTGAACATTATTGTCGTCTTTTTAATCCCTTTTTTTTTTTAAATCGATATTTAAGATCATTTAAGTGCTGTGTTATGTGGGAATTAACATTTGTAAGAAAAGTTAAAAATAAATGGAACTCTGTAAAAAATATGTTTTCCCGTTTGTCAAAAAATCGACAGCATTAACCTTCTACGCTCGAACCTAAATTTTGACTGTATCGTAGCCAAAGAAGGACGTGACGTCATTTCCGTAACACTTCATCTTAGCGTAACGTCAATGGAGCGATGTCGTTTCCCGCAAAAAATGTGGTATCAACATGAAAGACCCAAAATTCCTATGCATGAGCTATTGACTCACTCATTCAAAGTATAATTATTTATCAAACATTGTGGCAAAAGCATAACTTTCTCATAAGGAGCAATTGTTCTTTTGGCGACAATCTTTTCCTAAATCGTCTGTTGCAAAGGCCTCAGAAACCATTTCTAATAGGGAAATGGTTTAGCAGAAATGTGACCATTTACATCATTTGTTCCAGTCATATTGACTGGTTGAAAAAGGCAGTCGCCAAGTGGCATCAAAAAGGGCTGATCTATTTGCTTCTTTACCATAATGCAGGTGATCGATTTAGGATCATCTTGGCCCTCATGTTTTAACCTCGTTCATTATAAATGTATTCTTTGATTTTCTGAAAGTCTTTACTTTATTATTTTCTGTTCGTAATAATAGACGACGGCAATACGAATTCCAAATATGTTTTGATAATGCAAGAAACATGACATTAACATTATTATTGTCTAGTCAATTACTCATAAATCCCTTTTTATGGCCAAAGTATGCTCTTTAATTTTTGTTTATAATTATCTTGCGTTTTTTTCGTAAATAGGTAGTACCTATAGATATATTATAAAATTACTATCGGTCGTGCTTTTACCTTTACGAAAACCAAACTGAAAATCATTTAAAACATTACAGTGCTCTGGCCACTGTATAAGCCTATTGTCAATAATACAGGAAAATATCTTTGAAAATATACTAGTTAGTGTAATGCCTCTATAATTGTTCAGATCGTCAATATTACCCTTTTTCGGGATTGGCATAATAATTCATTTAGTCCGTTCATTCGGATATACTCTGTTTTCAAACATATAATTGAATTATTTGCACAATAAAGGTTCAACAAGTTCTTTTACCGAAATAAATATTTCAGGAATTTATAAATCTATACCTCCACTTTTTCCGGTGTTCATAGATTGAATTGTGCTTAACATTTTTTCCTGTGAGAAAGCTCTGTCTAGTTCCTCAATATATTAATCAATATCATTTTCTGAACCGTATGAATAATAAAAATTCTTCCGATGGTTCAGAGTGTGAAAATATATTCTGAAAGTAACAAAACAAGTCAGATTTATTCAAAGGCGTCAATGGACTACTATTTTTAGATTTAACCTTTCTCAACTCACACCAAAATTTGCCAGGATGATTTTTAGCAAGAGCACTAAACATTGTATTTTCATTTGGTTTGCCTTTCAACAGGACTATAATTTCGTTTACATGCAATCAAAACATCCCCATTATAAAGTGAGCTGTTTTACGATAAACTCTATTTGAAACACGTAATTGTTTTCTTGCTCGCAAACAATCAATATGAAACCCTGGACTTTTTAATTCTGTTTTGTTAGTGCAATGCAGGGGCTGTTTGTGAGTTGTCGTGCCAAACATGGTGACGCTGATTTATTTGTATAAACAATCACTTATTAGTTCGTCTGATTTTTTTTTTTAAAAATGACGAGCTATCGTCGTCACTTGATCGTCGTCGTCGACGTTGTTTACGTTTTGCGTGGAAACTATCCAATCTAATATTTTGAAACTTGAAAAACTTGGTTATCTAATAACCTTCGTCACCTTGTATGCTAAAGATGTTGAGTGTGGCCTCTTTTTGGGGGGTAAATGAAATCAATTTTGATGTACTTCGGTTGATTTTGAGAATTATCGGTGTTGGTTTAGTTTTGGGTTTAGGTAAATTACATGGAAACTATTAAACCTATAACTTTGAAACTCGGAAAACTTGTTCATCTCATACACTTCTTCACATTGTATGATAAAGATGCTGAGCGGGTGATTCCCAAACAATAAAAACAAACTTTATTTTAACATGTATGAATATCTTTAATCGGATTGTGTTTTGGTGGTCAAGGTCACTGTTACTAAACATAGGAAAACATTAATATATTCAATATCTTTAGTTACAATAGTTATAGATGACTTAATGTAACCATATTTTGTTTGTAGTAAGTAATTATTTTAGAACATGTAGGGTATTGTGTGTTTTGGCTACCGGGGTCAAGGCAAATGTTATTTATGTAAATGGTAGATTTTGAGAATTGGACATAGTTTCTTCATTTTTTGTTACATTGATTTTAATTTTTTCCCAAGCAATAAAAACATAATGTACTTTAACATGTTATGAACACTTGTAATCGGATTGTGTTTTGGGGGTCAATGTCACTGTTACTTAAAATAGGAAAACAGTAATATATTGAATTTCTTTGGTCACAGTTAACTAACTTTTGTTTATAGTAAGTATTTTTTTTTAGGATCATTAAAGGTAGTGTGTGTTTGGGCTACTGGGGGTCAAGGTCAATCTTACATTAAAAATGGTAATATACTAAACATCTATAGTTACATTTCACATTTAGTACCCTGGTTTGTTATGTATAGTGTTTATAGGTAGAATATTCAGGAGGAATTTATGTTATCATTACACACAGATGAAAAATAGAATTCGCAAAGATGGAGAAAGGAATGTGAGTATGCTATTTTATTTTACTTAAATATATTTGGAATCCCATTCATAATAATTACCTAAAATTGTTGTTTAAGCGCGCAGCCATGTTTGTGCATGGGCTTGTGGTGTTAACTTTAATAATTCTGTTCTTGCAATATTTAACTTTATAGAACCTGTAGGCTATGGCAACATAAAGCTATTTCTAGTTATGTTTCGTTATTATATCACCTGAGCCACTGGCGTCCGTTCAAATCTTCTTCTCTGAAACTTCTGGTCCTATCTCAACCAAACTTCAGAGGAATGTTCCCTAGGTGGCCCTCAGCAAAGAAAATTCAAAGATTTAAATTGAATGTACAACTTCGATTGCTGCTTCATCAGAAATGGAGAATGGTTAAACTAAAAAAATAACATCTTCTCTGAAAACTCTTTTCTAATTCAAAGATAATTTGATACAAATGTTCCTGAGGTGACTCTCTACAAAAGTAGACAAGCCATAGTGATTTGTTTAAAAACATGACGGCATCAGAAAATTGGCAAAATGGTGAAAACGTTAACATTTTATTTTTAGCTCGACTATTCGACTTTACTTCTCGCCCCGGCGTCGGCGTCGGCGTCTCCGTCTCCGTCGGCGTCCGGTTAAAGTTTAAGGGCAAGTTGGCATTTTCATTCATAAGTAATTGTGCTAGGGCTTATAGTTACATCTTTTACTTTTCTTCACATTGAATGCTAAAGATGCTGAGTGTGACCTTCCTTTTGGGGAAAAAAACATGATTTTCGGTGGTTAAAGTTTTAGGGCAAGTTGGATTTTTTTTCTCAATAAGTACTTGTGCTAGGGCTTTCATATTTGGAATATAATTACATCTAATACCTTTCTTCATATTGTATGCTGAAGATTCTGAGTGTGACCTTCTTTTTGGGGTAAAAGACATGATTTTGGGTGGTTAAAGGTTAAGGGCAAGTTGGCATTTTCATTTAATTTCTTTAATTTTTCTCAATAAGAATTTGTGCTAGGGCTTTAATATTTAGAATATAGTTACATCTTATACCTTTCTTCACATTGAATGCTGAAGATGCTGAGTGTGACCTTCTTTTTGGGGTAAAAAACATGATTTTCTGTGGTTAAAGTTTTAGGGCAAGTAGGATTTTATTTTATTTTTTTAACTTTCTCTGAATAAGTACTTGTGCTAGGACTTTCATATTTGGAATATAATTACATCAAATACGTTTCTTCATATTGTATGCTGAAGATGCTGAGTGTGACCTTCTTTTTGCGGTAAAAGACATGCTTTTGGGTGGTTAAAGTTTTAGGGCAAGTTGGCATTTTCATTTAATTTTTTATTTTTTCTCAATAAGTACTTGTGTTAGGTCTTTCATATTTGAAATATAATGACATATTATACCTTTCTTCACATTGTATGTTGAAGATGCTGAGTGTGACTTTTAGGGGGTAAAAAACATGATTTTTGTTTGATTTTGAGAATTTTAGATAAATTCATAAGTTTTGGTTACATTCCTTTCTAATTGTGATCATTCATTTATCAAATATAATTCTTCAACATATCAAACGGGTTTTGCATGGTGTCAAACATTTGGAAAACCTTTCTTTTAGATTTTGCTAATTTTGGACTCGGTCAGTTTTAACATTGGCGTTTAGCTCAACGTTAAAGTTACATCATTTAAATCACTTCATACTTCACACATTTGTTAAGGACCATCGTACAATTAGGTTAGATAACTCCATTGTATCCTAAATATGGAGTAATGGCCCTTGATTGACTTAGGAAATTTGATTTTTAAATTATATATATTTAAATGTATGTATCTATTCAGTTGCTTTTACATATATATAGTATATAATATGATTTAATAGTACTTAAGTGCAATATAATGAAATAGTGCTTTATGTGAATAAGCGGCATATAGTCGAGCGCGCTGTCCTCCGACAGCTCTTCTTTAATAACGTGCTTGTCGGATTTCAAGACCAATTGAAAATATTCCCACATGCTTCTACACAATTTATTCAAATTATATTGATTGACTGACTGAAAGCCATAGCAGCCAGGCAGCATCAGTGACATTTCCTTATCCTCTGGACCAATCTACCATTTCACTGGAATTTTCCTTTGGTGGTCCTCTTTCTGATTATATGATTCAATGCCTTATGACAATTTGCCTTCAGCAATAATGTATTTTATTTACAGTTTTCCATTTCTTTCAGTTTCATTCCCACCGTAATCAAATATTTCTTCATATTAGCAGTTACATATTTGGTAGTATACCATCACTCAGGTGATCGTTTTAGTGCCATCTTGTTATATTGGTTGATTTAATTAAAACAAATAATTCTAGAACTATGCTTCTTGTTGAAAGGAAAGAGTTAGGTCACACCTCTTGCCCCCAGAGTGACAGCTCTGCAAGTTTTGCACACATTGTGTAATACTGACTGACTGTTATGCATTAAATAACATTGATTCTTTCTATTTTCAGAACACAATGGAACCTATACAGAGACTTACTGGTATGGATTTGCAGTTATAAGGAATTGTATACAAGTTAAAATCGAGCAACAATGGGAATGAGGCAGCTAAGGAGATGGATGATTTAGCTAGGAAGATTAAGGCAATTACAGGAACCATATCGTGCAGTTATAACGCAGCTCAAAATAATATTGAAGGACTGAATGACGAAGTATTAAATCTTAAAATGGAAATTCACAAATTAAATTATGACAAGTCAAATATGTTAAAAGTAAAACAACATAAACAAAGATTTGGTGAAATTGATCTACAGGAGTCACAGACCTTTTTCAGGAAGATTAAATTATGGAACACAATTACATTAATGGGAATTCTCAAGTGAATGAACAGATATTCAGCATTGATGACATTAATACTGAAAAAGAAGTAGAGAAAAAACAGAAAAAGGAAGACAATGAGAACATTGAGGGGGAAAAGAGGACAAAAACCAGATGAAAGCCTTTTACAGGAATACGAAAGAGGCAAAAGAAGAGAACAATGATAAGGAAGGGGAATGGAAAGAAAGCCTAACTAAGTGCTGCTATGAACTGATTTGTGCTGTAAATATCTTTGGAATTCCATTTTTCATGGAAAATTGTTAACCAAAATGTAAATAGCCTGTAATTGTTAATATATATGTACTGATTTATAAATTCTTTACTGTGTTAAGATTTTTTGTGAAACTTTGACTTGTCATTAAAACATTTCAGATTGTATAAGCTCAAGTAGGTGAGTAAAACAGTTAATTAAACAATGATTCACAACTTTTCTAACAAATATTTTGGGCCACATATGTTGGTGTAGGTGCCAACACTGTTTTATCCCCTTAATTCTGAAAAATTGAGATTAGCAGTGATAAAACATTATTTGTGGTACTTGGTTATGTTGATAGTGTTTACTTACTTCATATTATTTAAGCCAAATCGCGAAAGCTCAGTTGGTAACGACGATGTACTGATTTATAAATTGTTTACTGTGTTAAGATTTTTTCGTGAAACTTTGACTTATCATTAAAATATTTCAGATTGTATTAGCTCAAGTATTGATTGATTGATTGATTGATTGATTGGGGTTTAACGCCGTTTTTAACAATTTCTCAGTTAATCACGGCGGCCAGTTCACCTACTCATGTGTTTCCTGGTTTTCTCACACCAGTACTCCACACAACAATCTTCCCAAGAAACTGGCTGCTTTTCAACATAGACTTAGCCCATTGGTGGAAGACAAATGACGCATGTCGCAATGACTTCTGTAAAACGTCGGAAAGTAAGGTGGCCGAGTCGGGATTCGAACTCACAACCCCTGGATTGAAAGCCCGCGTCGTTACCGACTGAGCTACCGGGATTCGACTTAGTTCAAGTAGGTGAGTAAACAGTTAATTAAACAATGATTCACAACTTGTTTGGGCCACATATGTTGGTGTAGGTGCCAACACTGTTTTATCACCTTAATTCTGCAAAATTGAGATTGATAACACATTATGTTTGGTACTTTGTTATGTTGATAGTGTTTACTTACTTGATATTATTTAAGCCAGATCGCGAAAGCTCAGTTGGTAACGACGAGGGCCATCAGTCCATTGGGCATATGGGGGTCGTGAGTTTAAATCCTAGCTCGGCCGTTCATCCTTTCCGATGATTGACAAAAGTCATTGTTACTTGCGGCATTCGTTTCCACCAATGGGCTAAATAGTCTATGTGGGAAGATAACCAGTTGCCTGTGAAAACTGCTGTGTGGGCCATCAGTCCATTGGGCATATGGGGGTCGTGAGTTTAAATCCTAGCTCGGCCGTTCATCCTTTCCGATGATTGACAAAAGTCATTGTTACTTGCGGCATTCGTTTCCACCAATGGGCTAAATAGTCTATGTGGGAAGATAACCAGTTGCCTGTGAAAACTGCTGTGTGGAGTACTGGTGCGAGAAAGCCTGGAAAAAAACATGTTAGGTGAAATTATCGCCATGATACGGCTTAAATACCTTTGAAAACGGCGTTAAACCCCAACCAATCAATGACATTATTTAAAGACGAATATTTAATTTGCAAATGAAGCAGAATTGATTAGCATAGACCTGATGTATTTGAAACAATATTCTTATGAGAAAATAAGAAAAACATTCAATACTATATATTAATAATAACTGTGTGTTTTGTGAGAAAATTCCCAGTTAACTGTATACACATGTAATTTCTGTAAAGACTGCAATAAGAGATACTGTACTTTCCAAAAATGTACAGATTGTGCTGTTACTAAACTAACCAATGAATTCTTTGATTTTGCAACAAATACATTTAATGCAGTAAATACAAGCTGGCAAAAGTCACAATGTCGTGCACTGAATCTTCACCATTACTCAGCAATAAAACTACACACCGAATATTCGCTGAACATTACCTCTGGTGACTCAACCTAATGTTAGAGATGGAAATTTCTTTTTTCCGAGCATTGTCTTTCATTATACCTGAAAATCAGGCAGGTCACATAAAACATTACAAATGCTCTTGTTCAACACATGTTCAGTATACAAGATAAGATTACAGGAGTAATGGCAATACCAATGCCTTTTCTCAATTGTATAGAGATAGTGAAGATAAAAGGTGGAAGTTGGGCAACTCAAGTAAAAATATTCACGGCAGCGAATTTATATAAATAAATATATATATGTGTATACTAAAGTTGGATTACATATGGAAATGGATAGATTTTTTTCTGAAATTGATGGACAATTATCACTCAATACCAATGACAGATATGTCAATTTATTTGCATCACAAAAATATCTTAATCATTTTGAACATGTTTTAAGTATTGAACCATGTTCAATTCTCATGCACAGACATGAAAAGAATGACTGGATGACAAGTTACCTGGAAAATCGAATGATTCACATGAAGACCAAGAGAGAAAGTTCTGAATATAAAGAAAAATGGATTTGAAAAGATAATGAAAAGTCAGTGTCCAGAATATAAAATAAAACAATAAATGCATAAAAGAACTCAAAGAGAACTTCTACAGTTTAAAGAGAAAGAAATAGTAAACAAGAGGACAAAAAGAGAAAGCAAAGAACACAACGAGCAAGAAAAACTACACAAGAGGACATAAAGAAAAAGCCAAGAATATAAAGAGCAAGTCAAAGTATAGAAGAGGACAATAAGAGAAAGCCAAAATATTTAAGAGCAACATAAAGTACAGAAGAGGACAAAACGAAAAAGCCAAAGATTAAAGAGCAAGAAAAAGTACATAAGAGGACAAAAAGAGAAAGCCAAGAATTTAAAGAGCAAGAAAAAGTACAGAAAATGACTAAAAGAGAAAGCCCAACATTTAAAGAGCAAGAACAAATACACAAGAGTACAAACAGAGCAAGTCAAGAATTTAAAGTAAAGGAAAAACTGCAAAAACAGGGAAAAAGAAAGCAAGAAAGTGCATTGCAAAAAGAAGCAGAATCAAATAAACTTAAAGTTATTTAAAGAAAGAAAAAGAGAATAAAGCCAGCATAGAAAAAAATATCATCAAAAACTTCCATTAATTTTTTTTAAAAATACCAAATTACACTTGCTGTTGCTGTAATCAGCAGTGGTACAAAAAAAAACATATCAGCAATAAACACATTACAGTTGAACGAACTTATGAAACAATGTTGTCTAACATGTAGAAACAGTTCTAATGCGAAAAATTAAACTTGTTCCACGTGTAAAACTTACCTGTCAAACAAAAGGTCCCTTCATTGTCAAAGACAAGGGGTGTGTTCTTCCCATCACAACCGGAAGAATCTGACACAATTAAAAGAAGGATTAGTAGCTGCACGAATACCAGTTATGCAGCTCAGGGAACGTTCAATGGGTGGACAAAAAAAGTAATGCAGGAAATATTGTTAATATGCCAACAAATGTCATCAAAACTATTCACGTTTTACCAAGAAAGCAGTCTGATGACGAAGGCATTCCAATCAAGCTGAAAAGAAGACTGGGGTATGCACATCACTGCATGTATGAAGATTGTTCGTCCAAATAAAGTGCGAGAGGCAGTGAAATGACTAACTGAATACAGTGAATTGTACCAGCAGGAAGGCATTGTTATGGATGACCATTGAAATTGCCATGATGATGTTGATAGTTCAAAAACAAAACATAAGTTGAAAAACTTATTGGAAAGCATTGGTGACACTGTGATAGATATTTAAAATGCTGAAAAGAGAGATACTCCAAGTGAGGACTTGTTTGAAAAAGATCCATCTGAATGTGTCTGTACACGCCCTCTCGATAAATTTCTTCAAGAAGACAGCAGAGACATCTTGTCACTTGCTCCAGCTGAAGGTAGTTCACTTTTTTTGACAAAGATGCTGAGTCTTTTCCATTTCCAACGTTAGTATGTGGTGAAGCACTCAAAACTCCACATGATTACGATGACAATGTCCATAACACTGACTTGTGCAAGTCTGAATTAAGAAGAACAGACCGAAGACTAGTAGGACATGTGTCAGACATATTCTTTAAACTGAAAAAAGTCCAAATGAAACAGCCTTGACAAAGCTAGCATATGTTTGAGAAAAACATGTTTTAACTGTATTAACCGTTACACTCCCAACCCATTGGTTCGTGTTATCATTTAATAAAAACTGTAAACCTTCTTCAGAATACGAAAATAATACAGTATCATCAGCAAAAAGAAATAGAAAATAATTTAAATTGTCAACTGTAAAACAATCAAATGCGTCAAGTTGCATATAACCATACATGTCATTTATAAAAAAGAATGAATAAAAGAAATAATGGTTCCCCTTGCTTTACGCCCGTGGCAATATCAAAGAAATCAGTTAACCTACTACCTTTAACCCTTATGCAAGATTATATATATATGTTCATTATATTAAGTAATTTTATTATTATTGAAGATGTTCCAATTTGTTAAAGTTTGATCCAAAGAGCATTGTGATTAATGGAATCGAAAGCTTTACTAAAGTAAAAAATACACTTTATAATTTCTTCTTTTTTTTCAATATCTAAAACTTTGTCAATAATGGAAGATAATATAAAATTACTATCGGTCGTGCTTTTACCTTTACGAAAACCAAACTAAAAATAAATTTAAAATATTACTGTGTCCTGCCCACTGTCTAATCATATTGTCAATAATACAAGAACATATCTTTGAAAATATAATAGTTAGTGTAATGCATCTATAATTGTTCAAATCGTCAATATTACCCTTTTTCGGGATTGGCATAATAATTCATTTAGTCCGTTCATTCGGATATACAATGTTTTCAAAGATATAATTGAATAGTTTAGACAATACAGGTTCAACAAGTTCTTTTACCCCAATACATATTTCAGGAATTTATCAATTTATACTTCCACTTTTCGCGGTTTTCAAAGATTGAATTGTGCTAATAATTTCCTCCTGTGAAAAAACTCTATCTAGTTCCTCAATATGTTAATCAATATCATTTTCTGAACCATATGAAAAATTCAAATTCTTCGGATGGTTTAGAGTGTGAAGATATATCCTTAAAGTAACAAAACAAGTCGGATTTGTTCAAAGTCGTCAATAGACTACTATTTTTAGATTTAACCTTTCTCAACTCACATCAAAATTTTCCACGGCTATTTTTTTAGCAAGAGCACTAAACTAACTCCGTTGTGCATTATTGTATTTTCATTTGGTTTGCCTTTTAACGGGACTATATTTACGTTTGCATTTAATCAAAACATCCCCATTATAAAGCGAGCCGTTTTACGATAAAATCTATTTGAAGCACGTAATTGTATTCTTGCTCGCGAACAATCAGTATTAAACCATCGACTTTTGAATTCTGATTTTCTTTAGTGCAATGCAGGGGCTGTTTGTGAGTGGTCGTTCCAAACATGGTGAACGCTGATTTGAATAAACAATTACTTATTAGTTCGTCTGATTTTTTGAAAAACAAAAGACGAGCTATTGTCGTCATTTGATCGTCGTCGGCGGTATTGGTTAAGTTTTGAATTTAGGTCACTTCCATGGAAATTATCAAACCTAATACTTTGAAACTTGAAAAACTTGTTCATCGTATACCCTTCTTTACATTGTATGCTAAAGATGCCAATTGTGGCCTGGTAATTTTTTTTTGTAATTTGATGCATTTTGGTCGATTTGAGAATTGAATGTGTTCCGAAGTATTGCGTTTAGGTCACTTACATGGAAACTATTGAACCTATTTTCTTTGAAACTTGGAGAGGAATCCGCTGTGGTCGAGGGTTAGCGAAACTGGGTGGCCCGGGTTCGATCCCCAGTCGAGGCACTACGGTCATGGTGGAGTGCTCTTGGGTAAGGCACATTTTCTAGCCTAGTTTACCCAGGGATCATGAAGAAGTGAACTGTCGAAATGATATAACTGAAATATTGTTGAAAGCGGCATAAAAAAAACAAAAATAAATAAATAAATTGAAATTTGGACAACTTGTTCACCTTATATCCTTCTTCACATTGTATGATAAAGATGCCGAGTGGGCCTGGTTTTTTTTGTTTGTAAAAAGCATAAATTTTGATGTGTTTTGGTCGATTTTGAAAATTGGACAGTTTCTTCATTTTTTGTTACATTGATTTCCTTTTTACCCCTAAACAATAAAAACATAATGTACTTCAAAATATTATGAATATCTTTAATCGGATTATGTTTTGGAGGTCAAGGTCACTGTTACTAAAAATAGAAAAACAGTAATATATTCATTTTCTTTAGTTAAAGTTGGCTTAATGTAACAATCTTTTATTTGTAGTAAGTACAAAAAAAAGACGAGCTATTGCCGTCACTTGATCGTTGGTTAAGTTTTGCGTTTGTTCAATTACATGGAAACTATCAAACCTAATACTTTCAAACTTGGAAAACTTGTTCCAATACCCTTCTTTACATTGTATGCTAAAGATGCTGTATGTGGCCTGTTTTTTGGGGGGTAAAACACATCACTTTTTATGTATTTTGGTTGATTTTGTGATTTGGCGGTGTTGGTTAAGTTTTGCGTTTAGGTCACTTACGTGGAAACTATCAGACCTATTACTTTGAAACTTGGAAAACTTGTTCATCTAAGATGTTCTTCACATTAATGCTAAAGATGCTGAGTGTGGCCTACTTTTGGGTGTAAAAACATACATTTTGATGATTTTTTGTAGATTTTGAGAATTGGACATAGTTTCTTCATTTTTTGTTACATTGATTTTAATTTTTTCCCAAACAATAAAACATAATGTACTTCAACATGTTATGAACACTTGAAATCGGATTGTGTTTTGGGGGTCAATGTCACTGTTACTTAAAATAGGAAAACAGTAATATATTGAATTTCTTTAGTTACAGTTGACTTACTGTAACTAACTTTTGTTTGTAGTAAGTATTTATTTAGGATCATTAAAGGTATTGTGTGTTTGGGCTACTGGGGTCAAGGTCACTGTTACATTAAAAATGGTAATATACTAAACATTATTAGTTACATTTTACATTTAGTACCCTGATGTGCTATGTAAAGTGTTTATAGATAGAATATTGAGGAGGAATTTATATAATATAATGACACACAGATGAAACATCGAATTCGCAAAGATGGAGAATGGAATGTGAGTATACTATTTTATGTTACTTAAATATATTTGGAATCTAATTCATAATCATTCACAAACATTATTGTTCAAGCGGGCAGCCATGTTTGTGCATGGGCTTGGGGTGTTTACTTTTATGATTCTGTTCTTGCAATATTCAACTTTATGGAACCCATAGGCTATGGCAACATGAATCTGAGCCTTTCACCTGAGCCAAAGGCTCAATGAGATATATTGTGATAACTCACTGTCCGGCGTCTGTCTGTCATCCGGCGTCCGCTCAAATCTTCTTTTCCCAAACTTCTGGTCCTATTTCAACCAAACTTCACAGGAATATTTCCCCAGGTAGCCCTCAGCAAAGAAATTCAAAGAGTTAAATGGTATGTACAACTTTGATTGCTGCGTCATCAGAAATGGGGAATGTTAATGTGTCATCAGAAATGGGGAATGTTAATGTAATCCAGCTGAAAGAGTCCGATCCGAACAGGGCTCGACCTTGGTACCTCTTGTCCCGTAGGCGAACACTCTACCACGTCGCTATAAAATATAGCTATATATAGCAAAGCAGTATAAGTATAACTTTATATAAACACATAACTACAGAACTAGTCTACTTATGGGACAGACCACTATACTACATACTCCCGCTCCATGTGAATATTCGTCCTCGAATCATTCAATTGCGTACAACTACTACTCTATCTCACATCACTGCGGGTTATTTATATTTGGCGCCAATGAAATCCACCTGAAAGAGTCCAACCCGAACAAGGATCGAACTCGGGACCTCTTGTCCAATAGGCAAACACTCTACCGTATCACTGTAAAACCTAGCTCTATAGCAAGGCAGTATAAGTATCCCATTATATAAACACATAGCTACATAATTATCTATGTGACAGACCACTATACTACATTAAAACTAAAAAATATCATCTTCTCTGAATCCACTTTTCTAATTCCAAGATAATTTGATACAAATGTTCCTGAGGTGACCCTCTACAAACGTGTTCAAGCCATAGAGATTTGTTGAAAGACATGGCGCCACCAGAACACTGGCAAAATGGTAAAAACGTCAACATTCCATTTTTATGATATGATAGCGCTTATCTGATTTCAAGATCAATTGGTAGAAATGTTCCTTCATGCTTCTGCACCATTTATTCAATCCTCTGGACCAATTTCTATCAAATTTAACAGGAATTTTCCTGAGGTGGTCCTCTTTCTAATTATACGTTGATTCAATGCCTTATAACAAATTGCCTTCACCGATAAGGTATTTTATTTACAGTTTCAGTTTCAGTATCTTTTTCTTTAAAGAGTTAAGTCACACCTCTTGCCTCATGAGTGACAGTTATGCAAGTTTTACACACATTGTGTAATACTGACTGTTATGCATGAAATAATCTTGACTCTTTCTATTTTCAGAACACAATGTACACTATAAAGAGGCTAACAAGCATGGATTTGCAGTTATTAGGAATTGCATACAATGTGAATGAGGCAGCTAAGGAGATGGAAGATTTAGCTAGGAAAATTGAGGCAATTACAGGAACCATTTCATACAGACATAACGCAGCTCAAGATAATAGTGAAGGACTGAATGACGAAGTATTAAATCTTAAAATGAAAATTCACAAATTAAATTATGACAAATCAAAGTTGTTGAGAGAAAGTGGAAATCTTCAATTGGAGCTGGCGGAAACTAGGAATTGTTTGAGATTATCGGAGGAAAAAGTAAAACAACTTCAACACAGATTTGGTGAAATTGATTTACAGAGGAGTCACAGGAACTTTTTCAGGAAGATTACATTATGGAACACAATGACATTAATGGGAATTCTCAAGTGAATAATGAACAGATATTCAGCATTGATGACATTAATACTGAAAAAGAAGTAGAGAAAAAACAGAAAAAGGAAGGCAATGAGGAAATTGAGGAGGAAAAAAGAGGACAAAAGCCAGATGAAAGCCTTGGACAGGAATACGAATGAGGCAAAAGAAGAGAACATTGATAAGGGGGGAGGGGGGGGGGGGGGGGGGGGGGGAGGGGAATGAAAAGAAAGCCTAACTAAGTGCTGCTATGAACTGATTTGTTAAACTGCTTCTAATAGTGATACATATCGCTGTAAATATTAAAGTTGGTAACAACTGGGAATGGATAGAGTATTCTATGAAATTGATGGACAATTCTCACTCAATAACAAAGACATGTGTCAGTTTATTTGCATCACAAAAGTCTGAATCATTTTGAACATGTTTTAAGTATTGAGCCATGTTCAATTATCATGCAGAGACCTGAAAAGAATGACTGGATGACAAGCCTGTTGGATAAGCAAAGAATTCACATGAAGGACAAGAGAGAAAGTTCCGAATATAAAGAAAATGAGAATTTAAAAAAGATAATGAAAAGACGGTGTCAAGAATATGAAATAAAAGAACAAATACATAACAGAACTAAACGAAAGCTTCTACCGTTTAAAGAGAAAGAAGAAGTACACAAGAGGACAAAAAGAGAAAGCCAAGAATACAACGAGCAAGAAAAACTACACAAGAGGACAAAAAGAGATAAGCAAAACTTACAGAGCAAGAAAGTGTACGGAAGATGACAAAAAGAGAAAGCCGAAGATTTAAAGACCAGGACAAAGTACAGAAGATGACAAAAAGAGAAAGCCAATAATTTAAGTAGAAAGTCCAAAACTCAAAGAGCAAGAAAAAGTACAGAAAATGACTAAAAGAGAAAGCCCAATTACACAAGAGGACAATAAGAGCAATTCAGGAATTTAAAGTAAAGGGAAAACTGCAAAAACAGCAATTTAGAAAGCAAGATGGTGCATTGCAAAAAGAGGCAGAATCAAAGAAACTTAAACGTACTGATAAATGTTATTTTAAGAAAGAAAAAGATAATAGAAAAGCCAGCATAGAAATAAATATCATCAAAAACTTCCATTCAAAGGTTGCAAAAGGAACAAATTACACTTGCTGTTGCTGTGATCAGCTGTGGTACAACAAATAACATATCAAGTATAAAAACATTACAGTTGAATTAACTTATGCATGAAAAAAAGTATTGCAGGGATATTGTTAATGTGCCAACAAATGTCATCAAAACTATTCACGTTTTTGCAAGAAAGAAGTCTGATGAAGAATGCATTCCAATCAAGCTGAAACAAGACTAGGGTATACACATCGAGCAGAAAGGCATTGTCATGGATGACCATTGGGAATTGTCATTCTTTGATGATGTGGATAATTCAAAAACAAAAACATAAGTTGGAAAACCTATTTGTAAACATTAGTAACACTGGGATAGATATTGAAAATGCCGAAAAGAGAGATATTCCTGGTGAAGACTTATTTGAGAAAGATCCATCTAACGGTGTCTGTACACGCCCTCTCGATAAACTTCTTCAACCTCAGGATGTATTAGAAGACAGCAGAGACATCTTTTCACTTGCTCCAGCTGAAGGTAGTTCACCTATTAGCACATTTCTTGACAAAGATGCTGAGTCTCTATCATTTCCAACATTAGTATGTGGTGAAGCACTCAAAAATCAAAATGATAACGATGTCAGTGTCCATTACACTGACTTGTGCAAGTCCAAATTAAGAAGAACAGACCGAAGAGTAGCAGGACCTGTGTCAGACATATTCTTTAAATTGAAAATAGTCCAAATGAAACATATCCTTGACAAAGCTGGCATAAGTTTTGGAAAAACATTTGAAAAAAACAACAGGATCTAACTGCAGTATTCCTGAAATCTGGAGAAAATTTAGAAAAGATAATACATTGTTGCCTTAATACGATTGTTAAGTATTTCCACCTGGTTTTCCTCATCTTCTTCAGCTGACACTTGTTGGATCCATTTATTACAAATCTTAGGGGAGACAGTAGACAACAAAAAATATAGTAAACAACATGTGCAGAATTGTTCATGGTTTGAAAAGCCAGAGTTAGTGAAAAAAGATCCTGTAATTTGTGCAAGGCATTTCGCTTATCAATCACAAATGATATCCACAATACATTACATCATGTGGGTGAAATTATTGACTTCTTTTACAAAGTTGAGTTTCAGATGAGAGGATCTCCACATATAGTACACATGCTTCATTGGGTTAAACATTCTCCAAAATATGAAGATACATGTAGTGAAGAAAAAAAGGAATTCATTGACAAATATGTTACTTGTGAAAAATCTGAACCTTTGTCTCATTTGATTGACCTGCATGTTCACTCTTACTTAAGAACCTGTAAAAAAAATGACAAACCTGTGAGTTGTTTTAGTTTTCCACTTCTACCAATGGAGAAAACACTTATTATTACGCCCTTACAGTCTGATAGTAATGAAGATGAACACGTCCACAAAAAGAAATGAACAAATTGGCAATTTCATACAACATTTGAAAGCGGAAAATGAAGACATTGACTTCAGTACATTTTTGGCTTTATAACAGATGAGCAAATATGGATTTACAGTATGTTTTAGATACAGACTCTTGCGCTATGTACATAGTAACTTACATTGTAAAAGACCAAAGGGGTATGAGTAATCTTGTATACCATGATGCAAAAGAAGCCAGGGAAAGAAATTTTGATATCCGTCAACAAGTGATGTTTATTGGCAACAAATTCCTCAATAATGTTGAAGTCTCAGCTCAAGAAGCCGTATTTACCTTGCTTCACGTAGTGGTTGTTTTAAACTCTCTCAAACTAAAACTGATTTGTTGTTTTACAAAGGTGCTATTACAAGTTGAATTGGAAAAATCATTTACATGTGAAATCTATTCAATGTGATGAAGTTTTCAGCTGAATATAATTGGATGATAAAGGACTTTGAAGGACTTTAAACCTTAAATTTACACGGCAGGTAGTATTGGTAAAGTGGACATTTTGGATTTATCACGGACTACATGACAGTGTCCGTGCTTTACACAGGTGTTTGTGTAAAGGTAAAGGTATATATACACGCTGTATAACTGACCACTTATATACATGTGTTAAGCGGCCATTTCACCAAGGATTGTTTTTTCCAATCGGCCCGATCTGGACCAGATTGTCCCCGATGAATAAATGTTTTGATCGGCCCGATTGTCGTCCTGAATCGCCTCCAATCGTCCCCTTTTTTGACCCGATTGAGTCCCGACCACCAATGGTTCATGGCGGGGGGGGGGGGGACGTTCCTCGCGCGATCGACACGTTTCCGGGGCGCAAGTATGCGAAAGTACCCGCAGGTACACGACAAAGGCCCGGTAGAGACCCGCTTCTCGCAGAGGCTATACGAAAGCTCCAGAGGGCGGGCGAGACAAGGGGACCCTCGGACGACCAAGACGACCACGGGCCGACGGTTTTTGATCGGCTACTGTTTTTGAACATGTTTAAAAACAGTAGCCGATCACTTTTTCGGTACCCGACTCTCTTCGGAGGACTGGGGCGATCGCGCCAGATGTTCCCCCGAAGGTATAGGGTAGTGCTCGACAGTGCTCGCAGGTTCCCGACTATTTTCGCAAAAATGCGGCCGATCGACCAAAACAAGGATCGCGTACTATCGGGACCAAAACAATCCTTGGTGAAATGGCCGCTTGAGTTAAAAAATGGGTATTGCTATTGAAATTTACCGTGTACGCGTTGGAGCTTTTGTGCAACCAAGGTCAAGGGCGTCAGTGTGTAAGGACGAATACACACCCTACTGCACAACAAATGCTGTTCACTGGAGGACTTTTATATTTTCCTGTTGTATTATTGTGCTCATAAACGGTGTATATGGGTTACTTGCACAAGATATGCATTTATCAATACATACGCGTCATCGGTCAATCTAGCGGAATGTTCCATAACAAGTTGGCCAACATCATATGGCCAAACAGACATTTGTGTACATTGCAATATATTGTCTTTACCACAGAAGAGTATTATTGCTTGCATCGGATGTTGAACTACATCCTGGACCGACACAAGAGACGGAGTTAATTCTTAAAGCAATTGAGACTGCCAATGAAAAAAAATCATCAGAAATATCAGAATTAGGGAATGATATAACTAGTCTTAAAAGCGATCTTTCATGTGTACAATCGGATATTAGAACAATCAAAACCAAAGTGAAGAAGTTTGATGAGCAGCAGTTAGTTTTAGAAAATGAATTAAAATCAATCAAATCAAAGGTGGATGGAATTGAACGTACTGCTACTGGAGTAGAACGTGATATTGGAGAACTGGCAATAAACGATGAAGTTAAGGGAAATTGTATTGAAAACATGTTAAGCCAAATGAATATGATTGACCGTGAGCTACGCAAGAGCAATTTGCATATTTTCGGTGTGCCGGACATGAAAGATGAAACACCCAACCAGACTAGGCAACTTGTCGCTAATCTACCTGTCAGTACTACCGCTGGGGACATGGAAGATGAGACACACATCCAGACTAATCCCACTTTCTCTCATTTACCTGACAGTGCTACATCTGAGGAAACCATTAGTCAGGGCTACAATTTCGACAATAGTATCTTGTTTGCCAAGCGCATAGGGAAATTCTCCGGTAATGACCGACCAAGAATGATTAGGTGAAATTCAAATGTGCGGATGATAAGTTCTTCCTTTTCAAATTCAGAGGCAAACTAAGAAGCCAAGGTATTCGCATTGCCAACGATCTCATACATCAAGATCGGCAGGAACTTGATGAACTCAAACAACAGGGCCGTCGAGGGTATTTTTCAAATGGTAAGCTTGTTGTCCTAGATGAATATAATACTACAGACACAGGACGTTTCCGTAATCGTGAAGTTTGCCAAGCTCAACGACGTTCTTTTGAACAACCGGTGCAGGCCATGGAAACAAAATATCCTGAGGCCAACGCATAGGGGGTGGTCAAGGCCCATCACTATCACATAGACTGACCAATTTTATTTAATGGAATGTATGTGGTTTGTATGACAAACTTAGTAATATTGATTTCATGAACTATTTAAGACTGTTTGATGTTATATGTCTTCAAGAGACTTGGTGTACTGACGATGACTATATATGTGACAGTATTACTGGATATACCAGTTACATATGTAGTGCTAAGCAATCTAACGTATCAGGCAGAAACATGGGTGGTGTTGTTGTTTTTGTCAAGGATTGTTTCTCGAACTATATTCGCAGAGTTTTTCTGGACTATAATTTTGGTGTTGTTTTATTACTTGATAAATTTCTGCTTGCCACTGATAAAGATATGTTGTTTGTTAACATGTATAATCCACATGCTCAATCACCTGTGTATACTACATTTAACTTGAATGCATTAGAAGAATTAGAACAGTTTTTAAGTAGTAATATGATTAATCCTAACTTGTATGAGCTCTTGATAAGTGGAGATTTAAATGCTAGAACTGGTATTTTGAAAGATTATATTTCGCTTGAAAATAATATACCAGAGCTAGAGCAGTATAACGGTTTGTTTGAATCTGAATCATTAAGCGAAAGATGTCCAAAGGACAAAACTGTCATTGGTTATGGTCGTTCCTTGATAAATATTTGTATTGCGGAATCCTTATGTATACTTAATGGACGCATTGGCATTGATAAGGATGTTGGGGAATATACATACCATAGTACAGTTGGATCAAGTTTGATAGATTATTTCATATGTAGCAAAAGAATTTGTTCAATTTTTAAAAATATGAAGGTTGAGGTAAGCTCTGAAAGTGATCATATGCCAATTATACTAACATTAGATAGGACACTGTTGAATAGTAATCATCTAAGTGACAATACATTACATAACTCTGATACAAAAATGCATATCAATAAGGATAATTGTGAAAGGTATCAAAATGTTCTGCAGGAAAGTATTTTAAATGGAGAAGTTTCTAATCTTGACCATATGATGGAAACTGTGAATGTTGAAGTTAACGCTATTGTATTAGAATTTCAAAAGTGTATTCTAAATGTTAGTAATGAATTTTGTTCAACTAAACGTCCACAAAAACGAAATACTCATTCTAATAAAACTTGGTATGACCAAGAATGTAAAGCTTTGAAGAGGATTGCAAATAGTCTGTTGAAAATGTATAAAGAAATCAGGTTTGACAAAGATCTCAATTCATATCTTATGTCAAAGGCTAAATACAAGAATGCTTGTAAAGATAAGAAAAGACATTTTGAATTGAGTATTTCCTCGACTTTGAACAATGCTATTGGTAACCCTCGTATGTTCTGGCTGAAAATCATAACAGTTGATTGATTGCCAAAACAGGAACCAAATATTAGTGCTGAGGAATGGTATAATCATTTTGAAAAATGTGTTTGACCTGGAGGGGGGCAATAGGTATGTTGAAGCGACAAACAATAAAGTAACTGCAAATGATAATGTAATTGCAGACGATATATTAAATTGTGAGATTAGTGCTGATGAAATTATAACAGCTATTAAACAGTTTAAGGTAAACAATTCTTCTTCAGGCGAACTTATTTCAGCAAACCTCATATATGGTATTTACATCTTGCTACCTTATTTGTTACGTTTATATAATTATTTGTTCTCAAGTATTCAGGTTCCTTCCGATTGGAGAAAATCTGTACTTGTACCAATTCACAAGAAGGGCAGTATACATATTCCTGACAATTATAGAGGAATTGCTCTCATTGATGTTTTTAGCAAAGTTTATATTAGTATTTTGACCAAACGCATTTCATTCTATACAGAAATCTTTGGTTGCATAAATGAAGCACAGTCTGGATTCAGAAAAGGTTACAGCACTATCGACAATGCATTTATTTTATACACAGTAGTCAGTAAGTATTTGTCCACCAAAGGCAAGAAACTATACGTTGTGTTTGTTGACTTTCGTAAGGCATTCGACTATATAAACAGGTCTAAATTGTATGAAATACTATTGAAACATAACATAAAAGGTCGACTTTGTTACTCTATAAGAGCATTATATAGCAGTGTTAAAATGTGTGTAAGATGCAAAGGTGATTTAACTGACGAATTCAACTGCCCGCTTGGTTTAAGACAAGGCTGTAATTTAAGCCTTATCCTCTTTTCTTTGTTCATTAATGAGCTAACAGCTGACATTTCTAACAATGGAGTTCATGGTGTGCAACTTTCACCATCACTGGTGGAAGTGTTTCTGCTATTGTTTGCTGACGATGTGGCACTCATGTCAGATACAGTTATAGGGTTGCAAAAACACCTTAATACATATCATACATTTTGTCAGCAAAATAAACTTCAAGTCAATACAGATAAGACAAAAGTGTTAGTATTTAGAAGGGGTGGTCCTTTGTCACAAAGGGAGAAATGGTACAACGATAATGTAAAACTAGATGTAGTGTCCGGTTTCATCTATGTTGGACTACACTTTACCAGTACATTGTCTTTTAATAAGATGACAAGTAACTGCCACAAAAGCAAAGAAGGTTCTTATGATGGTACTGAAAGGTGTTTTATCACTATCTCATATAAATATGAACACATTCTTCAAAGTGTTTGACTCAAAAGGTTTCATTATGCTGTACGGATGTGAATTGTGGGCATTATATAACACAGATATTATAGAAAAGGTACATATGTATGCATGTAAACAGTGCTGTCTGTGGTGACCTTGGTCGCTATCCGATGAGGATAACAGCCGCAAAGAGATGTGTGACGTTTTGGTTAAGAATACTAAGGTTACCAGATGATAGATATGTCAAGCTGTGTTACAACATGTTGAAGCTTTATGATTATAACGGCCAAAGTTCGAACAAATCTGTACGAGAATGGTTTTGGATATATTTTGGAATAACAAGAAGTTCATAATAAAGATTTTGTTTTTAAAGGAATACACGCTTAGACTACGAGACCATTGTTTACAATCATTGTCCCTTGTATGTAGTGGTAATAATAAATTAAACACGTTCTATACTTACATTAAACCAACTTTTGGAGTTGAAATCTACATTAGTTGTATTGATATACCAAAGTTCAAGAGAACTTTTGCTAATTTCAGATTGTCCTGTCATAACCTTATGATCGAGAAGGGGCGTTATACTCAGATTACAAGGGATGAGCGATTTTGTGTTTATTGCAAAAACATTCTTGAAAATGAATACGACTTTGTTATACACTGCCCATTGTATTGTGAATTACGTAAGAAATATATTCCAGATAAATACATAACCTACCCTACTTACCACAAATTTCGTGATGTGTGTGCAAGCAATAATACCACAATTATTAGAAATCTGGCAATGTATGTATACCATGCTAATAAAGATAGAGATACTTTTCTTTTCAGCAATGTATAATTATCTATTTTTCCAACAGTTAATGTACATTGATGTAATCAGATCACATATACATGCATTATTTCCACATGTGTTAATATGTGTCTTCACAGGAAAATAACTACTTTTGATGTATTATGTATATATGTTAGATGTATATGGGCCAGAGGCCTAAGTATAAATAAATAAACTATAACAATGTCCACTACCATTGCACAAAGCATCCATGTATGTTGCTTTTGTGAACACCAGTTCACCTGTAAACAGAACTGTTATGTTAAAATACTATCATATTTATTGAGAATATATTCCAGATGACTCTGCTGATGTGTTTGCAGAAGGTCCACTTTTTCACTGTAGCCACATACCTGCTTAGTTAGAAGATACATGTCTGGCAGATTTTGTGTCCTGGTTCAAGAGGGTGAAAGCAAAATCTAGAAGAAGGAAACAAATATATGATGATGAACAGAACACAGATAGTGTCTTAAGTAGCTGTGGACCAAAATCATCTGAGGTTTATGAACTTGGGAATAGCTACCAGTTAATGCGACGATAAAAGCAGCTTTTTATACAGAATTTCAAATTCCATCCAGAGAAAGACTTTGAGAATCACTACAGCGATACTTTGATGCTGTTCCATCCCTGGAGAGATGAAAGAGAACTCATCGGATATTCAGAAACATATGATGAACAATTTAGGCTAGTGACAACTCAAAGAGTGTAAATGTAAGTTTAAACATGAAGGAATACAGCCATGAATCTATTGAACTGGATAACGCGATTGAGAAATTAGGGGAAATTAATGACAGTGCACTAGAGCAACACTTGAACCAAATTGCGCCAAATACTCAACATGTTCAAGATCAGGATGGTGGACTGGAAATTCAACTACCGGTTAATCATATTGACCCTGAAGACAATACTCATGAAGCCGTTGAACTTAACATAGGATTAGGTGTACACAATACACATTGGTTATATCGCTGAACATCAAGCAAAGACGTGTTTCTACTATATTATGGACAAAGTGATGAATTACCCAGATACTCCTTTCCTTGGGTTTCTAACGGGAGGGGCTGGTGTTAGGTAAACAGCTGTGACCACTGATATTCATCGGATGGTGATACGTGTTTTAAATAGGAAGCCCTGTGCTAGCCCGGAAGTCCTAAAAGTCTTTCTAGGTGCACAAACAGGAAGGGCATCATTTTTGATTGGTGGAAATACACTTCACCATTTGTTTCATATACCAGCATCACGGGGATTCACATACAGAAACTGTCACAATATAAGTGTAACTCACTAAGATGTCGATTCAGAAATGTTGCTCTGCTTATTATCGATGAGTGCTCAATGGTTGGAAATGAAATGTTCAGCTTTATAAACCATAGACTTAAAGACATAATGGCAAATGGAAAATACTTCCGGAGGATTATCAGTAATTGCTGTGAGGGATTTCTTTCAGCTTAAGCCAGTATATGATGACTCGATTGTCAACAATTTGAAAAATTATTACGGACCTCTTGCGAGAAATGTGTGAAAAGATTTGTTTGAAATATTCAGCTTGACACGAATAGTGAGTCAAACATATGATTTAAGGTATGCAGAGCTGCTGAATCGTTTACCTATGGTACAACACACAAAGCAAGACATTGATACATTTAATTCAAGGGTGATTGGGACAGTTTACGTGAATGAAAAATACCCCTTAAAAATCTGACATATATTTCTCACAAATGATTCTGTTGACACACGCTATGAGTTGAAAAAATAATATTGAATGCATGTGATGTGATCCTTGGTGACAAAAAGGATCCCATGCATTCAATATTATTTTTTGCCCCGTGGTAAAGCCAACTTGAACGGGATCATGAGAAGAAAAGGATTGAAAATCATGTTTTCTGAAATTAAAGGAAAGGCTCCCAAATCCGCATCATCACCCATTCTACCATTTACAATGTAAAGATCAGCAATAGAGCACAATTCTAAAAGTCTGATACCAGACGTATTAAATGTACTATCTTGTGAAGATCGTTTTGGAATATTAGGCTAAAGAATTGAGAAGACAGAATTGTCGTTAACATATTTACTCGGATCTGGATCTGAGGAAGTATAATCGTATCTTTAGCCACATCCAGCATAAAGATCACCTATAATTGAGACATCATCTACTAATGAATATGTTCGGACATTTATTTCAAGGCTTTCGAAAAACCCTATCTGATGTGCTGTATAATAAGGGTAATTGAAAGGTGGAATTTATGAAAAACTTACAAAAATGTCATTGTCAAACATAAACATTTCTTTACAAATTCTAATACATAGCATACCGTTTTGATCAACTCCTAAGGCCGCATTTTAGCTCCTTTTTGTAGAAGAGACTGATCCCACCGTGACCACGTCTAGCTTTATTACTAACGTTATATTAACGTGGTAAACAAATTGACTCTCGTATTCTTGAATTGAAAAGTTATCTACTTCTCGGTATCATAAGGCCTAACTACGTACCTCTTTCTGGAATTCTATATTGTTTATGCACCTTGTTTGACTAAAACATTTGGTAAATCTCGAGCATGCCAGCAATTTTTGGTTACTAATTTATAATTATATTTTGTTATGTCAAGGTGTCAACAATTTAGAAGTTTTTATTCTTTTTATATAACTTTTATTGTATTCTACTTATGAAGGCGTAATTCCGAAATTATATAATTTAAAAGTTTTAACTAAACAACAAGTGTTTATAGGATTTTATATTATATTTGTTTTATTTATCTTTGTAATTCTTTTAATTATACAGTTTTACCTATTCGGAAACTGTTGCAAAAAAAGAAAGTGTTAATGACTTATATTCTTTGTTTCTGTTATTCTGTTATTGACCATATCTTCATCTAGCTGACATCATTCTAAAATCACCTTCCAGCAGTACTTTCAGTATTTGATTTACTTGGTCTGTGGCTGTTTTCAATTCTACTAAATGTTTATCAAAATGTTCGCTTATAAAGTAGCTCGACTTTTCCACTTTAAACACGCGTTTGTTTGGTTCTGCAACTTTCGCTTCGAGTTCAATTGTGTGTTCATCGAATTTAATGGTGTTTTTAATAGGTTTTTTTTCTGGATACTGCGGTCTCCATGCATTGGATATCCTTCAGTAAATGGTCTGCCCATGGTAGCTACTGAACATTGGACCCAACTGTGGCGTATATTGACCGGGAATCCGGGTGAATTCGGCCCAAAATTGATTCGGCCTAGTCTTTTTTGGCCAAAAATTTATTCGGCCTGGTCTTTTTCGGCCCAAAACATATCCGGCCTAATTTTTTTTGTATATATATATATTCGAAGTTTAGAGTCGCAATAGTATTCTTATTGATTATGATTAGGGAAATAATTAGAATTACTATTATTATTATCTCAGTATTGTATTCTGAATTTACCAATGTGGCGGTATTTTTTCGGTAGGCTAGTAATGATATAATAAAAATACTAATGTGAATCTTAACTATGAAAATATTATGAATGCGATTTAGGACTTTATTATGTTACTATTAACGTGTTTATTTGAGCTAGGGAGAAAAATGAAAAATCATACTTAAAAACATATATTATTTATTCAGATTTGCATAACAAAACATAACATATTGACATTTATAACTACATGTATGCATCTTTTACCGTAAACACCGCCGATAGTGGTCAGAAAATAGGAAGATCTCATCGTACCCTCCATGACCGGTCCCAGCATGTCTCAATGGAGCGGTCCAACTGGGAAGTGCGTTTCGTTGTACCACGGTCCAGGTCTCCGCTTTCAACAGTCAGCTTCACCAATTCTCGTCACAGGAGTGGCACAATCCTGTAAAAGTCCAGGCCAGTGCCCGCTGCCTTTAAATTGATTCGGTGGTGCCAACCTTAAAAAGTGTAAAAATAAAATTATAAACATCTTTCAATTCCTTTTTAATAATCTTTATTATATATTATTGTTTTCCTTTATTAATCATAAAGTTATTTACATAACATTTCATTTTAATTAAAGTAATAAACTATTGAATATAAAGAATAATACATAGTTAATAGTTTGATAGAATTTGTTCAAAGTTAGGATGTATTGAATGTTTTAAAAATAGGATATATATATATTTACATTCGACGTGACCCAAACACACTGTTGTTCACCCACTGGCGTTTGATGTAGTCGACTAGGTTCCCGGTAGCGTCGGATGTAGCCTTAACTCCTAGGAAATCTACAGGAAAAAGTAGGCCGAATATGTCTAGGCCGGAAAAGACCAGGCCGAATAAATTTTGTGCCGAATACGCCCGATACCTTGACCGGAGGGTTATTGTACAAACTGACCAGGGAACTGCTGAGGATATGTTCCTTTTGTTTTTATTGTTACTGGCAATGTGATAATCAAACACGGCGGCGATGCAAAAGAATAATGTTATCGTTGATTGTGATTTCTGTCTTGTCCAAAGTCGATGACGAGTTTATGTTTACACTGCCCAAACCGGTTTGTGATGGCTGTTCACTGTTCGATGATTGTGTACATGTCTCCGAGAACAAAGGAGATATATATGTTTTCCTTTTATTTCAACTATTGACTAACTTTTTTTTCTTTTTAGCTTTAGGTGGCATCGAGATTCACTTTAAATGCCCAATTTACAATTGGCCAAAAGGTCATTTGAAAGTTCTGAGCGAGTACACTCAATGCCCTGACCATTCAAGGGCGGTAATTGTCAAAGTTTACTCGGAAGAAAAGTGTTCGTTGAACATGAAATAAAAGAGTTAAACACAGTTTATAGATGCATTAAATCTGTACGAAGAATCAGGTGTCTCGGTAAAAGACGACACATTCGCGACTTTATCGTAAGACTCGTGAACCGGTTTTTGGTCCTTACAAAAACGTAATGCAAGTACAAATGTTTGCAATAAACCAAAATGGTTTGATAACAACTGCAATAATGCTAAAATAAACTTAAACAGAGCTAGGAAAGTTTATAAAGAAAATCAAGACGGTAAAAGAAGCAATTACATACAAATTCGAAATTAATTCCTGTAAACAAACGGTTACCCTGTTAACCGGTAACATTCATACTATAAAAACATGAAATTTCTTTAAAAAAAACACACAAAAACACACCAACTTCTGGTAGAAATAATTTCGGACGGGTTGTTTTAAGGCGATTTCGATTTTGGGCAAGTTTTCTTCTGTTTTCGGGATAGTTGTCTGGATACTGTTTACCTCGAGGTAGATATGTATTTATTAACGGACTTGTAAGATAACTACAAGAATTGACTAGCATTATACATGTTAAGCGAATATTTGAAGACTAGGTCGGTCTAAAGAGGATTTGACTTGTGTTGGACAGTCAAACATAGCTCACTCATTCCAACAGTTATCTCCCTTAATCAAATACGACTGATTGGTATAGCTTACAGATATGGACTGCGAACAGTGTAATGTATTATTTTGGAGCAGAGACGATGTGGTCGTGTACATATCGAGACGGTATTATATTAACATTCGAAAGGATCCGTATATACATATTCGAATGAAGTTGTCGGAATAATGTATTCAAATGTCCATGGTCGAATTGTTTTAACACAATCGGATTTTCCGTTTGTCACGTTTTGTTTATATAGTTGGAAAATAATATCTTCAGGATATACAGTTATCTCGTTAGTTGTAGTCAATTTTTGATAAACGGTTTTCGTATTATGATTGTTCCTTTCCATTCCAGGAGAGAAACGTGTGTAGAGCAATACTATGTCCAACATTACAAGTACGTTACCCGGATGGAAAGTGCGATTATCCATTTGAAACCATGTATATTGATAACGTGGTCGTTGTCATAAACAGAACTTCGTCGAAAAAGTTCAATGCACCAACAATAGATAATCTAACAGCGACGGACATTCGATCTGCATTTGAACGATTCTCTCCATGGTCTTCCAGCCTTGGCCGTATTATCACATCAATAGGATATCGTACAGACACGTATGACGACAGCGGATCAGAGTTCTTTATAGGTATTTTCTGCAAAATAAACGGCGGTATAAAAACCCGGGCATTTGTACAACATATTAGATACTTGCTGGCCAAACCATGGATCTTATGGATTGACGAAAGGATAGAGTTTACACAAGAAATATTGCGTTATGGTTCGATACAAATATCAGCTGATATAGATGGTGTCGATCCCAATGCGAAACGGGCGATACCTTTATGGGCAATGAGACAACAACACAACGTAAGCTTACTCGGACTTTTCGTGCCAATCTGGAACGTGGTATTCTTTAACCAACACTTAAATGCAGGGATTCAAATAAAAATGAACAAACTCTTTTATTGTGACAAAATTTATTTAATGCCAGAGGACTACACATTCCTGTCAAAAAACTTCCCAATATACCTAATACAGAATGACAAATATTTGCTCTCAGATGAATACATATTGTATATTCGCGACGACGGAAACCAGGTTCTTCTTACTTGTTTGGAGGATACGGATTTCGCACCGGTTGGCTCCCACAATGCTGCACCATCGATGGAAAAACGTCGTGTTTGCGTCATTGTTTATATATTATGTTTTATATGCCCTAACTACAAAAGCTTAATGATAATAATGTACATATATATTCATCTTTTTAGATTTTAATTTGTTTTGAACTTTTGTAAATAAAGTGCGCTGTTTACATTTACAGTGGGTAAATTAAATAACTTGGTTGTTTCTATATTTAAGGGACATAACGTGGAACGTTGGTTCCACGAAATCGAGTATCCATTTGTTATTTAAAGAATTGGTGTTACATCAAATAAGAGAATTCACTTCATCAAGTCAACTTGTGAATTGTATGACCGTGGTTTAAACGTTTAAGAAACAACAATTAAAGCGAAGAAAGACACCTTATCTACATTATATGTTCTTTTATGTACTTTATCAATCTTTTATAATTCTTATAAATGTTGTGTTTCTCTGTGAATCCCTTCAATGATAAGTTATTCCAGTTGGTTTCAAAGCACTGTGTATTGCTCGCTATTATTGGTTTAAAACCAACCACGTGATTTAAAAGCAATTGCGAGTATTGATCACATGAATAGCTCACGGATCTACTTGTTGATGCTCGCCATAATAATGCAAACATTTTGGCGAGGTTTTAAATCATTGAAGGTATGATCTGGGACTACTAATACGTATTAGTAGTCTCAGGTATGATTGATTTTGATGACGACCGAAAGGCGTTTTAAATGGTGTACTGTAAATTCCCTCTGTGTATGGTGACGTCATACGAAGTGCCGTCTTACAATGACAAAGATAATTTATATCGAGGGCTTGGCGTGAAACAGTTGTAACTTAAAACCTATTTTGAAAACCCTGGTTTAGGGGCAATTTTGACCCCTTTGTAAACAATGCAAATTTAGGTGCCATTGCTCAGAACGAGCAATGGCACCTAAATTTCTATTGTTTACCAAGAAAAATGATTTAACGCTTATAAAGACTTTATGGCGAGGTGATTAATCTTGGTAAAAAAATACCGATTTTAGTTACAACCGTTTCACGCCAAGCCCTCGATATGTGTGTATCAAGGAACCAGAAGGATTTAAAACGTTTCTTTGTCTAGATTAGCCAGCGAATTTATGATTTAGATCGATATACAATATTTCTAAATACGGTGGATAATGACAACCAGCATTACAATTTGTTTAAGAATAGTAGAAAATCTACGAACTAGCTGGACTTGATTGCTTCTTAAAAATGTATCCGCATGCATTCAGTGTGTAGTTGGTATACATACTTGTCCAGGATTACATGTTGCTATTATTGTCGATTATTTTTTGCAACTAATAACAATCAAGAATAGTTGTCATGAATGAGGAACTAAAATAGCATCGTATCTATCTATCTATATATATATATACCAGTTATATCGCAGAATTTATGTCTGATTTTTTAACATACATGTGTCGGACTAGTGGTATCTGATGCCACCTGACTGACTATTTTAAGAGAAGCATAATTTTACAAGTAAATAGTTTCGATCTAGTAAATCCAGAAAAAAAATACGAATAATGAACATAGCATCGTCTTTTTCACGCGAATATCGGCGTTGTACAGCTGAAACTGAATATGAAGTCCAGGAAAAGTATCAACATGTGTCAACTTGTCGACATTTTAAACGGTGGTTAGTTACTCCGTCTGAAAGTGTGCCGCTAAAATACTACGGGTAACTACAAAATATATCAGGCAATATGCATCGATATTATCGAACTTAACCCTTTCCCTCATACGACAATTCTGCAGCAGACGACTTTGAACGTATTTTGTCAAAACATAGAAAAACTCCATAATTGAATGGATAACCTATGACAAAAAGTGGAAAACATTTTGCCAAAAGGAGGAATTGCACGTTGTGTGCAATTTCTTCTTTTGTCACTATGTTTTTAAAAAGCCGTCTGCTGCAGAGGCGTCAGAAAGCGTCTATATGAGGGAGAGGGTTAAAACTTCATTCTTTCTAGTTTATGGGGTGAAGCTTTAGGTCCTTTTGTCAGTCATAATATTATATTTCCTAATTGTTACTGTTAATTTCAGGTCGACAAGTTGAATTTCGAGAGATAACATCGATCCGAAAACTTTGACTTGTTGATGTCAAATATTTAGCGCGATAAATCGAAATTAGACGCCTAATGACAAGTTGTCGTGTTAATTTATAGCCAACAAGTCGTTGTCGGACACAAGATACCACAGCTTGGTGCAGTCATTTTGCTTCTCGGTTTCTACGTCACGTACATGGTTTACGGTATTTGTGTGGCCACGATGTCAGTCTGCGTTATAGTTTACATATACGATGCCTACAAATGCATTTTGAGAAAAGGAAAAATTGCTCATGATGACCAAGTTCTTCTTTATCCACACCATTTTGAAATCTGTATAAGTTCTTTTCTTCACATTTTCAAAATCTGATTTTTTTCCAAGGTTAGAGGAGACGAAACATTCACATGATGTTGGTTCCAAGGTTGTATTAAATATCTTTTCCATATAATTGCGACGTCGTCTGCTAAATACTTGTTGTACGTGGGAAAGGATTAAACTACAACTTAACCCAACTGAATTGTTTAGGCATTCGGGAAAATTAAGCACTTGGTCATTAACAATCAATACATGTAGGCCTACATTAATCAATATATAATCGATACTGCTTGACTAGAAATATCAAATATAGCAGGGTATAGTGTAGTGCTATGCGAATCTATCAAAATTAAAAATCTCTTTAACCCTTTCCCTCATACGACAGTTCTGCAGCAGACAACTTTGAACATATTTTGTCAAATAATGGAAAATCTCTATAATTGAATGGATAACCTATGACTAAAAGTGGAAAACATTGTGACAAAATGAGAAATTGCACGTTTTGTGCAATTTCTTCTTTTGTTACTATGTTTTCAAAAAACTGTCTGCTGCAGAGGCGTCGGAAATCGTCTATATGGGGGAAAGGGTTAAAACATTTTCCCCGTTTTTTCATAGCTTCTTTTATAACTGTTAACGTATTGACCCGCGTCCTTCTTTTTTTCGATTTTAAAATATGGATAATTCTATTCACAGTTGGCCAAGTTATGGAAAATCATTTTGTTCTTAACTCTTTGGGCGCCAAAGGCAATATTGAGCTTTTTGCAAACAATGCAGATTCAGGTGAGTCAGCTCGTAACGAGCTGTCTCACCTGAAACCTGCATTGTTTGGCTGTGAGTTATAAATATATTCCAAAAATCCTATACCATGAAAATAGAGTCGTCCGAGTTTGAACATGGAACAGTCTACTTTAAACAATTCGGCGCTGAAAGGGTTAAACCATGAAACTTGGAAAAATGCATAGGAAATGATATTCTGTTTCAATCAGCTTTGAATTCCAATTCCGTCCTATTTGAGCAGCCGGCTGCAATAATTCGGCGACACGGAACATAATGCAACACGAAATCGGTTTGGGGCGCTTGCACCTGATATGCATTAATTGGCCGCCATTACCCCATATTTAGAACACTAGGCATGCAAAATCCACGGCGGGAGCAATTCCGTCAGCCATTAACCTTCTGCATTTTCTGCCAGCTGCCGTAGTTCTTCAGAACGGTAACTAGTGCAACTTGAAGCCAGTGTACGACGCTTTCCTCTGCCATGTAACAGGTTTCCGACTGAAGTCCCTCCAGCAATACACAGTCGGAGTTGGGCTGTGGACCATTTTATACATGTACGGTTGCCGACGAAAGTCTTATTCTCGAGCAGGATGGGTTCAAAAGTGTTACATTGTTGCGAAATTCCAATTCGGGCTAGGGTTTCATCCGGCTGTAGCAACTCAACGAAATTAGACCTAATGCGCAAAACGAAGTGGATTTGTGGCAGGTGTACCTTGCAGGCATCAATATACCGCATAATTCAACCTTCTCGAAGAAAAGGCAGTCGAAATCGAGGGTTGGAGCAATTTTGTCGGCCTTACTCCGGCTAGGTTTTGAAGCCGGCTTACGAAACTCCGAAGAACGGCAAACCACTGGCTTCGAATAGCGCTTGTTGCTATTCTGCCGAGCTTTGGCAGCCGGCTGAAAATTCCACTCGAAATTTGGCCGATGAAATTGCTCCAGCGCTCGATTTTGCATGCCTATCGTTGAGGCAGAGGGAAGTGGACTGTCTATTGATGCATGTCAGTTGCATGCGCTTTAAACTGTCTGGTTTCGCCAAATCAAGTCGCCACTGTCGACCTAGTTTAACTATCGACCATGTTGACTTGTCGACCTAGTCTCAAAATGATGTCAACTGAATGCTTCTATAAACATTGAATGTATGTAAACAAAAGAAAAGATTGTTTAATTATTGCGTATTAATACAGAAATAAACATTTTTGAAAATTGATTTCGAATGAATACAAATGTTGTGACGGACTATTCTAGTCTTATACTAGACTGGGGCCGCTTTGTCCTATGCTTCTTTATTCGTACATGTTATAAACTCTTTTATCAAATATTACTCATGAGCTACATTGACGTCATTTTTAGTCAACATGAATATTCATAAGAATATTATTCAGAGGGGAGTGGTGTAATTTGCATAATCGTGTGACTGACTGATCGGAGTTTAACGTCGGCGTTAACGATATATCAGTTATCCCTTTCCCTCATATAGACGATTTCTCACGCCTCTGCAGAGTTTTTTCGATTTTGACAAAATATGTTCAAAGTCGTCTGCTGCAGAATTGTCGTATGAGGGAAGGGGTTAAACCATGGCGGCAAGCTCGCCTAACATAGTTTTCCTGGTTTTCTCCAAACAGCATTTAAGCCACGCGACTGGCTACCTTCCAACATAGAGTTTCTAGCCCATTGGTGGATGACGAAGGACGACAATCACAATGTTATCATCACCGGAAATAAGTAAATGGCCGAGCCGGGGTTCGAACACACGACCCGTGAATTGATAACACTCGTCGTTATCAACTGACATGTCGAGACTTGACCATAATCGTTTAAGTCACACGGGTAACTTTATAGTTAAGCCTTTCCCACATATAGACGATTTATGACACCTCTGCAGCAGAGGACTTTTGAAGAAAAATATAAATAAACGAAGAAATTGCTAAAAACAAGCAATTTCTCTTTTTGCCACAATATTTTCAACAGTATTTAATACTGATACTTCTATTACTACATAGTTTCCTTAATGTGGCCTACATTATTTCAAAGTCGTCTGCTGCAGAATTGTAGTATGTGAGAAAGGGTTAATTGTTACAGGTACTCACAAACATCGGTGGCTCAAATATGGGAAAACTCGAACACTGACTCTTTCAAACCCTCAAACTAACTGTACAGTCACATCTACTTCACCAAGATATGTTACTTTTTTTTCGTCGCAATTACATGTACTTTAATCTCAACGTCATAAATGTACCTGCGATTAAAGAAAACAATCGATAACGTATGCGTTTTAAATTCGATAACGCGTATACTACATGAATATAGTCAGGATAAAAACTTCTTCTTTGTCGTAAAATCCAAAGTTGAATGCCTCGAACGACCGATAGGTCGAACTATTTACAGTGGTTCCTGCGAGTTCGAGCTACTGAGGTTCGACTGTACTTTACTTCCCTTTGTTATTGGAACTCCAAATGTCTTTGTTTAACCCTATGGTCTTTAGAATCACCAGACGAACAATATCAACAATATAGAAAACTGAAAGATTTATATTGATAGAGTTAAAAATATTGCAATAAAATGTGAAATTGCTGGTTTTGAGCAATTTCACATTTTATTCCAATGTTTTCAAAAATCATGTTCAATGGAAGAAGTCAAATATCGTCAGTGTGAAGTAATGGGTTAAATTATTCACATCGAAATTAAAACAAGGCTAAGGTTCTCATTAAACACCGAGCTATAGGGTAGTGTTGTACTATTGATTATAGAGAAAAAATCAACTTAAATATACTCTTCGAATTTGAGACAAGTTAAATAAAACGCACAAAACAATCAATGAGATATAAATCGAATCTCCACAACTAGACGATGTCAGGCGTTCTGGTGACATGTAAGCCTGTGGTCTGCTCGTTAAGGAGGGATCATATATAAAACAGCTACCGTTTATATAAGGTTCGCATTGGAAGTTGCGTTTCAGACAGAACTCCCGGCCACTTGTGTAGAGTTTACCGATCACAGAACCTTTAAGAATAGCATCGGAGCAGGCTGCATACCACCTGTTACAAAACTCCTCACATACGGTGAGTTTTTCTTGACGGTAGAAGATGTTCTGGTACGGGGCGCACACGTAGCACATCAAATAGTTCGTATATCTGAAATGAACGAATAGGGCAAAGTTAAAATGCGTCGATAAAGTACCCACAGCCCCCATGAATTTCAACTTATTTTAAATTAAACAAGAAATATTTTTAAAAAAGACAAACGGCGATCAATATGAGAAAACACTAAGAAATGGAACATGCGCATATTATTTGACTTGAATATCAGAAAGGTTCTATGTGTTTACCGCGTCGGGGATTTCGAAACCGGGTGTCCCAGGTTCGATCCCCAGTCGCGGCACTACGGTCATGGTGGAGTGCCCTTGGGCAAGGCACATTTTCTAGCCTAGTACTGGTTTGTTTACCCAGGTATCATGAATAATTAAATTTAATTGCGCGCTAAATGACCTTAGCTGTCGATGCGCCATAAAACAATATACATTCATTCATTCATTCTATGTGTTTACCAAAGGCTAATCGGCCATCTCCATCCAGCTTCAGTTTCTATAAATAGATTATCAAGGCCGAGAATTGACGATAAATAACTGAAAACTCATCATATTTCAAAAATAATTAATATTTCGCTCTTAAATATTATACGATCAGGGATTTAATTGCTTGCTTGGAGGTACTTTCGGGCTATATGGACTTGCTTACAGACATACCCTAACCAGAGTGCGGAACTACTGGTTGGTCTAGATCTTCATCGTTCAAATTGTCCGAAACTCTTTTTTATTTTATTGTAAAAGAGATTTTACTGGCTTGTTTTGTGCAAGCCTTGCTCAACGAAAACCAACTCGGTCCTTTTTTATTGCATGGATATATAAATATATCTGCGATTCAAAACAATTTTATCCAAACTGTCGATGATTGCCATACGTTTATTTTTTATTTAATCTGTAGTGAACTTTTTGTTTCAAAGAAAACAGATTCAGTACAAGCTATGCGGAAGCACAGAGTGATCTGAATCTACTCGTGTCGCAAATGGCATATGGTAATAGTTCGTAAAGCCAGTTTGTTTTGTGTTTAAGGTCGCTTTCAACAAATTTCAGTTATATCACAACATGTTTTGTGTAGGTTACCAGCATTAGTGGTTGGTCAATTAAGCCAGACACCAGGAGATCAAGCCTTTAGTACAAATTCAAAATATTTGGTATGAACCGGCCGGGGATCGAACCCGCGACTTCCCTCGTAAAACAAGACCCATATCACGATATCCTTACCTCTGACACTCCGGTGAGCTTCCTGGGAGGGGTTTCACTGTCCCAAATATTGCTTCGATTTCCTCTTGTTTACAGCAGCTATTACCCCGAAACCAGGTGCAGTTCCGCAATCCCGGTTGTGGACTCGGAGCTCGGTTGTTAAAAAACGAACAAAACGTCTGGTTAGTCTTGATATTGAACTCGGCGTCAAACGTATACACAAGCACGAATTGCAAGATGAACATCCACACAGTCTTTAAAACACTTAGATAAGCCATTGTCGATATTAAGGATATGTTGTTGGCATTTAATTACACTGTACCCCAATTAATTAACAGAATGCAGATTCAGTAATATCTTTCTTAACTCAACAAAATATTGATATATATATATATATATATATTGCACAGAAATTCCTGTACTAGATCGATGGTCTAATCCTATGACTATTGTAAACAAACACTGTATAGAAAAGTTCTTCCACACGAGACTGCATCGATTTTCTGGGAAACCGGGATTCCACACAGGACGCTACTGAACCTAATTTATATGCGTTATTGATTATTGGGTTACTTTCCTTAAACACTCTTCCTCTCCCCCCCCCCCCTTTCCCTCGCCTGCAGACGCAATCTTTTTCATTCTGGTTCTCAGAGTTGTCGTTCCTTACACTCACATGTGAATGTGTTAGAGAATGGTTCTTTTTCTCAAATTTAGGGCCAGTTGCTTTTCAAAGGTATTTCAAATGTTTAATGTATGCTAAATCTGTTCAATGTTATGCTGATATATAGAGATTGTTTATAAGTTTGCCTATTCAGCTTAAAAATCGTCCGATTTGGTGCATATTGGGAGTTGGATATTATTTCTGCCTTCTATTGTATAGTTTGCATTACAAATTATTCTTCATTAAATACTCCTTTTACGGCAATATTTTCAACACTACTTGGTTTTCAATTCATGTAGTTAGTGACCAGATTGTTTCATAAACCATTCTAAATTAAGGGAAAATTAGTAAATAAAACCAGGGACACTATATTACTGTACTATAGTGTCCCTGATAAAACGAAGGCCTCCGATTCCAAAAGTCTCTAGATTAATTAAATCCTGCAGTAAGTGATGTCAACTTGTGTAATTTTCATCTCATCTGTTTGGTCTGAAGCAGACGTACATAAACGCATATGCGCCAGACTAATTTTGAAAAATGTTGTAAAATTTGTAGAATGAAGACCAATTTCTCCTGTTGTCACAATGCTTTCAATTCTATTAAATAATAATACTTTCTATTATGGATATTTTCAACTATTTTTGCCTAAATGTTCTGAACTTCGTTTGCTGCAGTGTTATCGTACCAGGACTACTTATACGCATTATTAGCCAGGGCTGTGTGCGAGAAAAGGTTAAACGCCATTTTTCACATTGCCAACTTTCGGGAAATCTGGTGTCTCGAAAGCTTCTATAGAGCCATCATTTAAGGGAAAAATAATTACATTGCTCCTACAAATTAGTTAATGAATGGATCATTTCATTTCAAACGAATATGTTAGGATTCTAGAATTTATACATTTTAGTCCTATTTTAGGTTTTTGATGGTCACTCAAAGCTGGGACAACTAAAACGTTTAACCCTTTCCCTCATATAGACGCTTTCTGACGCCTCTGCAGCAGACGGCTTTTGAAAACATAGTGACAAAAGAAGAAATTGCACAAAACGTGCAATTTCTCCTTTTGTCACAATGTTTTCCATTTTTTGTCATAGGTTATCCATTTAATTATGGAGTTTTCTATGTTTTGACAAAATACGTTCGAAGTCGTCTGCTGCAGAATTGTCGTATGAGGGAAAGGGTTAAGTCGTCCCAGCCCAAAGTGACATTGAAATAAGAAGGAGCTAAACATTATTCTGCTTTACTAAGATATTTAAAAACATCCGATCGCGTCATTTCAAACGGTTCAAGACAAATAATTTTGTTCTCTTTCGTTTGTACTAATTCAAATAACTATATTTTAAATATATTTTGCTCCTTTTTGAACATTTATGTAAAAGTCGATGCCTCCGAAATGTGAAATGCCTGTGTATTGGAGTGTGCGGTATTGTGGAAATTCAGTCGGATGTTGTTGAACCTGGGCTTTATTTCATGTTGTTAATCAAATTGAATGACAGAAGGGACCCGGGAAATTCTTATCCTGAGTGGGGTATCTCAGTGGGGTATTAAGGGCCTCGCTATTATTCATTGAATCATTGGGTTTTATTAACTCTTTCCTCTTCATATAGACGCTTTCTGACGCCTCTGCAGCAGAACGGTTTTTGAAAACATAGTGACAAAAGGAGAAATTGCTTGTTTTGAGCAATTTCTTCTTTTGTCACTATGTTTACCATAATGTACTCCACTTTTAGCATTAGTTTATCCTTTCAATTATAGAGATTTTCTATTTTTGACAAAATATGTTAAAAATCGTCTGCTACAGACAGAATTGTCGTATGAGGGAAAGGGTTAACTCCTCGTTTTCAACAATATTTTAGTCATATCAGGGCATCAAGTTTACCTACTAGTGTGTTTCCTGGCTTTCCCACACAGATGGCTGATTTACCAGGTGGAACTATTGAATGCTTTCATTTGATTGTTTGAAAGGTATTTAAATTATATCACAGTATTTCCTGGGTAAGTAAGCAGTACTGGCAGTCTATTTATCCCAACACCAGAAGGTCAGTCCTTCGGCTAACGCTGCAATGCCAAGCGACAAGGAGGATATCCATCACTTCCATTTTTGTTTTGAAGTCTTTAGTATGACGCAACTGGGTATCAAACCTGCTACCTCCCGCACCAGATGCGGAAGCTATACCACTACACCATCAAGGCAGTCTGACCTCTCACAATCCTTCTGCTGCAGATGTGCCAGGGTTGAAATAAAGGCTGGATAAAGGCATTATAAGGATTACCATTGAGGTGGCAATATTGGGCAATATTTAAACAAGAGGGCAATGATGACCCTGGATCGCTCACCTATGCAATATGATTTGTAATGTTGTCAGGTAAGCTTATACAAGAGGTACAATGTCAAGTATAGCTCCATTTGACACAAGGCAAAATAACCTAACCAATGTTATGTATTACGTTGAATTAATAGGACATAAGGAAACTGAGAGGTCTGTTTCAGATAAGAAGAGTTCCAAGTTTTACTATATCTCTCTATGTAAAACAGGTGAACCCCAGGGCGTTGTCAATTTTCACCAGGGCATAATTTGAACAATCTTGGAAGAGGACCACTAGACAATGCTTCATACCATATTTCTAAGCTATATAGACCTTTTGGTTTCAAACAAGAAGATTTTTAGAAGATTTCCTATAAATCTCTATGTAAAACAGGTGACCCCCCTGGGCAGAGCAGATTTTGACCTCGGGGGCATCATTTGATTATTTTTTTTGTAGAGGGACCCTAGACAATGCTACACAACAACAATCTAAGCTCTACGCTGTTTGGTTTCAGCCAAGAATATTTTCAAAGCTTTTCCAAATATAACAATACATGGGAAAAGAGTGGTTTCCGGGATGGGGGCCAATTTTGACCCCAGGGGCATAATTTGAACACTATTGGTAGAGTACCACAAGACAATGCTACACACCAAAGTTGTTCTCTATATACCTCTATGTAAATATAGATTTTTACCTACAGGGTTAAGAAGATGTAGAAGACAAGATTAATTATTATCAGTTTAATACTATAAAGGTTTATACATTGCTATAAATTGTGTATTTGATTATTTATCCAAAATATATGTATATAAAATGTACAACAAATATCAAATAAATTCATAAACATTGAACAACTCTCTATCAAAACATACATAGCCCCTACTTACTGAAATTTCAAGATTTTTAATTCACTGTCATAGTTCAAAGAAAAACAAGTTCAGGTAAACATTTCAGTAAGTAAAAGGGCTGTGGCATACAATATGGATTATACCTTTTGCTTTTATTACCTTTTGCTCTTTCATCATTATAAGTCAATAGCTACATGAACGAATTGTAACAATCATCAGTGACTGATTCCTTTTTAAACATCCCCTTTCCAACAGATGCGTTTGCAACAGATGACTTATTGAAAGACATTGTGGAGAATGAGGAAATTGCTCATTATGAGCACTGTCTCACGTTGTCACACAATGTTTTAAACTTCATTCAATCTCTTAGAATACATTCATGTACATAATGTTCCATATTGTTGCCAATATGTTGTCAGTCGTCTGCTGCAGATGTTTCTGTTGTATATTGGAGCAGATAAACCCTTTCCCACATACACAAATTCTGCAGCAGACGACTTTGAAAACGTCTACTCAAAATATGGAAAATCTCTATAATTGAAGGTTTAATTACTGTAACAAGTTGAAAACATTGTGGCAAAAGGAGAAATTGCTCGTTTTGAGCAATTTCTTCTTTTGTCACATTGTTTTCAAAAGTTGTCTGCTGCATATGCATCAAAATGCATCTATAGGTGGGAAAGGGGTTAATATAAATACATAATGACGTTATCAAATGATACAATGACACTTATCATAATTCAAAATGACATGTTTGATGGATAATCTCATGAAAGATACAACATGGATTTCATACTGTTCCTGGCGACTTTCATTTCACCCTTTTCCTGATATACCCCAATTTAAACAACATTTCATTATCCTACTAAACCAGTCTATATTACCTGATATAAATGACCTTTGAGACACATCTGCAAGTAAATCATAAAGATTGTGGGGAATCCAGACCGTGTTCAAAATAAGCATTTTCTCTATTTACAAGAATGTTGTTTAATTTATACTTCAAAAGTTCTTTAATTTCAATTAATTTGCAGTGAAGATCATGATTAGACTACATGAAGACATAATCTTATCTAAAATCTAAGCTGATCAGACATTCCTGGTTTTCACAAGGAATAGACTACTTATTTTAATTCAGAGGAACAGATCTAAAACACTTTTAAATTTGCTCAAACAGTTGAATACAATGTAACAGTAATTAGCACATACATATTAAATATTGCAAGTTGATATGAGTAAATGATATATTACAAAATTCGAGGGCTTTGCGTGAAACGGTTGTAATTGGTATTTTTTTTACCAAGGTTAATCACCTCGCCATAAAGTCTTTATAAGCGTTAAATCATTTTTCTTGGTAAACAATGGAAATTTAGGTGCCATTGCTCCTTCTGAGCAAGGAATCGGCTGTGGTCGAGTGGTTAGCGTCGGGGATTTCGAAACCGGGTGTCCCGGGTTCGATCCCCAGTCGCGGCAATTCGGTCATGGTGGAGTGCTCTTGGGCAAGGCACATTTTCTAGCCTAGTACTGGTTTGTTCACCCAGGGATCATGAATAATTAAAAATTTAAATGCGCGCTAAATGACCTTAGCTGTCGATGCGCCGTAAAACAATATACATTCATTCATTCATTCCTTCTGAGCAATGGCATCTAAATATGCATTGTTTAGAAAGGGGTCAAAATTGCCCCTAAACCAGGGTTTTCAAAATAGGTTTTTAGTTACAACCGTTTCACGCCAAGCCCTCAAAATGGTTGATTTGGATATAAATGATGTGATTTAACTTGAATCCTGTTGAATTAACCAAAACCCTTTCCCTTATGGAGCTAATTTTGAACTAAACATTGTTGGAAAAGGAGATACTACCCGAAATGAACCATGTTCTATTATCACAATGTTTTAGACTCCATTTAAAATAGTCTTTCAGAGGAATATTGCATTTAACTGATTGTTATCTAATTTACCGGAGACCGCAAAAAAAAAAATTTTAGGTCTCTGATTTTACTTACTTCGGTTGTATTGAAAGCAGATTACTCTGAAGATTTAAAAAGCATCAGCAGCTGAAGATTTTTGAAAATATTGTGGGGAAAAGGAGAAATTTCTTATAATGAGCAATTTTGTCACAATGATTTAAAATGGGTTCAATAAATATACTTTTATTTTTTGAGATTTTTCCATATTTTTTACATAAATGTTTTTCCAAGAGGGTCAGTGCTGCAGATTGTGTTGAATGTGAAAGGGATAACTAGTTCAGCAGAAAAAGGGTAAACACCGGTTTTTACCTGAATAACAACATGGAATGTTTTGAGTCATACAGCAACATGTATTACATGTGATAAAATAAACCTCTGCAAACCTGTAGATCCATCTGCAGCAGTCGACTTTTTAAAAAATGGTGGCAAAAGGAGAAATTGCTCATAATGAGCAATTTCTCCTTATGCCATCATGTTTTTGACTCTATCCAAAAATTATAAAGTTTCATTTATGGGGATTTTGAGTCAAAGAAACAGAATCATGGTGGATCTCCTGCAGGATATAAATACCCACATACTAAGTTTGATTAACCCTTTTCCTCATAAGACAATTCTGCAGCAGACGACTTTGAACGTATTTTGTCAAAACATAGAAAATCTCCATAATTGAATGGATAACCTATGACGAAAAGTGGAAAACATTGTGGCAAAAGGAGAAATTGCACGATTTGTGCAATTTCTTCTTTTGTCACTATGTTTTCAAAAAGCCGTCTGCTGCAAAGGCGTCTGAACTCTTTAACATTCAAGAGTTGACAACAATGTGAACCCCCAAACAATCTTATTTTTATATTTTTAGGATGAATGCATAATAATGAAATACAAAACAATAGTATATAATGTGTGTGTATATCTGTCTGTCAAACATACCTACTCATAGGTCATACAAACATGAACAATTTCATATTCTAACAAAAAATATATAGATTTTTACTGTACTTAAAAAATGATTTGTATATATGTTGTTTATTAATTATTTCTAGAGTTGTCTTCATTGAAAACATCTCAGGAAAATCTGTATTAAATGGAACATTAAAACATTACTTTTCATATTATATTATGCTGCTTTTTAATTTTCTAATTTACAAAAGCATGCATTTCTGGCAAGTGCACATACACAATTTATTAGAAAATTAGAAAGAAAAGAACAACAAAGTTTTGTTTTTTTGTTCACTTTATAGATAAATTTCCTTTTCCGAAATTCAAATGGAACGTTTTTCTCTCACATACTTTCCAAGCCTTCGAGTCTAAAATACGTTCAGGTAAAAAACTCAAACTGATGTCAATTCAAGAGAGCTCGACTAGCTATGCTTAAAGGTAAAAGATGGCTTTTGGAAACAGATCAGATTCAAATCAGCCAGTGCATCCACAATGACTGACAAAAATCTACTATGTTTACATATTACTTACATAAGTTTGTTTGCAGTTTCTGTTGACTTGTACAGATTGTGATAAAAATGAGCAGAGGTATATAGATATCTGTACCTACTCAGTCCAGAAATGGCAACTTGTACGTTTTTGCATAGACATGCTCAAGAGGTATTGTTATTCATTTTAATTTACTATGGTAAAATAAAAGATACATTTTCACACAGTCATGTTAACTCTATCCCACATAAACAAAAATTGGCATCAGACACCTTTGGAAAAACACCAAGGTAAAAGTATTCAAAATTGTACAATAACTAAACAGAGTTGAAAATATTGTGACAAAAGTAGAAATTGTTCATTTCTGAACAATTTCTCCTTTTGCCCCAATGTTTTCCAAAGTAGTGTGCTGCAAAAGCCTCAGAAATTTTCTGTTTGTGGGAAAAGATTAATAAAATCATCTTTGAGGGGTAGGGTTGAGTATTGAAACATGTTTTACACAAACTTAAATCAATAAAGTATTATAACATTTATCCATTTTGTACACTTCTGCCATTCTGTCTGTTTAATTAATATGTCATGGTATTCTGCTGTGGATGAAGTAGAAGTCATGAAGATATCTATGTAAATGCTGATCATATGTTCGAAAATCCAGATGCCATCTATGCTTGATAAACTGCCGTGTCTGAAAGTAGAGTATAAAAGAGAAGTGATAATTTGGTTAATGGTACAAGGATTGAAAGGTAACAGTGAAAGGTAATATAGAAAGGTAACAGTGAAAGGTAACAGAGAAAGGTAACAGAGAAAGGTAACAGTAAAAGGTAACGTTACTGTTAACCTGATATGATGACTTTCAAATTAGCTAGGATAAAAATGTGAAATATCTCTATATAAGAAATGTTGATTAAAAAAAGAGTTGAAAACATTGTGACAAAAGGAGAAATTTCTCATCATGAGCAATAATATTTTCTTCTTTTGCCAAAGTATTTTCAAAAGTCGTCTTCTGCAGAGGCTTCAGAAACAGTTTGTATGAGGGAAAGGGTTAAGATAAATTGTATATCTTGTTAATTGGAAGATACCCACATACAACAAATCTGCAACAGCTTGACCAATTTGAAATAATCTTAGCAAAAATCTCTATAAATGAATATGAATTCATTGAATGAATGAATGTATATTGTTTTAGGGCGCATCGACAGCTAAGGTCATTTAGCGCGCAATTAAATTAAATTATTCATGATCCCTGGGTAAACAAACCAGTACTAGGCTAGAAAATGTGCCTTGCCCAAGGGCACTCCACCAATGAATTCATTGAAAAGATTGATGCAAAAGTAGTAATTGTATAAAAGAAAATTCATTTATTGGAAGGAGTCGAATACATTGTGGCAAAATGGAGAAAATTGCTCATTATAGGCAATTTCTTCTTTTGCCAGAATGTTTTCAATACTCTTCTGCTGAAGATTTGTCAAAAGGGGCCGTAACAAGTGAGTAAGGGTTTATTTTAACCCTTACCCACATATAGACGCTTTCTGACGCCTCTGCAGCAGACGGCTTTTTGAAAACAGTGACAAAAGAAGAAATTGCTCAAAACGAGCAATTTCTCCTTCTGCCACAATGTTTTCCACTTTTAGTCATAGGTTATCCATTCAATTATAGAGATTTTCTATATTTTGACAAAATATGTTCAAAGTCGTCTGCTGCAGAATTGTTGTATGAGGAAAAGGTTAATAAAGAGTTTACAATATTGTGGAGGAAAGTGTTATTCCAGTTGAAACTTCACATAATATATGAATATACATATATATCAAGATCTTCGAGCAAATAACTTTGAAAACATTGTGGAAAAGGAGATAGATTTACATTAACTTCCCTTAAAACAATGCTTTATACTACCGGTATGCCTGAAATTTTGAAAACATACTTTGAAATAAGTTTTCTTTTTCCAGCAATGTTTTTGTCTTCAAACAACGTTAAAAGCAGAAATTTAAAAAAAATTAAATCGGGTACATTGTTTCCCACATACAACAAATATGCAGCAAATACTTTGAAAATGATTGAAAACATTGTGGCAAAGCAGAAATTGCTCATTATGATTGCCATAACATATTCATAAGTCATCTGCATGCAGCAGATGCCTAAAAATGCATCTGTATGTGGGAAAGGGTTTATTTCTAATATAACAAAATCCAACTCACAAGAACCTGATGTACTTAACACTATACAAATAGAACATCCTTCTTATGTGGAAAGTTGTTTCTCAAAAATCAAGGTGCATTTATAAACAAGAAACCGCTAAAGACGGTAAGGCCGGATTGTCGGCAATTTGACCTTGAAAATCGACAAACCAAGGTCAAGGTCAAAGTAACCCTAGAAATCAATGGAACTTGTTACTTTTTACTTTCAGGCAAAGTTTCAAGTTTGTAACCCTTTCCAGTCCTGAGATTTTGCCTCAACCTGAAACTTTAACCAAAATGTTGACAGACAGACATCCGGACAGACGGACATCGCCAATCTATAGACCGGAATTGCTAGAGCAATCCGGCCAAAAATAATAAAATAATAAATAATAAAATATAAATAATATAAAACTATAAAACTGTTGAAAGCAAATTAAAACACAAGTCCATATAACTATAAAACTGTTGAAAGCAAATTAAAACGCAACTTGCCGTGATATAACTATAAAACTGTTGAAAGCTGAGTAAAACGCAATTTGCTGTGATATAACTATATAACTGTTGAAAGCAAATTAAAACGCAATTTGCAGTGATATAACTATAAAACTGTTGAAAGCAAATTAATACGCAAGTTGTCGTGATATAACTATAAAACAGTTGAAATCAAATTAAAACGAAAGTTGCCATGATATAACTATAAAACTGTTGAAAGCAAATTAAAAGACAAGTTGATATAACTATAAAACTGTTGAAAGCAAATTAAAACGCAAGTTGCTGTGATGTAACTTTAACCAAAATGTTGACGGACAGACAGACAGACAGACAGACAGACGGGCAATAGGAACGTGAAGGTCAAGAGTTATCATGGAAATCAAAAGAACATGTTAGTGGCTACACACAGACCAATTTTCAAGTTTGTAGCTGTTTCCATGTCCGAGATTTTGCTTCAACCAGAAACTTTAACCAAAATGTTGACGGACAGACAGACAGACAGACAGGCAATAGCAACGTGAAGGTCAAGAGTTATCATGGAAATCAAAAGAACATGTTAGTGGCTACACACATACCAATTTTCAAGTTTGTAGCTGTTTCCATGTCCGAGATTTTGCTTCAACCAGAAACTTTAACCAAAATGTTGACGGACAGACAGACAGACAGACAGACGGGCAATAGGAAGGTGAAGGTGAAGAGTTATCATGGAAATCAAAAGAACATGTTAGTGGCTACACACAGACCAATTTTCAAGTTTGTAGCTCTTTCCATGTCTGAGATTTTGCTTAACAAGAAACTTTAACCATTTTGCCTAACCTAAAACTTTAACCAAAATGTTGACGGACAGACAGACAGACAGACAGACAGACAGACGGACATCGCCAATCTATAGACCGGAATTGCTTAAGCAATCCGGCCAATAATTAACAAATACAAATGTTTAATGCTAAAAATGAAATTTTTATATTCTAAAGCAAGCTGAAATAAACTCCAATGTTTTGCCTTTCAAAGAACATCCCACATGCACCAGTGTCAATACCTAATCAACACCTAGCGTGACATTTCTCCAACTAAGAAAGCAGAAACACACAAAAAAGTAAAAACATTCAGTATAAAATGAAATATTTCCCCCCAAAAAAATCCTTTTATGAAGTCATATTGTTACAAAAATTCCTTTCCCTCATACAACAATTCTGCAGCAGACGACTTTGAACATAATTATTTTGTAAAAATATAGAAAATCTCTATAATTGAATGAATAACCTATAACTAAAAATGGAAAACATTGTGGCAAAAGAAGAAATTGCTTGTTTTTAGCAATTTTTTCTTTTGTCACAATGTTTACAAAAAGCTGTCTGTTACAGAAGCATCAGAAAGCGTCTATATGAGGGAAAGGGTTAACCTATTCTGTCATGCAGTTGAATTTTGAAATACCTACAGCAGAGGACTATTGAGGTTTTTTCTCCTTTGAAATGTTTTAACCCTTTCCCCCCTGCAGGTGCATTCCGACGCAACTGCAGCAGACAGCTTTTTCAAAACATGTTGACAGGATAAGAAATTGTTCAAAACGAGCAATTTCTCCTTTTGCCACAACATTTTCCACATTCAGTCTTTGGTTATCCATTAATTTATAGAGATCTTCTATTTTTTGACAAAATATGTTCAAAGTCATCTGCTGCAGGTTTGTTGTATGGGGAAAGGGCTAATTAGATTCTATAGGGTTATCATAATTTAATATAAGGTTTTGTATTTCGCCTGAAAGATTTCAAAGCTATTTACTAAAGATTTGATGTATTTTGGAAAGGGTAAGGTATATTTATTACCTTGTATGTTTTGGTACAAATGTCATTGTTACAAATGTAATTAACACAACATGTCAATATCTACGTATACCTTATAAACACCACTAAGGTTGCATCCAAAGTACAAGAGGATTAAGTATTTATTTTACATGGATTGGGAAACAAAGCTCTCAACTTATATATAAATCTCATATCAACTGCAAACATTGTTTGCATTTAGGAAAAGACAATTTCCCTCTGAAGAGTTTGAACTGTTGAACCAAATCGGTCAGGGCAGTCAAGTCAACTTAGAAGCATGTTTCCTTTGGCTCACTTCAGCCAAATTCTCATATTATATATAAATCTCACTCATTGTCTGCTTCCAGGAGACTTAACCCTTTCCCTCATATAGACGCTTTCTGACGCCTCTGCAGCAGACGACTTTTTGAAAACAAAGTTACAAAAGAAGAAATTTCTCCTTTTGTCACAATGTTTTCCACTTTTAGTCATAGGTTATCCATTCAATTATAGAGATTTTCCATGTTTTGACAAAATACGTTCAAAGTCGTCTGCTGCAGAATTGTCGTATGAAGGAAAGGGTTAACCAGTACTCACAAATTTGTTTGGAAAAAAATCCCAAAAATAGAACCCCCTCTTCATAGGACTCGAACAAGGAATCTTTGGAACGAGAGGCCAAGGCTTTACCATTGCATCATTGTTTTCAACAAGAGGCTTTGAAGAACGACATTAGAAATTAATCGAGGGCTTGGTGTAAAACGGTTGTAACTAAAAACCTATCTTGAAAACCCTGGTTTAGGGGCAGTTTTGACCCCTTTGTAAACAATGCAAATCAGAACGAGCAATAGCATCTAAATTTCCATTGTTTACCTAGAAAAATGATTTAACCCTTATAAAGACTTTATGGCAAGGTGATTAACCTTGGTAAAAAAAAAAAAATTTCAGTTACAACCGTTTCACACCAAGCCCTCTGTCTTCTGCCAATTATACCAGCAGATAGGTCAGTTTTCTATTTCATCTTATAACCCTTTCAATTCTGAAATTGTTCAAATGGACTTGTCCAGCTTTGCATTTGGGGAATATCAAAATAATAATTGAGTTGAGTTCGAAAGAGATAAGATGTCTTTAATTTGGTATCAAGTAATAGGTTACTTATATCCTAAATGTTTGGCTTCATAATATAACAGCTTCTGCATCAGAAAACTGAAAATCTCCATAATAAAATAAACGTTTAACCCTCTCCCCATTACAACAAATCTGCAGCAGACAACTTTGAAAATATACCGGAGAAAAATTGGAAAATCCCTTTAAACGAAGGTACAATAATTGAATGCAGTTGAAAACATGGTGACAAGGAGAAATAGCTTGTTTTGAGCAATTTCTTCCTTTGACGCCAAGTTTTCAAAAGGCCGTCTGCCGCAGAGGCGTCAGAAAGCGTCTTTATGCAGGAAAGGGTTAACTATTACTGACAAGAGTTGAAAATATGGCGGCAAAAGTGGAAATTGCCGCTGGGAATGTCTGCTGGGAATGCATCAGCAGGCATCTGCATGTTGGATAGGCACAAACGTAAGACAAGGATCATTTCATCTCAAACCAAGAATTGTGCCGGAACTTAAAACCTTTCCCTATTTCAGACCAATTTTGATGCATCCTGCAGCAGAGGACCTTTGAAAACATGAATCGGAGATGTTCAAATAGTTTTGTCTACATGTTTCCAAAGTTGTCTGCTACAGATATGTTGTATGTCGGAAACCATTGACAAATGTTCCCAATTGCCACGCTTCACCATGAATTGTGACCTTCACCTTTTATAATGTACCTTTGGGGTTTTGAGATTTGTAGCCTGAGAGCGCTTTGTCTATTTTCAACTACCTCTAAATACTATGAGCAGCGCTCTACGAAAAACCAACTGTAAGGCATTTGTGGCCAATGTGGAGTCAGATCAGCCAGCCAAGACTGATCTGGCTCTGCACTGTTTGTCAATTAGTCAAAGAAGATTTCAAGAAACGTCTGTACGGTGGTATCCATGTAGTTTACTAGCATGGAGACGTGCAGGAAAGCCTCTTTCCACATGAGTAACTATTACAACAACCTGTTTCCACATACAGACGTTTTTTGATGCCTCTGCAGCAGACGATTTTGAAAAGAGTTTGGCAAAAGTAGAAAATGTAGAAAATGTTCATGATGAGCATTATCTCCTTTTTGCCACAATATTTTCAACTCTATTAGATGATTGAATTTTCATTTACAGAGATTTCTCCTCTTGCCACAATGTTTTCAAAACTATAAGACTATAATTGCATTCTCATTTACAGATACTTTTGATGTTTTCTAAGTCGTCTCCTGCAGATTAGAAGTAAGCGGGTAAAGGTTCAGATTGGTTTTCACAGCGCACCCTATGAAAAAAACCACAGTAGAGTTGTATTGTCTGTGTTAATTGAACTGTCACAGTCACATTACTGTACGGTCAGGGAAAACTGTATATGTTTTTATATCAACTGACCTTGTTATGTATGCATCATGTGACAGGTCCATCCTAAACAGACTATACAAGTATTGTTTACAAGCTTCTGTACAGAGGTCTGGATAAGGGGAGTTTTGCATGTTCTTAAATCCTTTTATGACCCTCTAATTCCTATGTTGTGTGTACTAAAAAGAATCATCTCAGTGAGACGATTCTTTTGAGCACCCAAATCATAGGGTTTGATTGGATAATAAGATAGATATTGTTGGGTGGAAAAGATTTGTATGCCCATCCTTAGCCAGACCTCTGAGCTACATCACACTGACAAGCAAACAAACCACATGCAATTATAGATGTTTTAACCTTGGGTTGACATGCTGTTATTGACTTACAAGATGTACTCTCTAAACCTATACTGTTATTGGGGTCTTTAAAAACAAGAAAGTACTTAATTAATAGTAAGCATAATCTTAGGTTGATTAATTGTTTGGTGAATTACGCCTCTTTCAACAATTGTTCAGTTATATGACCGCCTTCCCTGGGAAAGTTACCAGTACTGCTGGTCAATCTATTCTGACACCAGCCAGTCAGTTGTAACGCTAACCCCGCAACCCTGAGACCCAAGACGAGCAGCCATTACTACCAATCTTTTAAGTCTTTGGTATGACCCAGCTGGGGATCGAACCCGCACTTCAGGCGGATGCTCAACCACTAAACCTCCAAGGTGGTGCAAAGTTTTAGGAAAAATTTTTTTTTTTTTTTTTTTGGCATAGAAATGGAGACTTGTTGAAAATGTGAACAGTGAAGCCTCAGGCAACGCAGCCTGCGCATACGAACAGTCTTATCAGAACCTAAACTGTCCTTCTGTATGTTATACACATGAAAGAGCATATTCTGACACAACGCCGGAAATGTAACCCCCAAACTTATTTTAAACCTTTCCATCAAGTAGACGCTTTCTGACGCCTCTGCAGCAGACAACTTTCTTTTTGAAAACATGGCAACAAAAGAAGAAATTGCTTAAAACAATTATCACATTGTTTTCTTCTTTAAGTCATTGATTATCCATTCAATTGTAGAGTTTTAATATTTTTTGACAAAATATGTTCAAAGTCGTCTGCTGCAGAATTGTCATATATTGGAAAGGATTAAAACTTTTTTTCACCATGCCTTCATCTCTGACACAAACATGTACTTTCATTTGTCTAGATTCAACCTCCTTTTCTCCAGAAATGTTTACAATTTAGAAGAGTCTATGATAGTTCAGGTTATCTGTTACATTTAAACTCACTTAACCCTTTCCCTCATATAGACGCTTTCTGCAGCAGACGGCTTTTTGAAAACATAGCGACAAAAGAAGAAATTGCTCAAAACGAGCAATTTCTCCTTTTGCCACAATGTTTTTCACTTTTAGTCATAGGTTATCCATTTAAGTATAGAGATTTTCTATTTTTTGACAAAATATGTTCAAAGACGTCTGCTGCAGAATTGTCGTATGAGGGAAAGGGATAAAGATGCATTTTGACACCTCTGCAGTCAAGACCTTTCGATAACATTGTGTCGAACTGAGAAAAGGCTCATTATGAGCAATTTCACCTTTTGTCACACAGTATTTTCAACTTTGTTTATAAATAATATGTTCAATTAGAAGTATTTTTTACATGTTATCAATGTGTTTGCTAAAGATTTGTCGTATGCCAGAAATGTTAACATATCGTATGTCAGCATATTTTTTTTCCACTAAACTATCATTTAACCCTTCCCACAATCAACAATTCTGCAGCAGACGACTTTGAAAACATAAAAGCATAAATTTGGAAAATCTTTTCAAACAAAATCATAATATTGAATAGAGTTGAAAACGTTGTGACAAAAGGGGAAATTGCTCTATGTCAGAAGTGTCAGAGAGCGCTTGGATGTGGGAGAGGGTGAACATTAATTTGGTGCATATATTTCGAGGGCTTGGCGTGAAATGGTTTTAACTAAAAACTTATTTTGAAAACCCTGGTTTAGGTGCAATTTTGACTCCTTTGTAAACAATGCAAATTTATGTGCCATTGCTTGTTCGCAATGGCACCTAAATTTCTATTGTTTCCAAAGAAAAATGATTTAACGCTTTGAAAGACTTAATGGCGAGGTGATTAACCTTGGTAAAAAAAATACAAATTTTAGTTACAACCGTTTCACGCCAAGCCCTTGATTTGCACAATTCTGCATTAGTATTCAAGTTGAATCAATACAAGTGAGAGTACATGAATGACATAGGATTATTAAAGAATAGAGAAAAGGGGATTTAAAAAACATGCTAGGAAATGAAATATATATAGATAAATAAATATTTGCCTGGAAGGGGATGTTTATTTTGAGAATGTTCTCTCAAGTTTGTAAGAGTTTAAAGCTATCATTTTAGAAAATGTATTACCTTGCTTAAAATTGTGCTAACATGTATCAATTTTATTCCAAATGAATAGTTGACATTGATAAAATCTTATATAAGAACAGCCAAATCTATGCTCTATGGACAAAATCTGTTAGCTACATTATATCCAATGATTATTTAGCGTTAAAATAATTTTTCTATAAGGAGAGATTTGCAATGGCTCTTTCACTCATCTTGTTTAAGAAGTTAAATCAAAAGTGGAACCTTAACCCTTTCCCTCATATAGACACTTTTTGACGCCTTTACAGCAGACAGCTTTTTGAAAACATAGTGACAAAAGAAGAAATTGCTCAAAACAAGCAATTTCTCTTTTTGCCACAATGTTTTCCACTTTTAGTCATAGGTTATCCATTCGATTATAGAGATTTTCTATTTTTTTGACAAAATATGTTCAAAGTCCTCTGCTGCAGAATTGTCGTATGAGGAAAAGGGTTTTAGAGATTTTTTGAGAACACATTGATATTCTTAACCCTTTACCACAAACAGCAAATATGCAGCAGATGCTTTTAAAACATCTAGCCAAAAATATGAAAAATTTATCTAAATGTAGGATTATTTCTATAAAAAGGTTGAAAACATTGTGGCAAACGGAGAAATTTCTCGTTTCTTCTTTTACCACAATGCTTTTAAAAATCGTCTGCTGCAGAGGCATCAGAAAGCCTTCACATGTGCGATAGGGTTACGGAAGACTCCGAAAACTTTTCTTTTATTGTCATGGTCACTCGAGTTCTGTGCATGACTTTTCTGCTTTTTTTCGCAAAGTACAATATTTTTAATTCTTATGAAGTTGAGGTGAAAGGGGATTGAGTGTTTGGGGAAAGTTAAGCAGTATAGACATAGTTTCAAAATGGGAGAGGAATTAGAGACAGGTTTGTTAAAACATCCATAAATAAATCATTTTATATTTTTGACCACCTATGAATGAAATTGGGCACTCAAACAATAGTATTTATGTCATCCATTTCCCTGATACAGTTTTCATTTTATATTCAATAATCATACTTTCTTTGTAGGAGATGCTTTCAAAGTCATCTGCTGCAGATTTGTTGTATGTGGGAAAAGGTTAACCCTTTCCAAAAAAAAAACCACATCTGCAGCAGTTGACTTTGAAAAACATGAATTTTTGTTCAAAACAAGCAATTTCTTCTTTTGCCACAATGTTTTCAAATGCCGTCTGCTGCAGCAGACGACTTTGAAAACGTCTTAGCAAAAGCACAGAAAATCCCTTTAAATGAAAGAAAAATAATTGAGGAAAAATTGCTTGTTTTGAGCAATTTCTTTTTGTGTCGCCATGTTTTCAAAAAGCTATCTGCTGCAGTTTCGTCAGAAAGCGTCAATATGAGGGAATGTACGAGTGCCTTTTTTCGTCCATGCTGGTCACAAAAAATACTCAATCAAAAAGCTAACTACCTATACTGCCATCCGCATCGAAGTCTGAAAGATACATTTACGTATTATAAAACGGGTGGTATTAGCGTGTTATAAACAAAGGTGACTAACATGAACGAGGGATTATGATTGTTAAGTAACTTAATCATTACCAGCTAGCAGAGGCATTTTGACACATCTGCAGCAGATAACTTTTGAAAACATTGTGTGGCAATAGAAGTCGAAATTTATCGGCAATTTGGAAAGGGTTCTTTATTTGCTTTAAGTCAATAAACATGATGTATAATCTGCAACCAAAATAACCATTACTCATTTACAAAAATCTGCTGAAGACCACTTCGAAAATATCAAGGAAAAAGTACGAAATGTCTATAGTTGAAAATATATATCATTGAACAAAGCTGAAAACATTGTGGCAAAAGGTGAAAATTGCTCATTATGATAAATTTATGCTTATTCTCACAATTTTTTAAAAGTCTTGTCTACTGCAAACAAATTATATTACATCTGAATGTGTGAAATGATTGAGTGAGTCGCTCATAAATCATCACTAAGTCATGAATGCTCCCCCTCCCCAAAATGTTCATACAGTTATGTGTTAGGCTATTCATAATAACTGTGACCATGACCTTTGAACTAGGTCTTGCAAGACCAATAACATTGAGTGTTTGTATAACTTATCAAGAAAGTCTTCATAAATATGAAAGCGCTAGAGTGATGATGTAGTTTGGTACATACTCTATGTTAGTTATCCCATTACTTCACACAGACGACATTTGACTGTCCTGCCATTGAACAGGACTTTTTAAAACATTGCAATAAAAGATGAATTGCAATATTTTCAACTCTTTATCAATATAAATCTTTCCGTTGAAATTGTTCGTCTGATGATTGTAAAGCAGATGATCTTTGAAAAGTCATGTGAAGTAATGGGTTAAAACAACTGTTACCTTGACCTTTGACATACGTTGGTGAGATGCCAACTCGTCCACCAAGCATGTAAATATGAAGTATGAATGAATTCCGTCAACAATTAAAATTGCTAGGACGTCATTTCTTACACATGGTTGGCTTTTTATAGAAAAATGACCTTGACATTTGACCTTGGACGTTGAAAGACCAACTTATCTGCGAAATGTGTATACTAGAATGATGATATCAGATATCACATCATATAGATTGTAAGGGGCTAACCCCGTATGCCCCAGCCCATGTTATGGTTGGAGGATAAAATATAAGGTTTAACTCTTTTCCACATACGACACATCTGTAGAAAACATCTTTAAAAACATCTTGGCAAAAATGTGAGAAATCTGAATTAATGAGGGTTTAATCGTTAAGTGGTAAATATTGTGGCGAAATGTGAAATTGATCATTATGAGTAATTTCACCTTTAGTCACAATGTTTTCACAATATACCCACATACTCAGTTTGATTAACCCTTTCCCTCATACAGCAATTCTTCAGCAGACGACTTTGAACGTATTTTGTCAAATAATAGAAAATCTCCTTATTTGAATGGATAACCTATGACAAAAAGTGGAAAACATTGTGGCAAAAGGAGAAATTGCACGTTTTGTGCAATTTCTTCTTCTGTCACTATGTTTTCAAAAAGCCGTCTGCTGCAAAGGTGTCAGAAAGTATCTGTATGTGGAAAAGGGTTGAGCTTTTTTCAAGTAAAATGTTCATGTCTGCAAGTAAAACTCCTTAATGAAAATGCAATTAGACGCATCTGCAACAGACTTGTAACAGGCGTTTAAGGAGAAATTATGAGCAATGTCGCAATAAGCAATCTCACTGTTTGACAATCTTTTTTCAATACTTATGGGCAATAATTATAGTTTCATTTATAGAGAGTTTCCATTTTATTGTCTAATATGTGTTCAACGTCATCTGTTTTGTTTGTTTGTTTGTTTGGAGTTTAACGCCGCTTTCAACAGCTTTGGTCATATCACGGCGGTCAGTGCACCTACCCATGTTTTCCTGGCTTTCCCACACCAGTACTTACACAACATTCTTTCGAAGCCACTGACTACTTTCTCACATATATCAGAGGTGAGAGGCAATGGAAAACATCGCCCGAAAGAATGTCGCCGCAACCGGGTATCGAACCCGTGACCTCCAGATCACGAGTCAGATACGCTACCAATTGAGCTACCCAGCCGGGCTCAACGTCATCTGTGGCAGATTAATTAAATTGTTGGAAAAGGTTGACAACCCCAGGGTCTAAATCCTGAAAACAAATTAACTCTTTTTCTAATACAACGAATTTGCAGCAGAAACAACTTTGAAAACAGCTGAACATAACAAGAGCACCGCGTACGACACAGACGCTCGACTGATAGAAAACAGAAAAAAAGCTGAGCTAAACAAAAAACCTTAACCGGATGACCACGCCGCCGCCGACGACCATGCCAGAGTCATGACAATAGCTCTCATTTTTTCAATAGTCGAGCTAAAAATGGACAAACTCTCTACCAAAGAAAGTTTGACTTTTGAATAGATTTTTAAGACGTTGTGACAAAATGAGAAATTACTTGTTTTGAACAATATCTCCTATTGCCACAATGTTTTCAACAAACAGTCATCTGTTGCAGAGATGTCAGAAACTGCCTGCATATGGGAAAGTTTTTAACGCTTTCCCTCATATAGACGCTTTCTGACGCCTCTGCAGCAGACGGCTTTTTGAAAACATATTGACAAAAGAAGAAATTGCTCAAAACGAGCAATTTCTCCTTCTGCCACAATGTTTTCCACTTTTAGTCATAGGCTATCCATCTAATTATAGAGATATTCTTTTTTTTTGACAAAATATGTTCAAAGTCGTCTGCTGCCGAATTGTAGTATAAGGGAAAGGGTTTTAACTACTCACCTGCTCCTTTCAGGTATGCTTGATTATCATACTGAATATCCTGGTATGGAGCAAGCATGCGTCTTGGTTGACTGCCGTTGTATGGGTATTGTCCATAGTCATAGGAATGCATGCTTGTCTTGTCGATCCTGTCACCATTATACTCGCTGTATCGAGATGGACGCCTCGCTTTCGCCTTCTTCTTACTGCTAAAATAAGATGTAGATTTATTGTAGAATTTTAATTGGTATAAGGGTGCCTGATAATTAACTCTTTCACACATACAAATCTTCAGCAGAGACCTTGAAAACATACTCGAAAAAAAAAATGGAAACTCACTTTAAATGAAAGTACAATAATTGAATAGTGTTGAAGACATGATGACAAAAGGAGAAATTGCTCGTTTTGACTGCAGCAGAGGCGTCAGAAAGCGTCTGTATGAGGGTTTGTAATTTCATGAAAGTGAAATTACATTGGAAATCTCAATGACATTATGACAAGTAGTGATGATGATATGGACCCGAAAGCAATTAATTAACCAATTAATTCAATCTCAAACTAGATCTATCACGGAAGATGATAAATACCCCCCTAAACAGCACGTTGACCTACACCATAACTTAATAAGTAAAAGGGCCATAACTCTGTAAAACAAGAGCACCGCGTACGGCACAGACGCACAACTGATAGGGAGAAAACAGAAAAAAAAAAAAAGCTGAGCTGAACAAAAAACCTTAACCTGACAACGACGACGTCAGGGTCATGACAATAGCTCTCGTTTTTTCAAAAGTCCAGCTAATAACATGCAATTTTAACCCCTTTAGGATATGCACATCTCCTCTTGGTATAGAAGCTTCATGTAAAATTTTATTGTATTCCACCCAGTGGTTTGTAAGAAATAGGCCGGACAAAATATGGCTTCCGACCGACCGACAGACAGACAGACAGACAGACAGACACAGTGACTCCTATACCTCCTCTTCTTCGGAGGGGGTATAATTAAGTCACTTATGCATTAGTAGAAGCCGCCAGAGGTAACGGCACTAGCCCTTTTCGACATTCAACAAATCTGAAGCAGATGACTATGAAAAGACTTAGGCGAAATATTGAAAATCTCCATATACAAAAGTATAATTATTGAATAGTTAAAATCAGTGTGGCAAAAGGAAAAAAATTGCTCATGATGACTGACCAGTTGTGTCTGATATATGGACTAAAATACAATGGTTAGTTAACACAGGTCAATCTCAAATATAACTTATCCCCCTTTCCCTCATACAGACACTTTCGTACACTTCTAGAGAAAATTACATTTGAAAAACACAATGAAAAAAGGAGAATATTGCTCAAAACAAGCAATCTCTCCATTTACCTTAAAGAGGCGTTTCATAATATTGCCTAATTATGTTTTCATAGTGAAATCATAATATTATGTGAAATTTCATTTAATGGCAATTTTCCACATTTTTGCATGGACATCTTAACCCTTTCCCTCATACAACAATTCTCACGACTTTGAACGTATTTTGTCAAAACATAGAAAATCTCCATAATTGAATGGATAACCTATGACAAAAAGTGGAAAACATTGTGGCAAAAGGAGAAATTGCACGTTTTGTGCAATTTCTTCTTTTGTCACTATGTTTTCAAAAAGCTGTCTGCTGCAGAGGCGTCAGAAAGCGTCTATATGAGGGAAAGGTTTAAGAGTCAACTGAAGAGGTTGTGTTGTATATGTGAATATATGTATAAAAATTGATTAGACAGTGGTCAATGTTGTGATCAGTGGTGCAGCGGTGTAGCCTGAGCCTCTCATACCAAACGTCCTTGGTTCGAATCACGTGAAGAGGGTGTAATGCCTTTGGGGAGTTTTCCACACATAGGACATGATAAATATAAGCCAAAAGGTTATTCACGATCGATGTAAAGTTTAACCCTTTCCAACATATAGACACTTTCTGACGCCTCTGCAGCAGACAACTTTTAAAAAACATTGTGGCCATAGGTGAAATTGCTCATGATGAGCAATTTTTCCTTTGGTCACAACGTTTTCAACTTTATTTAACAGTTAAGCTATCTTTTATGGAGATTTTACAGGCTTTTGTTACTAAGTTTTCAAAGTCATCTGCTGTAGATTTGTTGTAAGTGGGAAAACTAAAATTGATAAGATATAAATTTAATCTTACTTCATCCAGCAGAGACAGCACACGGCCAGTAGGATAAGGAAGAGAACCAGCCCAGCTGCACCAATAGAAACTGGTATGATAATATCTGTAGTGTCATTATTCGTCAGTGTGTCCGCTCCTAATAAAGCAAGAACATTTGATGAGAATAAGGAAGAGAACCAGCCCTGTTGCTCCAAAAGAAACTGGTATAATAATATCTTAGAGTGTCATTATCAGTCGGTGTCTCCGCTCCTAATAAAACAAGAGCACCGCATACGGCACAGACGCTCGACTGATAAAAGAGGCTAAACAAAAAACCTTAACCGGACGACCACGCCGCCGCCGCCAACAACGCCGACGCCAGGGTCATGACAATAGCTCTCGTTTTTCTTCAAAAGTTGAGCTAACAAGAACATTTGATGTATTGATATACCCCTGCCGAAAAAGGGGTACATTACTCCGATGTTTCATGAGTGTAAAGCTTTCAGAGTAACATAACAACAAATCTGAAGCAAATGACTTTAAATCATCCAGGCAAAATTATGGAAAATCTCTATAATGTAAAGTGTAAATATTGAATTGTTGAAAATATTGCGGATTTTTTCAGTTCTCTGTAACTATGTTTTCAAAGTCATCTGATGCAGATTTGTTGTATGTGGGAAAGGGTTAACACTTTGTCACCTGCAACAAATCTGCAGCACATGACGTTGAAAACAACATCTTCACAAAAATACAAAATATTTCTGTAAATGAATGTATGAATTAGGAGAGTTAAAAACATTGTGGCAAAACAATAAATTGCTCATTACGAGTAATTTTCGCCTTTTTGTCACAATGTTTTCAAACATCTTCTGCTGAAGAGTCATCAAAAGGTGTTGGTATATAGAAAAGGGTTAACGTTTTAATTTTATGAAAATTATAGGATTACTTCAAAGTTAAGTTAACCCTTTCCCTCATACAACAATTCTGCAGCAGACGACTTTGAACATATTTTGTCAAATAATGGAAAATCTCTATAATTGAATGGATAACCTATGACTAAAAGTTGGAAACAATGTGACAAAAGGAGAAATTGCACATTTTGTGCAATTTGTTCTTTTATTACTATGTTTTCAAAAAGCCGTCTGCTGCAAGGGCGTCAGAGAGCGTCTATATGAGGAAAAGGGTTAAGTGAAAAAAAGGGTTGTTGTTTTTTCCAAGAAATGGGACTTTCTTTGCATATGTGTGAAAAGAATATACTTACGGACTCGTGTTTCACATCGGTCACCTTCAAAGAAATCATTACACTCACATCTTGGGGTTGGTTCCCTAATACAATTAGCATTGTTCTGGCAGTACCCTCGGTCACATTTATCTATGAAAATAAAAAATATCAGATCATACATAAATGATGACCCATTGTGAAAAACAGAATCAGAAAACTATTCAAATACATTCATTGATAGAAACCATTTAAGATACAGATAGACAGACATAATTGGATCAATATTGTTGCTGGTCAGAGTTAAAAGTAAGAACATGTTGATACAATATTGATTGATTGATTGGGGTTTAGCGCCATTTTTAACAATTTGTCAGTTATATCACGGCGGCCAGTTCACCTACTCATGTATTTCCTGGTTTTCTCACACCAGTACTCCACACAACAATCTTCCCAAGCAACTGGCTGCTTTTCCACATAGACTTAGCCCATTGGTGGAAGACGAATGACGCATGGACTTTTGTCAATCGTCGGAAAGAAAGTTGGCCGAGCCGGGATTCAAACTCACAAGCCCTGGATTGACAGCCCGCGTCGCTACCCGCCTCAGCTACCACGGCTCGGCTTGATACAATATTAATTCCTTCCTTATTTTTAAAAATCAGTCTTTTTTCTTTCTTTCACCATTACTTACGGACACATTGTGTTCCTGTTGTAGATCCAATATCATCATGGTTTGAAAAGCAGTTGCACAGGGCTCCATTTGCCTGTGTTGTACAAGTGGCATTGGCTGAACACGAATTAGCGACATCGTTACAGAAACCTGGAATAAAAAAAACCAGTTAAACCATCAGCTGGGTCTGGATCTATAAAACTTTTTAAACAGTGCTAAATTGTGCTCCCAAATAAACTCTATGCTCCATAAAAGGCATCTGATAGGCTATTTTCAAGAATGCTTTTGCTTCTGACCAATCAGATACTTGAACAATTATTCTGGAAATAAAGTAATTTTTTTTATTTCTTAAATTCACTCTACTGGTTAAATTGGTGCTTTATTTATACTTATTTTACAGCATACATGTTTAACCCTTTCCCTCATATAGACGCTTTCTGATGCCTCTGCAGCAGACGGCTTTTTGAAAACTTAGTGACAAAAGAAGAAATTGCTCAAAACGAGCAATTTCTCCTTTTGCCACAATGTTTTCCACTTTTAGTCACAGGTTGTCCATTTAATTATAGAGATTTTCTATTATGCAAAATTGTTGTATGTGGGAAAGGGTTAAAGCATTGTCAATTCATCACACATAACATTTAAAGAGTAGTAAGCTTTAACTAGAAATACTGTGAGCAAAGCTCACTAAAGAATACCCCCCGCTCCCCTCCCAAAGCATCGGATACATTGGTAAAGTTTCTACTTTGCTTATCTTCCCTTGGAAGAATCTGAGGAGAAAAATCTTCCTTCATGCATATCTACATATAATGTGTAGCCTTCATATACAGTTTGACTCAGTAGTGCTTACAAGAAATGTAGAGGTATGTGCACAGGAGTCCCTCGCAGGCAACCTCTAAGTTGAATTATCTGCCCTTGGAAGAATCCGAGGCGTATGATCTTCCTTCATGCATATCTACATATGATGTGTAACCTTCATGTAAAGTTTGAACCAAATCCATTGAGCCGTTTAGGAGGAGTAGTGCTTACAAGAAATGTGGAGGTATGTGCACAGGAGTCCCTCGCAGGTAACCTCTAAGTTGAATTATCTGCCCTTGGAAGAATCCGATACATATGATCTTCCTTCATGCATATCTACATATGATGTGTAACCTTCATGTAAAGTTTGACCCAAATCCATTGAGCCATTTAGGAGGAGTAGTGCTTACAAGAGATGTGGAGGTATGTGCACAGGAGTCCCTCGCAGGTAACCTCTAAGTTGAATTATCTGCCCTTGGAAGAATCCGAGGCGTATGATCTTCCTTCATGCATATCTACATATGATGTGTAACCTTCATGTAAAGTTTGAACCAAATCCATTGAGCCGTTTAGGAGGAGTAGTGCTTACAAGAAATGTGGAGGTATGTGCACAGGAGTCCCTCGCAGGTAACCTCTAAGTTAAATTATCTGCCCTTGGAAGAATCCGAGGCGTATGATCTTCCTTCATGCATATCTACATATGATGTGTAACCTTCATGTAAAGTTTGACCCAAATCCATTGAGCCGTTTAGGAGGAGTAGTGCTTACAAGAAATGTGGACATACGGACAGACAGACAGACAGACGGACAGACAGACGGACGGACAGACGGACAGACGGACAGACAGGGTGATTCCTATATACCCCCCCCAAACTTTGTTTGCCGGGGGGTATAAAAACAATGAAAAGATAGCAATATCAAGATTTTTGAAATTGAAAACATTATTGTAAGAGAAGGAATATGGTTTGATGCATCAGCAGCACTCAACTTAAACATTATCAAAAACAAAGAATTCAACCCTTTCCCTCATATAGACGCGTTCTGACGCCTCTGCAGCAGACGGCTTTTTGAAAACATAGTGACAAAAGAAGAAATTGCACAAAACGAGCAATTTCTCCTTTTGCCACAATGTTTTTCCCCTTTTAGTCACAGGTTGTCCATTTAATTATAGAGATTTTCTATTATGCAAAATTGTTGTATGTGGGAAAGGGTTAAAGCATTGTCAATTCATCACACATAACATTTAAAGAGTAGTAAGCTTTAAAAACAATGAAAAGATAGCAATATCAAGATTTTTGAAATTGAAAACATTATTGTAAGAGAAGGAATATGGTTTGATGCATCTGCAGCACTCAACTTAAACATTATCACAAACAAAGAATTTCACCCTTTCCCTCATATAGACGCGTTCTGACGCCTCTGCAGCAGACAGCTTTTTGAAAACATAGTGACAAAAGAAGAAATTGCACAAAACGAGCAATTTCTCCTTTTGCCACAATGTTTTCCCCTTTTAGTCACAGGTTGTCCATTTAATTATAAAGATTTTCTATTATGCAAAATTGTTGTATGTGGGAAAGGGTTAAAGCATTGTCAATTCATCACACATAACATTTAAAGAGTAGTAAGCTTTAAAAACAATGAAAAGATAGCAATATCAAGATTTTTGAAATTGAAAACATTATTGTAAGAGAAGGAATATGGTTTGATGCATCTGCAGCACTCAACTTAAACATTATCACAAACAAAGAATTTCACCCTTTCCCTCATATAGACGCGTTCTGACGCCTCTGCAGCAGACGGCTTTTTGAAAACATAGTGACAAAAGAAGAAATTGCACAAAACGTGCAATTTCTCCTTTTGCCACAATGTTTTCCACTTGTTGTCATAGGTTATCCATTCAATTATGGAGATTTGCTATGTTTTGACAAAATACGTTCAAAGTCGTCTGCTGCAAAATTGTCGTATGAGGGAAAGGGCAATTTTCCTTCAGTCACTATGAAGTCAGCTCTATTTGACTCTTTCCCACATACAAGAAATTAGCAAAAGATGACTTGAGAAAACATTTTTGTAGAACAACCATTGAACGAAATTGAAAGCATTGTGGCAAAAGGAAAAATGCTCATTTTCAGCAATTTCTCCTTTTCCAACATTGTCTGCCATAGAGGCATCAGAAAGAGTCTGTAAGAGAGATAGGTTTATTCCTTTCCTGCGTACAACAAATCTGCATCGGACGACTTTGAAAACAGTGACAAAAACCTGAAATTTCACCTTTGGCCACAAGTTTTCAAAATTGACTGCTGCTTTTGCGTCAAAATGCGTTTAATTTATAGTGTCCATTTTTTGCAGAGAAGTTTTCTGCTGCAGATTTGTTGTATTTTGGACAGGGTTTCTGAGTTAAAAATTGACTTACTCAGACACTGATTTGATAAGGTTGACCCAGTCCCGGCTGTATATTTAAGTCCGGCTGGACAATCCGTACACACAAACTGGTTGGCTTGGTCTTGGTATGTTCCACGTGGACAGAATACACATGATCTTGTCGTGTTATCAAATTGAGTTCCAGGAAGACAAGGACCTACGATAAATGAATTGTTAAATCTGTACAAGAGTGTTTCGAAGGAACACATGTGTTGCATGCAAATAAGTAAATAGCCAAGCTCCGTTATCTCAGTCGGTAGTGGTGCGGACTGTCAATTAATCCTTGGGTTGTGAGTATAAACCTCTCGCTTAGCCAACATTCTTAAAGACATTGGACAAAAGTATCTATGACAAGCAATTTGCGTCTTCCACCAATAGACTAACAGTTTATGTGAGAAAGCCACAATACACATGAGTAGGTGAACTGGTCGCCAAAATATGACTGAAAACAATTGAAAACCGCGTTAAACCCCGATCAATCAAACAACCCATATTTCAGAAAGTGAATGTTTGGTGGATAGATAGAACAATGGAGAAGTCAACCGTGCCAACCCAGTGAAAGTGGATAACATTGTAACAAAAGGAGAAATTGCTCGTTTTGAGCAATTTCTTCTTTTGTCACTATGTTTTCAAAACGCAGTCTGCTACAGAGGCATCAGAAAGCGTCTATATGAGGGAAAAAATTAATGTCGGATAGGCTTGATTAATTCCTGGATATCAAAGACCCATGTAACCCTTTCCCGCTTGCAGACTCATTTTCAGCAAAGGACTTTTGAAAATATTCATAAATTGGCCAATATATTTTTCAAAGCCATCTGCTGCGAATTTGCTGTATGTGGTAAAGGGTAAACATATGATAACCAGTTAAAATTCTAGTCATCAAGACCATTAAATAAGAAAAGAAATATCCTTCTCTCTCCTACATTCGGCCCTTGCACTCGTTTCGTGACATATAAGAAATCAATTTTTCGAGCGATATTTTTTGTCTGCATAACTTGTCAATGTCATGGAAGCGTTTTTCTAAGTTTACATTTTACTTCCGGTTACTTTCCTTTATATTTTGGCATTATGAAACTAGGTCACAAACTGAGGAGAAAGCATTTTGACGTTCCCGACCGATAAACAGGCGTATATTTGAGACATATTTTCAAAATATTTTTTATTTTTGTTTATGTTACCAGTTTATGTTCATACTTATCTAAAATAAAATAATATTTTGACAACTCGCTTCTTCATATCGAAACGCGCATGCGCGAAAATCGATGCTTACGGTCACGAAACTAGGACACAACAGGATAATTGTGTTTACAGTTATCTTCTCGGACAAATCTACAGCAGACAACTTTTAAAACATTAGAAATCTCTCCTTTTGCCCCAGTATTTTCAAACTTAATCAATAATTGTTCTATTGTTTATAGGGATTTTCCATATCTTTGTCTAGATGATTACAAAGTCTTCTGCTGCAGATTTGTTGTATGTGATAAGGGTAAACATATGATAACCAGATGAAATTCTAGTTAACAAGGCCATTGAATGAAGAAATACAATCATTTTGTTAAATAAATAATGTGAAAAGAAGTTATGAAGTATAAAAGGCATTGTAGAATGTTTGCCTGAAACACTACAAGTCACCTTAACCCTTTCCCTCATACGACAATTCTGCAGCAGACGACTTTGAACGTATTTTGTCAAAACATAGAAAATCTCCATAATTGAATGGATAACCTATGACAAAAAGTGGAAAACATTGTGGCAAAAGGAGAAATTGCACGTTTTGTGCAATTTCTTCTTTTGTCACTATGTTTGCAAAAAGCCGTCTGCTGCAGAGGCGTCAGAAAGCGTCTATATGAGGGAAAGGGTTATTTGGCAAGTAACGACTACACGTATATGTTTGAACTTATAGTCTAATTAACTATAATCATGCATTTTCTTAAAGGGTGATATTTAGATTTTATGCAGGATAGAGTTATCTAACTTAGTTGTGTACATAGGTGTGATGGTTGGGAAGGGTTTTTATAAAGTGTCAAAACAATTATTCAAGTAGTTTCTGAGATATGGACTCTTAATGTAACACAAAACTTTAACCAGAATTTCTAAGTAAACAAGAGGCCAAAGAGGGCCAGTATCACTTCCCTGTCATTAGGCAAAAATTAAATATCCAAACAGCCCCGCCCCCTGATGGCCATGTTTTTTTAACAATCAGCATGGCTTAAAGGAATCTGATAGAGGGTCACCCTAGGAACATTTCTTATAAATGAATTGAAAATCGGCCCGACACATTTGGAGAAGAAGATTTTTTAGGTTTTCGCTATAGCTATTTAATGCAAAAAAGCCCCACCCCTAGCGGCCATAGTTTTCGACCGATCAACATGGCTTGAAGGAATCTGATAGAGGATCACCCTGGGAACATTTCTACAAAATTATTTGAAAATTGGCTAAACACTTTCGGAGGAGAAGATTTTTTAAGTTTTCACTTTAGCCATATAAGGTAAAATAGCCCCACCCCCTGGCGGCCATAGTTTCGACCAATCAACATGGCTTGAAGGTATCTGATAGAGGGTCACCCTAGGAACATTCTTACAAAATTATTTGAAAATCGGCCAAACACTTTCGGAGGAGAAGATCTTTTAAGTTTTCACTATTTTTTTGTTTCGGTTGCCATGGAAAGAAGAATTTTGCATGGATCTAAAAGATTTGAACAAATTTAGGAGAAGACATAGAAAGGATGCTTCCAATGAAGTTTCATTCCAATTGGCCAAGTGGTTAAAAGGAGAAGTTGTTTAGAAAATAGATGATGCATGCCACACACATGCACGCACAGATGCACAACGGACAATTCGCCATGACATATAAGCTCCACTGGCATTCAGCCAGTTGAGCTAAAAGCTGCGGTGAGAAATAGTGGGGAGAGAGAAAAAGAGAAATCATTCTTATGTGAAATACAAAAGAAACCTTTACAATTAACTGAAATCACTTACTATTACAAGCACTGGACGATACCGAACCTACTGCTGGAGTATAGCTATAACCGTTATCACAGCCGATGCAGTTGAATGATCCTGCAGCTGGCTGGTATGTGCCAATTGGACATAACCTACAATCTACCAGATCGTAGGAGTTTCCTGCTTGACAAGGACCTGAAAGTAGGGAATACATGAGTGTGACACCAGCGTTATGGTCAAATTGTGCCAAAAATTCATCCGCAACCATACTGATCTACAGACAAAAAGTCCCTAAAAAAATCTTTGTTTGCGACCAGAATGCATTATATATATGACATTGCATTTAAATTAATAGTAAATGTGTATAGGATGCACTGGAAGATTTTTATAATTTATGTTTGAAACGTTTAACCCTTTCTCTCATATAGACGCTTTCTGACGCCTCTGCAGTAGACGGCTTTTTGAAAACATAATGACAAAAGAAGAAATTACTCAAAACAAGCAATTTCTCCTTTTGCCACAATGTTTTCCACTTTTAGTCATAGGTTATCCATTCAATTATAGAGATTTTCTATTTTTTTATAAAATATGGTCAAAGTTGTCAACTACAGAATTGTGTGGTATGAGGGAAAGGGTTAAAAAGCATTGAAAATATTGACAGGAAATCAAACCATTTGCCTTTGATTCACGGTGTATCATTGTACTAAATGTTTTTTGGAAATAGACCAAGATGTTTGTTAACCCTTTCCCTCATATAGACGCTTTCTGACGCCTCTGCAGCAGACGGCTTTGTGAAAACATAGTGACAGAAGAAGAAATTGCACAAAACGTGCAATTTCTCCTTTTGCCACAATGTTTTCCACTTTTTGTCATAGGTTATCCATTCAATTATGGAGATTTTCTTTGTTTGACAAAATACGTTCAAAGTCGTCTGCTGCAGAATTGTCGTATGAGGGAAAGGGTTAAGGCTCTGTTTGTTATCACCCTACCCATAAGGCCCCTGTTGACACCTCTGCAGCAGACGCTTTTTAAAAACATTGTAACAAAAGAAAAATATCGCTCATGATGAGCAATTTCTCCCTTTGATACAGTGTTTTCAACTCTTTTTAGTAATAACACCTTGTCTGTTGCATATTTGTTGTATTTGGGAAAGGGAGATATAAACATTTCCCTCATATAGATGCTTTCTGACACCTGTGCTGCAGACGGATTTTTTGAAAACATGGCAACATAGGTATATTTTCAAAGTCATCTGCTGTAGATTTTTTGTATGTAGGAGAGGGTTAACCCTTTCCCTCATACGACAACTCTGCAGCAGACGACTTTGAACGTATTTTGTCAAAACATAGAAAATCTCCATGATTGAATGGATAACCTATGATAAAAAGTGGAAAACATTGTGGCAAAAGGAGAAATTGCACCTTTTGTGCAATTTCTTCTTTTGTCACTATGTTTTCAAAAAATGTTTTCAAAAAGCCGTCTGCTGCAGAGGCATCAGAAATATGAATCAAAAGTACCAAGACGAGGGGCATTTTGCATGTTCTAAAATCCTTATTTGACACATTAACCCTTTCCCTCATACGACAATTCTGCAGTAGATGACTTTGAACATATTTTGTCAAAAAGATTGAAAATATCTATAATTGAATGGATAACCTATGACTAAAAGTGGAAAACATTGTGGCAAAAGAAGAAATTGCTCATCTTGAGGATTCTTTTTTTTTGTCACTATGTTTTCGAAAAGCTGTCTGCGTGCTGCAGAGGCTTCAGAAAGTGTCTATACGAGGGAAAGGGTTATTCCAATGTTTTTGGTACTCAAAATAATCGTCTCGATAAAGAAAATTCTTTTGAGTGCCCACATCATAGGGTTTGTTTGGATAAAAAGAAACACTTTGTTGGGAAATAGAGCTGTACTCATCTGGACCTCTATGAATACATAAGAAACCGGGTTCATACTTACTGACTGTACAGGCAGATTGAGAAACTGATCCGTCGTTGGGAGTCAGCAGCCTGTTTGGACATACTGTGCACTCGTCGACTGATAACGAGTCTCTATAGGAGCCGATGGGACATCTTGCACAAAAGTTGTTTCCACTAACAAATTGACCAAGTGGGCATGTGGCTGTAAGAAAAGAAACATCTTGCATAGGTATCAATCTTTTCTACATTTAACAAATCTGCAGCAGATGACTTGAAAACATCTTGGCAAAAAAAAAAAACATTACATGAAAGTATGATACTTTAAAACATTGTGGTAAAAGGTGAAATATGCTCATTATGAGCCATTGTTTAAGTGCCATTGCTCAGAATTTCCATTGTTTACCCAGAAAAATGATTTAATGCTTAAAAAGACTTTATGGCGAGGTGATTTGGTAAAAAAATACCAATTTTAGTTACAACCGTTTCATGCCAAGCCCTGGAAGTTTGGTTCTGACCAATTGGATAGATGAGCTCAAATTCTGAGTATAGAGCAATCTTTTATAGTTTAGGAACAAACCCTTTTTCAACCAATAAAGATGTGGATGACAGTAATAATGAAAGTTGAATTATTAAAAAAGTTGAAAACACTTTGGTGAAAGGAGAAATTGCTTGTTTTGAGCAATTTTTCCTTTTGTCACAATGTTTTCAAAAGTGTCTGCTGTAGGTGTCAGAAAGCGTTTATATGTTGGAAAGGGTTAAATTAAGAACAGTATTTCTCCTTTTGTCACAATGTTTTCAAAAAGTGTCTGCTGTAGAGGTGCCAGAAAGCTTCAATATGTCGGAAAGGGTTGAATTAAGAACAGTATTTCAGGACAATACTTTCAATTTAGAACTGTTATCAAAAATGGAAAGAATCCTTGGAAGCCATTTTTTTTCCACAAGCCAAGATGCCATGACTTAATTTATGTCACTATTTTTAAATCAGTACTTTATGGTTGAGATTTCAAAAGTGTACATTATCAACATATTGGATAACCCAGTCCTGACCCCTGATAGCCATGTTTTTAAAACCCTTTCCCACATATAGACACATTTTGACAAATCTGACGCGGACAACTTACTCTACAATATTTTCAAATGTTTTCAATAATACAATAATTTTATTTATAGAGATTTTTCATATTTTTGCTTAACCCTTTCCCTCATACGACAATTCTACAGCAGACAACTTTGAACATATTTTGTCAAAAAATAGAAAATCTCCATAATTGAATGGATAACTTATGACAAAAAGTGGAAAACATTGTGGCAAAAGGAGAAATTGCACGTTTTGTGCAATTTCTTCTTTTGTCACTATGTTTTCAAAAAGCGTCTGCAGAGGCGTCCGAATGCGTTTATATGTGGGAAAGGGTTAAGATGAGTAATTTCAACTTTTTCCACAATGTTAACATAAGTCATCTTCAGCAGAGGAATCAGAAAGGGTTAAACAAGACTTTTGATTAGTTGACCCTTTTTCACATACAGACACTTTCTGAAGCAGACAACATTTGAAAACATCGTGACAAAAAGAGAATTTGGTCATGATGAGCCATTTCTACTTTTACTACAATGTTTTCAACTCTTTTTTAATTATCAGTTTCATTTAAAGAGATCTTCCGATTTTTGCCCAGATGTTTTTAAAGGAACATGCTGCAGACTTGTTGTAAGTGGGAAAGGGTTAAACTGCTAGAATTAATAGTCATCATCAACCAACAAATAGCACAGATTACAGTTTAACACTTTCCCTCATATAGACGCTTTCTGACGCCTCTGTAGCAAACGGCTTTATGAAAACAGAGACAAAAGAAAAAATTGCTCAAAACGAGCAATTTCTCCTTTTTCCACAATGTTTTCTACTTTTTGTCATAGGTTATCCTATCAATTTTAGAGATTTTTTATTTTTTGACAAAATATGTTCAAAGTCGTCTGCTGCAGAACTGTCATATTAGGAAAAATTGCTCATTATGAAGCAATGTCTTCTTTTGTCACAATATTTTCGAAAGTCATCTGCTGCAAATGCGTAAAAAATTGGGAAAGGGTTAAAAATGTTTGGGTCAGATTGTTCTCACTTACGTCTACAGTCATTAACAGTGGCTGACCCAGTAGTCTTTGTTGAGTAACCAGGCTGGCAGTCCTCACAGAATGTCACCCACTTCTGCGAGTTGTACTTTCCAATTGGACATACCTTACACGTGTTGCTCGAGACTTCACGGAAATATCCAGGGGCAGTGCAATTCTCTGAATTAAAAAAGCAGAAATTTCATTTTTTTTTTTCCTGTAAGTACTTCAAGTCGTTTTTACTGTACGAGTAAGTAAGTAAATATTTTATGATAGTGATATATGTGTATGACAAAAACATACAAATTACTAAAAATGAATAATGAAAAAAACATTAGAACCGATGGACCAAGATATCACAGTTAATCTATTACTTCACATGATTTTTCAAATGTTGTCTACTTAACCCTTTCCCTCATATAGACGCTTTCTGAAGCCTCTGCTGCAGACAGCTTTTTGAAAACATAGTGACAAAAGAAGAAATTGCTCAAAACAAGCAATTTCTCCTTTTGTCACAATGTTTTCCACTTTTAGTCATAGGTTAACCATTCAATTATAGAGATTTTCTATTTTTTGACAAAATATGTTCAAAGTCGTCTGCAGCAGAATTATCGTATTAGGGAAAGGGTTAACAATTAACCAAGGAACAGACTAACCCAACAGGTTGAAAAATCTTGAAAACTGGAAGTAACATTTTGACAAAGAGTTGAAAAATATTGCATTTAAAGGTGAAATGCCCGTTCTGAGCAATTTCACCTTTTATTGCAATGACTTTTATAAGATGTATGCAACAGCAGGCAACAAATGTCGTCATTGTGAAGTAATAGGTTAAGATTTTTTTTATTCCTCCGGATAATTACACATATCATCATAAGTACATCTTCATATAGTACATAGAGGGCTAGAGACATACCAATTACACGTCCAAAATTGTATTGTATTCCAGGATTATTACATTATTAAATTAAATATCAGAATTACTGGTAAGTTTATCAATTCATTTCAATTTCTTTATTTCCATATAACATTTTACAGCTTGTTGCAATAAAATTAACATTTGTAAGGTAATAAATATTGTTAAGTTTAAATAAATGACATAAATATTTGAAAAAAGTGTAATTAATATAAATAAAACTTAGAATTGTATTGACCATACATGGTTATATGTATTTACTAAGTTTTTGCGAAATATATACTTATTCTTTCACTTTTCATTAATTGTTTACATTTATACAGCGATGGACATATATGATTTTTTTTTTTAGAAGAAAATTAAATAGGACATATAAGTATAAAATGATATATTTTTGTAGAATATCACTCAAGGACCATTACTACCATATTAACCTGGAATCAGACAAGCAGATTCGACAATTATATTTTCATTCATAGGGTTTTTCCACATTAGTACAAAGATGACATCAGTCTTCTGCTGCTAAATTCTTGTATGTGGAAAAGTGGGGGGTAAGAACCAGAAGATTCTAAAAATTGCTCTTTACCTGTAAAAATACCCGTTACTTACTTATAGTACATAATGAACTGCTAACACTTCCTGTACTTGCAGTGATATACTCTATATCACACAGCTGACAGCCTGTGTGTGTCCTAACCGTGTTATCTCGATAGTAACCAATTATACAGAAATCACAACGGTTTGTATTGAAATTGTATTCCTGACCTGATGCGCAGTTATCTAAAAAATAATGAAAGAAATTACACTAATAGTTTCAATCAAGCATAATTGATTCATTGATTGTGGTTTAATATCTTTTTCAACCATTTTTCTGTTATATCAGGGTGACCAGTTCATCTACTCTTGTTTCCTCACACCAGCACTTAACACAACATACTTTCCAAGCAATTGGCTGCTTTTCCACATAGACTGTTAGCCCATTGGTGGAAGACGAACGACCAGTCACAAGGACTTTCGTTAAACATCAGAAAGAATGCTGGCTGAGCTTGGATTCAAACACACAACCCCTGGAATGATGGCCTGCGTAATGCTACCAACTGAGCTACTGAGGGTTGGTTCAATTAAGAATATCAGAAATGAGCAATTAATTTCTTTGTTTGCCACAATGTTTTCAACCCTATTCAATTAAAATACTTTCATTTAAAGAGATATTTTATATTTTCATTCACATATTTTAAAAGTCGTCTGCTGTATATTTGCTGTATGTGGGAAAGGGTTAAAAAAGACTTATCCGGGCCAACGCATTCCCTCTCAGGGGATAGAGTAATGATTCCTGAAACCGAAAATCCACAGGAGGCGAAATGTTTCTATCCGGTTAAGGTGGAATCATACCTTTGAAATAACGTCGTTTTTGACGTCAAAACCTAGGTTTTTGCGACAATTACAGTGTTGTTAAAGAAATCCCCATTACGTCCTCATTTCAATTTGGATTCGGATAAAGTTAACTTTAAACTAAAGAGAATACAATAACCTATGTGATGATATCAATTCCATACATCTGTCATGACAATTAACGTAACATAAGACGACTTAAAATAGAAATTTCGCTAGAATATTTTAACAGTAATTTGATTATTTCTAATTTATTTAAAATTCGCCCGAGAGATTTTTTTTTAAATAAAATATAACATAGAACACCTATTCATCTACCATTTGCTAAACTTTCAACCAAATCTATCGTGTCGATTTTTAATAAATCACAATGTCGTTAAACCTCTTGTATGCGTCGTAACGTTCACTGCGGAATTAAACATTGAGACGCATCCAGGGTAATTAAAATGAATACTTATTTTTTCCTTATAATTATCAATTTCATTCTAAATTTAAGCTATCCCCTAAAGAATAATTGTAGGTAGTATACATGTGTTTCTATTTAAAGAATTAAAGTAATTACGGTCGTAAATAATTTATCAAAAAAACAACAAAATAATATTTGGAATTGTCATATGTATAAACTGACTCGTTAACTTTCCTGTTCAACTGTTGTTCTATATATGAAATATAATTATCACAAATATTATATGTCACCCTTGTTTTTTTGTATCGTATTTGAGATAACAGTATATACATGTTGTTCTCAATATGCAATTTTGAGAATTTCGAAGTCTATACCTTCTTGGTATTCTATCCGTGATAATATAGTTGTCGTTTGCGGCAAGTTTTTGATTAAATTGCAATTTGTGTTTACACAGCTGCGCAGTTAAGTGTGATTAAAGGAATGACCATTACTATCTCATCTTATATTAACATCGATTTGAAGCGAATAGTATAAACTCCACCATGATATATAGTTCACAATTTTTCCTTAAATAATGTTAAAGCAAAACTTGGTTTATTTAACGAACTCGCTGACTAATAATACAGTTATTACCTTACGTCTAATTTACTAACAACAAAATGCCCTAGATATTTCTTTTAAAAGAAATCATTATAATTCAGAACACCATTATTTCTCCAATTTACTCAAATTTGTTAGAAATATATCGGGCGGACTTTTAGTAAAACGCTATGCCGTAATACTTCTGACGTGCGCCGGTACGGCGCATTGTGGAACTGAAAATGAAACACAGCCACACACCCCTTCTTCTATCTTTCTTTTTTTACTCCATAAGTCCCCGTTATTTTAAAACTACCGGTACTTTGTTTTGTCTTGAGAAGTGTTTTTTACCCTTAACCCAAATTTAAAGACAAACTATCGGGTTGATTTTAAGTAAATCACAATGCCATAACACCGTAGAAGATCACACTTTTGGTCACATGTTCGTATCTAATTACTTGTGTTGTCGATACACTTACAATTATAAAACAAAATGTATCATTACCCGACTATAAACTGTCTACAATTTCTAGACACCTTTGCAATGACATCGAAGACTCACTACATAGTGCAGACAGCGATGTGATAGCACTCAACGGGATATGTATGTAGACAATAATAGTGGGTTATTTACCCAAACTATACAGGAAAATATTGTCAATAAACTAAACACCTGTATTCAAACAGCTCTAGGTTGAATTGAACTGTGGAACTGTGTGAATACAATCAAGTCAAAACTTTCATAAAATCTTGTACATAAGGTTTTCCAAAGGGAAGAAAGTCAGATAGTTCTTCTCGATGTTTTATCATATAAAGTGTTTCCTTAAATAAAAAAGCATGATCACGGATGGAATAGATAGAAAGCTTTGCATGACAGTGATAATCTTTTAATTTCTGAAACTTGCTTTTTGCCTGATTAAGAGAAACTCATTCTGTATTTAATGTTATCTGAAGATACATTACAAAATACCTAAAGTTACAAATAGGAAAGTAATAATTAAATATATTAACAATTTCTTCCATGATAATTCTGACGATGCTCTTGTTTGAAGAATTTCGTATCAGAAATGTTGGGTTATGTAAAATCATGAAACTTCATGTTATATCGAATTACTATTTGATGTTCCCGTATCATTTTTTTTATGTAAATGTATGCACATGTATGTAAATGACGAATTACATGTATTCGAATAAGTGAAATAAAATCTATCTATAAGAACTGCAAGCGACGGTTTGAGACTAATACTAATACTAATACATGGAATGTGAAAAAATGATTTAACAGATAAACAGCGAAATAGACAAGTCAGTTTATATAAAACATATTTAATATTTAAAGGAGTATAACAGATACAATTTACCACTTTCGTAAAAGAATAAAATTTATTATTTTTATGAAAAATCGGGAGTTCATTTTAATAACCCTGGGTACGTTTCAATTTAAATTCCGCAGTGTACGGTTTGTCGCGTGACAGAGCTTTAACGTCATTGCGATTTACTAAAGATCTACACGATAGATTATCTTGAAACTTTGGTAAATGGTAGACAAAATGTTGTTCTAAATTATATAAGTTTTTAAAAAAAATCTCTCGGGCGAATTTTTTATAAATTTGAAATAACCAAATAACTGTTAAAATATTTTAGCGAAAAGTTTCATTTTTACTCCCATTATGTTACGTTTATTGTCTTGGCAGTTTAATGGAACTTACATCACTACGTAGGTAATTTTATTCTCTTCGGTCTGGTGTTAACTCTTTCCAAATACCACTTCAAACGAGAAAGTCATGATGATTTCTTTAACAACACTGTCATTGTCGCAAAAAACGTACTTTTTGACGTCAAAACGACGTTATTTCAAAGGTATGATTCCACCTTAAGTCTGGATGGCATGCTTAAGCTGATCCTGGTCGACACTTTACGCAGCGTCCACAATGTTGGTTTTCTCACGAGACGGCTCATATGCAGAAAAATGGCTTAACCCTTTCCCTCATATAGACGCTTTCGGACGCCTCTGCAGCTGACGGCTTTTTGAAAACATAGTGACAAAAGGAGAAATTGCACAAAACGTGCAATTTCTCCTTTTGCCACAATGTTTTCCATTTTTCGTCATAGGTTATCCATTCAATTATGGAGATTTTCTATGTTTTGACAAAGTACGTTCAAAGTAGTCTGCTGCAGAATAGTCGTATGAGGGAAAGGGTTAATGTGAATCCTTCCCCACATGCAGACTCATTTTGACGCATCTGCTGCAGGAAACTTTTTAAAAACCATTGTGGCAAAAGGAGAGTAATCGTCATTGGTAATTTCTCTTATTGTCACAATGTTTTCAGCTTCATTCAATAATTACACTAATATTTATCGAGATTTTCCATATTTATGTCTAGATGCTTTCAAAACCATTGTCTGCATATTTGCTGTATGCCAGAAAGGGTTGACCCTTTTTACAACTTTAACAAATCTGCAGCAGACACTTTTGAAAAAGTCTAGGCTGAAGTACAGAAAATATTTATGTGCCTAAATGTCTTTTGCTGCCAATTTATCTTTGTGAGAAAGAGCAAAGACCTAACTATACTGTATTATTAGGTCTTTGGAAAGAAATAAAGAATGATTTATCATGTAAATGAAGATAACCTTCATTACTGGTAAGGTCTAACAGGTATGTCATTTTAAGAAAGTTCTTAAACAAAAATGTGGAAAAAGGCCAAATTTATTAGTTTGAGAGTCCTCTTTTTTAAAGAAAGGAATTTACATCGATTGCGAAACAAGCTTTAAGCTTAATATACTAATCACTCTCCATGGCTGCTTCCTGGAGCCATAACCAGTACTTGCGCCATTTGTGTGGAAACCAAGATGTGTTTGTGAAACACTGATGCCCCCGAATGGCAACATCTAGGTCAAAGGTCAAGGTCGCAAGGTCAAAAAAATTATCTGACAGAGAGGTCATGTCACAAGGAATACACATGTGAAATATGGTAGTCGTACCTGTTATGGTTCAAAAGTAGTGGTCAAGGTTAAAGGTTTTTTTCGACAGACAGACAAAAAGAGACAGACAGACAGACAGGCCAAAAACTAGATGCCCACCGAATCGGTGATTCCGGAGGCAATAAAAAGTTAGAACCCACTCATCACAGGATTTGAACCCGGGACCTATCGAACAAGAAGAGGCTTTCAAATGTTAGGTTTTTGAAAAATTATTATTCTATTCCCACATATTTCATGCAATAAAATTCGGGAGCCAAGCAAGACCAGCGTTATAATTAGAACAGCTTTAAAACGGAGAGCTTTATAGAGGAGTGCCAGTGTAGTTCAAAGCAACTTGATGTCTACTGCTTACCGACACAGTCTGACAACATGGTGGCACCGGTTTTCAATGTGACCCTTCCATTGGGGCACACTTGACAAGACTCTTGCCATATTTGGTCCTGGTAGGTGTCGTATCCGCAGGGTTTGCAGGTCGGGTTCAGCGGATCCGTCGTTCTGTCCTAGATAGGTTCCAGGAAGACACCCAGCTGCGGAAAATAATAACCATCAACAATTATCTTTTTTGAAGATATTTAGACCTACTAGTTTAACCCCTTTCCCTCATATGACAATTCTGCAGCAGACGACTTTGAAAAATATTTTGTCAAAAAATAGAAAATCTCTATAATTGAATGGATAACCTATGACTAAAAGTGGGAAAACATTGTGGCAAAAGGAGAAATTGCTCGTTTTGAGCAATTCTTCTTTGTCACTATGTTCTCTAAAAGCCGTCTGCTGCAGAGGCATCAGAAATCGTCTATATGAGGGAAAGGGTTAAGATGCATGTTGACATGTCTCCAGCAGATGACTTTTGAAAAACATTGTGACAAAAGTAGGCAGTGCAAAGGACGAGCAATTTGTCCTTTTGCCACAATATTTACATATTCAATTCAATAATCATACACATTGAAGATTCTCCATATCTTTGCCTTGATGTTTTAAACATTTTCTGCTCCATGTATGTCATAATTTTCAAATATCAACCCTTCCCACAGATAGACGCTTTCTGACAACTTTTGAAAAAGTTGTCGACCAAAAGTAGAATTACCTCAAAATAAGCAATTTCTACTTTTTCCACAATGTTTTCAACTCTTTTCAATAATAAAACTTTCATTTCCTGAGATAATTCATTCATATACTTTCCAACATGTTGACAATGTCGTCTGCTGCAGATTTGTTGTATGTGCAAAAGGGTTAAATTATTACTTCAAATATGGCTGTAACTAGCTGAGTGAAAGCCCAACAATACCAATTTGATTCTATTTTGTATGGACAGTTAAACCTTTCCAACATTCAACATATCTGCAGCAGATACCTTTGAAATCATAGAGGCAAAGCTATTTATTGACTTCATGTAAAGACAGTATGGCAATAGAAGAAATTCCTCGTCTGCTGCAGATGTGTCAAATTGCGTCAGCAGCAGACAATTTGATGGTCATGGTGAGGAATTTCTTCTTTTGCCACACTGTCTTTGCATGTAGTCAATAAGTCTAAGCAGCTGGATCCTTTTCAATAAGAATATTAGCCCATTGGTGGAAGACAAATCTTTTTTGTCCAACGTTGGAAAGAATGTTGACCGAGCTTGGGTTTGAACTCAAAACCCCTTGATTGAAAGTGCGCATCTGATCGTCTGAGAGACCAGCGCTCCTGCTATTAGTATCGTTTCCCATAACGTTTTATCTTTACACATTCTTACACGTTTATGGACTGGACTTTATCAAATATTAACCCTTTCCATCCTGCATTACACGTTTATGGACTGGTCTTTATCAAATATTAACCCTAACCTGCAGTCACATTCTGATGCATCTGCATTCTGACGACTTTGTAAACATTGAGACAAAAGGAGAAATTGCTCAAAACAAGCAATCTTACCTTTAGTCAAAAGGTTTTCAACTTTTTTTCGAAATTATCCATGTTTTTGAATGATTGTTTTTTCAAAGTCATCTGCTTCAGATGTGTTGTATGTCGGACAGGGTTAACAAGTGAGTAAACAACAATGTATATCAACATAAGACACATGCAATGCCTGATTTTTAACATAGACTGTTAACCCTTTCCCTCATATAGACAGCTTTTTGAAAACAGAGCAATTTCTCCTTTTGCCACAATGTTTTCCACTTTTAGTCATAGGTTATCCATTCAATTATAGAGATTTCTATTTTTTGACAAAACGTATGAGGGAAAGGGTTAACCCATCAGTGGAAGAAGAACGACAACTGTCACATTGACTTTCGTCAAAAGTCAGAAAGAATGTTGAACAAGCTGTGGTCCAAATTCAAAAGTTCTAGACTGACGGCCAGTGTCACCAATGGGACTTGGACTGAGAATATGTAACTTGTTCATTATGAGCTATATTGAAGGATTATCCTTGCTTTCAACAGGATTTCAGTTATATCACAGCATTTCCTGGGTAAAAGGTAGACAGCATTAACCTTAATACATAAACAAATATGTAGCAGACAACTATGAAAACATCTCGACAAAAAATATGAAAACCTCTTTAAACGAACGTTTGAATATTGAAAGTCGTCTACGACATAATGCCTTAAAGATTGGTCTGCATGTGGGGAAGGGGTCAAGGTGGTTACATACGCAAGTTGCATGAAGCTGACGAGGTTGAGCCCATCGATTCGGTGGTAAACCCGCCTGAACACATGGTACATTTTGCAGCTTTTTCCTCGACTTTGAAATATCCTCTCTGGCAAGGCTGGCAAGCTTGGTTCACATCTTCCTCACCAGGTTTACAAACCACTGTAATAAAAAAGAATTATAACTTATTTCTCTATGTCATTTTCAACAGATCTTCAGCTAGCTGTTTTCAACATACATTTACAACAAATCGGTAGCATACAACATTGAACATCTTTAGGCAAACATATTGAAAATTTCTATTAATTATAATTAAATTATTGAAAACATTGTGGCAAAAGAAGAAATTGCTCATATTCCGCAATTACTCCTTTTGCCACAATGTTTTCAAAAGTTGACTAACCATTGTAATCAATGCATTTAAGATAGTTTTTCTAGGTCATTTTCATTTATATGGTGTTTTAAGGCACTTCATAGAATATTTAGTTACATCACGTTGTTTCCCGGGTAAAATACAAGTACTATTAACCCTTTACCTCATATAGACGCTTTCTGATGCCTCTGCAGCAGACAGCCTTTTGAAAACATAGTGACAAAAGAAGAAATTGCTTAAAACAAGCAATTTCTCCTTTTGCCACAATATTTTCCACTTTTAGTCATAGGTTATCCATTCAATTATAGAGATTTTCCATTTTTTTACAAAATTTGTTCAGTCTTCTGCTGCAGAATTGTCGTATGAGGGAAAGGGTTAATTTTGTCCATTTATCCTGGCACCAGTGAAACAATCATAATGCTAAACCCACATTCCTGAGAGCCAAGAAGGGAAAGCCATTACTACCATTTGTTGGTATGACAAGACCAGGGATGGAACCCGTGACCTCCTGCACCTGAGGCAGATGCTCTACCACTACACCATCGATGCAGTCATTTTATACAGATTTTCAGTTATCCAATTATAATCTTAACAAGAGGACCATGGTGAAAAAGGAGAGTAAAATAACAACAAGAGCTGGAACTACCACTAAGTGAGACATAATGACCCTACAATCTGCTTTAACCCCCGTTTTACACAAAACAAGCAATTTCTTCTTTTGTCACAATGTTTTCAACTCTTTTCAGTAATTAAACCAACATTTATACTCTCTCTTAAAGTTGAAAAAGAGTTGAAAATATTGTGACAAAAGAAGAAATTGCTCATTTTGTGCAATTTATCCATTTGCCATACTCTCTCTAAAAGTTGAAAAGAGTTGAAAATATTGTGACAAAAGGAGAAATTGCTCATTTTGTGCAATTTATCCATTTGCCACACTCTCTCTAAAAGTTGAAAAGAGTTGAAAATATTGTGACAAAAGGAGAAATTGCTCATTTTGTGCAATTTATCCATTTTCCACACTCTCTCTAAAAGTTGAAAAAAGTTGAAAATATTGTGACAAAAGGAGAAATTGCTCATTTTGTGCAATTTATCCATTTGCCACAAAGTTTTTCAAAACTCATCTGCTACAAACATGCCTGCAGTTGGGGAAAACGCTGATAGTATAAATAGTAACTCAAATTTCAAGAGCATATATAGCTCTTGAATAAAAGAACAGATAAAAGCTTTCACATCAATCATTTATGAATATCATGACTTGTACATGTACACCAAGATCAATGCAATTTATTTATCAGGAAGAAGCATCTTTTAACCCTTTCCCTTATACGACAATTCCGCAGCAGACGACTTTAAACATATTTTGTCAACAAATAGAAAATCTCTATAATTGAAAGGATAACCTATGACCTAAAGTGGAAAACATTGTGTAAAAAGGAAAAATTGCTCGTTTTGAGCAATTTCTTCTTTTGTTACTATGTTTTCAAAAAGCCATCTGCTGCAGAGGTGTCAGATAGCATCTATATGAGGGAAAGGGTTAAAACACATCAGAATGAAATTGTTACAACTGGAAAGTTTAAAGTATAATTTTTATATAGATCAGAAAACATTTTGGGAAAAGAAGAAGTTGCCCGTCATGAGCAATTTCCCCTTTTCCCTAATATGTTTTAAAAAAAGAAACCGCTGAAGACGGTAAGGCCGGATTGTCGGCAATTTGACCTTGAAAATCGACAAACCAAGGTCAATGTCAAAGTAACCATAGAAATAAATAGAACTTGTCACTGGTTACCTTCAGGCAAAGTTTCAAGTTTGTAACCATTTTAAGTGCTGAGATTTTGCCTCAACCTGAAACTTTAACCAAAATGTTGACAGACAGACGGACAGACGGACATCGCCAATCTATAGACCAGAATTGCTACAGCAAAAATCATCTGCTGCAAAGGTAATTCATGTCATTTGTATCCAGTAACAAGTTGATGAATTCTTGCAGCATTGCCACAGGCAAACTTACAGATGCAGTCCTCTTCTAGTTTGGAACCTTCTGTTTCAGTCGTTTTATCTTCTCCACACGACAAGCAGGAGCTCTGCCATTTGTTAGGTTGATACATTTTAATAGGACATTGCTCACATATGTTGTCTGGTCTTAGTCTCTGTCCAGCAGTACAGTTTCCTAATAAAACAGAAAGATAAAATACTGGAAAGCCCGTCTTCTAAACCCACATGTGACAAATCTAAAACAGCAGACTTTGAAAGTATCTAGACAAATTCGAGGGAAAATGTAATTGTTGAAACGAAATGAAATTGCTCTGCTGCAGAGGCGTCAGAAAGTGTCTATATTTCAGGGAAAGTATTAAGACAACCTTTTATTTTACAAGTCGTTTCAATAACAATATTTAAAACAAGAGCTGTCTGTAAGACAGCCCATTCAAATTTTGTTAGTGATTGACAATAAAAACAAAACTTTTTGCAGTAAATGGCAAACAAATCCTTGACAGAGATCCTTGACAGAGTTACCTTCTATTGTCTACAGATTATGGTGGTTAACAAGTTTTCCAAGTTCCACAGAAATATCCTAAAGGGTTAGGTTAATCATTGGATTTTATAAAGATTCAATGTATTTTCCAAGGTGAAAAAGGGCAATAATTCTTACAAAAACCTTTACAGAGTTATGTACTCTTGTCTGTTAATGGAGGTAATGATGGTGAACAATTGTTGTAAGTTTCAATGCAATACCTATAATGGTTTTTGAAAAAAGTGAGGTGGTTCAAAAAGCTTAACCAAGGTGTGATGCCCAGGTGAGTAGCATAGCTTGCCTTTTTCTTTGAAAAGTTGGATCTTAAATTGTAGACAAATGAATGGATAAACTTAAGCTGTGGAAAACGGACATATCTTTAATTCTAAAATGACCATAAATTACGCGTCATCTGCAGGGAAAAATTTCAGATCTCCATAACCATTTAACCATTTCCCTCATAAAGACGCTTTTTGACACCTCTGCTGCAGACAGCTTTTAGAAAACATAGTGACAAAAGAAGAAATTGCTCAAAACAAGCAATTTCTCCTTTTGCTACAATGTTTACCACTTTTAGTCTTAGGTTATCCATTCAATCATAGAGATTTTCCATTTTTTGACAAAACATGTTTAAAGTCATCTGCTGCAGAATTGTCGTATGAGGGAAAGGGTCAATTCTAAAACGACCATAAATTACGCATCATCTGAAAAATATCAGATCCCTATAACCCTTTGCCACATATAGACGCTTTTTGACACTTTATTTCTTATCATCAGGGTGCTGATCATTCTTTTCCTACTAGGAGTATTATTTTTTTCATCACCACATATTTTCATAAACCTTGATGTTGAGCCATGTTAGCTCCGTTGGTAAGGGCAAGAGCTATAGAACCAGGGGTCATAAGCTCTTATTCCAGTGATTGAAAAAAGTAATTGTGGCTGGCATTTTTCAATTTCCACCCAAAAAGACTAAACAAGAGCACCGCGTACGGCACAGACGCTCGACTGATAGAGAGAAAACAGAAAAAAAGCTGAGCTGAACAAAAAATCTTAACCGGACGACCACGCTGCAGCCCCCGACACCAGGGTCATGACAATAGCTCTCGTTTTTTCAAAAGTTGAGCTAAAAAGACTATTCAGGAAAGTAGATTGTTGCTAGGCAAGAAAGTTATGTGGATTACTGGTGAGAGAGCATGGTTATGGTAAGGCTATCTAGCCTAAACAAAATAATTTAAATACTTTTGAAAACATTGGTCAATGCCAATCAATCAAAAATATTCATGACAAATGTAATATTTTAGAACACTGTACTTCATACCAAAAAGTTTAGATAGAGAAGAGTCTACAACTCTTTTCCCCAAAAATATCTTTCTTATTATCAAACCAAATCATATAATGTGGGTAACCAAAAGAATCGTCTCATTAACTCTTTCCCACATACAACAAATCTGCAGCAGACGACTTTGAAAACATGGTGACAAAAAGTTGAAAAATCTCCATAAAAGATAGCTTAATTGTTAAAAAAAAGTTGAAAACAATGTGGATAAAGTAGAAATTGCTCATCAAGAGAAATTCCACCTTTGGCCACAATGTTTTCAAAAGTCGTTTGCTGCTATTGCATTAACCCTTTCCCACATACGACAATTCTGTATCAGACGACTTTGAATATATTTTGTCAAAAAATAGAAAATCTCTATAATTGAATGGATAACCTATGACTAAAAGTGGAAAACATTGTGGCAAAAGGAGAAATTGCATGTTTTGTGCAATTTCTTCTTTTGTCACTATGTTTTCAAAAAGCTGTCTGCCGTAGAGGCGTCAGAAAGAGTCTATATGAGGGAAAGGGTTAAAATGCGTCTGCAGGTGTGAAATAGATAAGACTATTCTTTTGAGTAACATCAACAAATGGTTAGAGGGTCAGGTCAGACAAGGATTTTAGAGCATGCAAATGTCCCTTATCCCTTTCCCTCATACGACAATTCTGCAGCAGACTTCTTTGAACGTATTTTGTCAAAACATAGAAAATCTCCATAATTGAATGGATAATCTATGACAAAAAGTGGAAAACATTGTGGCAAAAGGAGAAATTGCACGTTTTATGCAATTTCTTCTTTTGTCACTATGTTTTCAAAAAGCCGTCTGCTGCAGAGGTGTCATAAAGCGTTTATATGAGGGAAAGGGTTAACTAGTGATTTGACTTACCAATGATACAATCGGTGCTTTTCTTTGATCCAGATGCAAGAGTGATGTTCACATCCGGACACAGCATGCACTCACTGAACAGCCCAACGTCGTTGTCCTTGTAGTATCCACGGGGGCAGGAGTCACATAAACCCTGGACATTCTTCTCCGAACCACTAGGGCAGACACCTGAAGTAATAATATACGAGTTGTGTAACTTGAAAACCTACTTCCAAGTTTTTTAAATTATTGATAATTAACACTACTTCTAATTATTGATAATTAACCCTACTTCCAATTAGTGATAAGTAACCTACTTCCAAGTTTTAAATTATTGATACTTAACCTATTTCCAAGTTTAAAATAATTGATAATTAACCCTACTTTCACTTATTGATAATTAACCCTACATCCAATTTAGATAATTTAATTTCTAAGTTTTAAATTATTGACAATTAACCTTACTTCCAATTAGTGATAAGTAACCTACTTACATTAGTTTTAAATTATTGATAATTAACCTACTTCCAAGTTTTAAATCATTGATAATTAACCCTACTTTCACTTATTGATAATTAATCCTACATCCAATTTAGATAATTAACCTATTTCAAAGTTTTTTAATGTATTGATAATTTCACACATACAACAAAGTTTGCAGCAGACGACTTGAAAAACATATTAGAACAATTTGAAAATTCTCTGTTAATGTAAGTAGAATAATTTTAACCCTTTCCCTCATACGACAATTCTGCAGCAGACGACTTTGAACATATTTTGTCAAAGAGTGGAAAATCTCTATAATTGAATGGATAAACTAGGACTAAAAGTGGAAAACATTGTGGCAAAAGGAGAAATTGCGCGTTTTGAGCAATTTCTTCATATGTCACTATGTTTTCAAAAAGCTGTCTGCTGCAGAGGCATCAGAAACCGTCTATATGAGGGAAAGGTTTTTTAACATGGGTATTAATGTATCATCTGCAAACTTGAAAATTAAATTGTGAAGATTTGATTCAAAGTTGAAAATATTGTAGGAAATTAAGACATAAGCTCATTGAGCATTTTTCCACAATCCCAAATGACTTACTTTCACACTGGTCTTGTCTGATGGACTTGACACCTCTTGTACTTAAAGGGGCAGCACATTCTATACACACACTCTGGAATGGCATTGTCTGGTATGTTCCCACTGGGCAGTCTATACAACCGCTGTCATCTGCATTTCTTTTTGTTCCAGCCTCGCAAGCACCTGTTAAAAGAAAAATTAAAACGGATTTAAATCTTTCCCACATACAACAAATCTGCAGCAGACAACTTTGAAAAAAATACTCGAAAAAAAAAAAATGGAAACTCTCTTTAAATGCAGGTACACTAATTGAACAGAATTGAAGACATGGTGACAAAAGGAGCAATTTCTTCTTTTCTCGCCATGTTTTAAAAAATCCGTCCACTGCAGAGGCCTCAGAAAACGTCTATATGAGGGAAAGTTTTAATCACTACATTAACATCAATCCTTTCACTTTAACAGTCTTTAACCCTTTCCCTTAAAAAGATGCTTTCTGACGCCTCTGCATCAGACGGCTTTTTGAAAACATAGTGGCAAAAAAAGAAATTGCTCAAAACAAGAAATTTCTCCTTTTTCCACAATGTTTTCCACTTTCAGTCAAAGGTTATCCATTCAATTATAGAGATTTTTTTTTTTTTTTGACAAAACATGTGCTGCAGAATTGTCGCATGAGGGAAAGGGTTAATGCTTCGTTTTAGAGTGCCAAACCTTGATGCTGCTATATGAAAACAGTTTAAAAACTGTTTAGATTTGGTCCGCAAATGGTTAAACTTGATCTTCTCAAATAAACTTCGATATGTTCAGCAAAGGAAAATATCCAAATAATGTTGGATATCTCCTGATCCAGCTTTTATAGATAAAAAGACTATACTTACGCACAGTACAGTTGGTTACGGAAATGGATCCTGAACCATCAGTTGTATAGTTGGTATTACAAGGTTGACACATAGAGAAAAGGCCATCGGCATTTGACTTGTATCTACCTTGGCTGCATAGTACACAACTTCCAATTTTCTCTTGTCCAGATGGGCAGAACGCTGCAATGTTAAGATTAATTAAAAAACACTGTTTGAAGGAACACATATCTCAACTGCAATTATGTCAGTAAGTGAGAGCATGACAGACAGACGGACAGATGATGGAGATTTTATCTCAATGTCTGAAGCCTTGAACCAAAACCCTTTATCTTGTTGAGGTTGTTAGAAAATCCCAAAGCTTGGCCCAGATGTCCACTGGATTCGTTTCCAGGACCAATCAAATCGAAGGATGACATATACTGCTCATTGTCTCATAGTGAGCACTTTGTCATTTGTTGTCACAATATGTTTTATTTTATTCAATATTATAGACATATTTGCTGGTCTTGCTTGATGTTTTCAAAGTCAACTGCTGCAGATATGTGGTGTGTGGGACAGGGTTAAAATATTGTAGAATGAAATTGTTCAAAATAAGGTACCTTTACATTTCCAACACTTGACTTTAACTCTATATTTAACCCTTTCCCTCATATAGACGCTTTCTGAAGCCTAGCTCTGCAGCAGACAGCTTTTTGAAAACATAGTGATAAAAGAAGAAATTGCTCAAAACAAGCAATTTCTCCTTTTGCCACAATGTTTTCCACTTTTGATCATAGGTTATCCATTTAATTATAGAGATTTTCATTTTTGGACAAAATATGTTCAAAGTCGTCTGCTTCAGAATTGTCGTATGAGGGAAAGGGTTAAGTCATACTTTATATGTATCAGATATTTCAGGTTTTTCTTACAACTATTCTAACTAATATGATAATCATCATAACAGGTAAATGTTTAAATGCCTATATATAAGTTATTTTTTAACTCTTTCCCACTTGAAGAAGCATTTTGACGCAATAGTAGCACACAACTTTTGGAAATATTATGGAAAAAGGAAAAATTGCCCAAAGTAAGCAGTTACTCCTTTTGTCACAATGTTTTCAACTCTTTTCAATACTGATACATTTTTATTTACAGATCGTTTGCTGCAGATTTGATCTTTGTGGGAGAGGGAAACATCTCAGGACATAAAAAACAACATATGGAAATTTGGCAAATTTGATTCACTGTAGAAAAACAGTGGGAAAAAAGTAAGATGTTCTTTTATTTTTCTCCCATTTCCGAAATAGTTGAAAATATCACTCACTGCAGAGGAATCAGAAGTTGTCAATTTCAAGAGAATATCAACCCTTTCTGCAGCATTCCAACAACCTGTGAATCACTATTATATCACAAACTGTGAACCACTATGATATCACCGCTGTTTTTGAAGGGTTTTTTAATATACATATTTTGTTAAATATTGATGACTGAGTATAGCTTACATTATAGACCAAGTTAAGACTACACAAGCATGAAAACTGATAATCTGTTTTTGAAAAGAAGAATTGCTCATTATGTGCAACGTTATGTTTTACTCCCATGTATTTAAACATTCTCTGTTGCGGAAGTATCAAATAACATAATTTATCACATAAAACCCTCTCTGGGGGTGTCAAAATGCCATAACACAAATATCATATGACACCACACAAATATCATGACACTACTAGTTTGGTTTCCAGTCTTACGCTCAAGTCTTTGTAACAACGCGGAAACCAAACTATAACAAGAGCACCGCGTACGGCACAGATGCTTGACTGATAGAAAACAGAGGAAAAAAAAACCTGAGCTAAACAAAAAACCTTAACCGGACGACCACGCCGCTGACGCCAGGGTCATGACAATAGCTCTCATTTTTTCAAAAGTCGAGCTAAAAATGACGTCACGTCAGCGGTTTGACGTCATAAGGCTACACACTTTGGCACCAAAATCAGTAAATTTCATGTTAACATATGGTGAACGTTATGTACATTTTTTCAAAATACGCCTCATTAATCACTTTATGTGTTAAATAGAATATCTCATTTGCGTTTATTTATTATCACTTTTAATAAACTTGTTAACTAAGCTGAATATGATGCTGGCCAAGGCTTGTTTAAATTTGTTTAATAAAAGTGATAAATAAATAAACACTCATGAAATATCCTCTATAGGAGTATGACAAAAGATCAAAACTTACATTCACAATCATTTGATGAATTTGATCCTACCATACGGGTACTCTGCCCGTTGACCAGGCATGTCTTACACTGTTCACCGTATTCTTCATCCTGGTACTTTCCTAAAGGACATGGGTTGCAGCCATTGTTTGCGGCATTTGGCTCTTCACCAACAGGGCACTTATCTACAAAGATGAAAATATTATTGATTCATTTGGCATTCACTTGTATCTAGATGTGAAATATTGAATGATGTATAATTATCCCTTTCCCACATAAAGACGCTTTCTGACGCCTCTGCAGCAGGGTTAACCCTTTCCCTCATAAGACAAATCTGCAGCAGACGACATTAAACATATTTTGTCAACAAATAGAAAATCTTTATAATTGAATGGATAACCTATGACTAAAAGTGGAAAACATTGTGGAAAAATGAGAAATTGCTCGTTTTGAGAAATTTCTTCTTTTGTCACTATGTTTTCAAAAAGCTGTCTGCTGCAGAGGCGTCAGAAAGCGTCTATGAGAGGGAAAGGGTTAAAAGAGTAAAAGATTTTTACAATTTCTACCCTACCCCCTCAGGGCCTCATCTAGCTCTGACAGATGATCTTCAAGGTAGATATTTGGTCCAGGGTCACCAAATGATTATCTGTACCAAAGTTTTTGAATTCTGACGGTTGCTTTACAAGGGAAAGAATATTAAAGTGTCTATAGAACCGATAAAAGGAAAATTACCCCCAACCCCCTTGGGGCCCCTTAATCTTTCGAAGGGTAGTCTTTACTTTAACTGTTCTGATGGTGGGTCACCAGATGATCATTTGTACCAAATTATTTGTAATTCTGACCACCAGTTTTAACCCTTTCCCTCATATAAACGCTTTTGGAAGCCTCTGCAGCAGACAACTTTTTGAAAACATAGTGACAAAAGAAGAAATTGCACAAAACGTGCAATTTCTCCTTTTTTCCACAATGTTTTCCACTTTTAGTCATAGGTTATCCATTCAATTATAGAGATTTTCTTTGTTTTGACAAAATACGTTCAAAGTTGTCTGCTGCAGAATTGTCATATGAGGGAAAGGGTTAAAGGAGTAAATATTTACAGATTTCTCCCACATGGCACCGAGAGTTCTGCATGGATATCATTTAGTTCAGCTATTTTGGAAGAGGACTATGCCAGAATAATGTTTGCAAAGTTTTAATGGAATTAACCCAGTGGCAGATGTCATTTGTACAATTGTTGACGGCTTCACAACGGAAAGTAGACGGACGGTTACTGATCAGAAAAGCTCATGTGAGCTAAAAAGGTAAAAGTACATGAGAAATGTAAAACCACAAACTTACAGATGGAACATTCACTTTGAGCCTGAGCCCCAGGTGCTGGTGTCCTGAAGTTGCCTGTACACTGTGTACAAGATCCGAAGTTACCAGTTTTGTAAAATCCAACATCACATAATTTGCATGTCTGTGTTGAAGCAACCACTTCCTTTCCAGCTGGGCAATAAACTGCACAAAATATGAACAGAATAGTATTTTATTTTCAACTTAACCCTTTCCCACATACAGCAAAGCTGCTGAAGACGACTTTGAAAACATCTAGGTTATTCTATGGAATATAAAATTATTTATTATTGAATAGAGTTGAGAAAATCGTGAGAAAAGGAGAAACTGTTCTCCTTTTGCTACAATGTTTTCAAAAGTTGTCTTTTGCAGATGTGGCAAAACGTGTCTAAAGGTGGGAAAGGGCTAACTCTTGGCCAAATGCAGATGTATATCTATGATTAAAATAACATTTATAATTGTCGTTTAGGATTAGCTCCAATTTATGATTAAAATAACATTTGTACTACTTGTTGATATGAACTCCAATTTATGATTAAAATTACATTTCTATATATAACATCCATAGTGTTTATTAGGGTGAAATCAAATTTATGATTAAAATACCATGTGTACTGTTCGTTTAGGATGAACACCAATTTATGATTAAAATACCATGTGTACTTTTCATTTAGGATGAACTCCAGTTTATGATTAAAATACCATGTGTACTGTTCATTTAGGATGAACACCAATTTATTATAAAATACCATGTGTACTGTTCGTTTAGGATTAGCTCCAATGTATGATTAAAATAACATTTGTACTACTTGTTAATATGAAATTCAATTTATGATTAAAATAACATTTCTAAATATAACATCCATAGTGTTTATTAGGTTGAAGTCGAATTCATGATTAAAATACCATGTGTACTGTTCGTTTAGGATGAACACCAATTTATGATTAAAATACCATCTGTACTGTTCTTTAAGGATGAACACCAATTTATGATTAAAATACCATGTGTACTGTTCATTTAGGATGAACTCCAGTTTATGATTAAAATTCCATGTGTACTGTTCGTTTAGGATTAATTCCAATTTATGATTAAAATAACATTTGTATTACTTGTTGATATGAACTCCAATTTATTATTAAAATTACATTTCTATATATAACATCCATAGTGTTTATTAGGGTGAAGTCAAATTTACGATTAAAATACCATGTGTACTGTTCTTTTAGGATGAACACTAATTTATGATTAAAATACCATGTGTACTGTTCATTTAGGATGAACTCAGTTTATGATTAAAATACCATGTGTACTGTTCGTTTAGGATGAGCTCCAACTTATTATTAAAATACCATGTGTACTGTTCGTTTAGGATTAGCTCCAATTTATGATTAAAAATACATTTCTATATATAACATCTATAGTGTTTATTAAGGTGAAGTCAAATTTACGATTAAAATACCATGGGTACTGTTCTTTTAGGATTAGCTCCAATTTATGATTAAAATAACATTTATACTACTTGTTGGTATGAACTCCAATTTATGATTAAAATTACATTTCTATATATAACATCTATAGTGTTTATTAGGGTGAAGTCAAATTTATGATTAAAATACCATGTGTACTGTTCGTTTAGGATGAACACCAATTTATGATTAAAATAACATTTATACTACTTGTTGGTATGAACTCCAATTTATGATTAAAATTACATTTCTATATATAACATCTATAGTGTTTATTAGGGTGAAGTCAAATTTATGATTAAAATACCATGTGTACTGTTCGTTTAGGATGAACACCAATTTATGATTAAAATACCATGTGTACTGTTCATTTAGGATGAACTCCAATTTATTATTAAAATACCATGTGTACTGTTTTGTTTAGGATGAACTCCAATTTATGATTAAAATACCATGTGTACTGTTCATTTAGGATGAACTCCAATTTTCAATTAAAATACCATGTGTACTGTTCATTTACGATGAACTCTAATTTATGCTTAAAATACCATGTGTACTGTTTGTTTAGGATGAACTCCAATTTATGTTTAAAAAAACATGTGTAGTGTTCGTTTAGGATGAACTCCAATTTATACTTAAAATATCATGTGTACTATCCATTTAGGATGAACTCCTAATTTATGATTAAAATACAATGTGTACTGTTCATTTAGGATGAACTCCAATTTATGATTAAAATACCATGTGTACTGTTCGTTTAGGATGAACTCCAATTTATGATTAAAATACCATGTGTACTGTTCATTTAGGATGAACTCCAATTTTCAATTAAAATACCATGTGTACTGTTCATTTACGATGAACTCTAATTTATGCTTAAAATACCATGTGTACTGTTTGTTTAGGATGAACTCCAATTTATGTTTAAAAAAACATGTGTAGTGTTTGTTTAGGATGAACTCCAATTTATGATTAAAAAAACATGTGTAGTGTTCATTTAGGATGAACTCCAATTTATGCTTAAAATACCATGTGTACTGTCCATTTAGGATGAACTCCTAATTTATGATTAAAATACAATGTGTACTGTTCATTTAGGATGAACTCCAATTTATGATTAAAATACCATGTGTACTGTTCGTTTAGGATGAACTCCAATTTATGATTAAAATACCATGTGTACTGTTCATTTAGGATGAACTCCTAATTTATGATTGAAATACAATGTGTACTGTTGGTTTAGGATGAACTACAATTCATGATTAAAATTACGTTTCTATATAACATCCGTAGTGTTTATTAGGATGAACTCAAATTTATGGTTAAAATAACATTTGTTCTATCCACAAGTTTACTTTCAGTTTAGGCTAAACTAAAAATTCATTTCTAATAGTTGTTCACAATAAACTCAAATTCATGGTTAGAATAACATTTGTGCTAATGCTATTTACTTAGTTTATTGCTAAAATTACATTTATGCTATTTGGTTTGTTCATGGTTCAAATAACATGTTTACTATTTGTTTACCAACACTTTCCCACATACAACAAAAATGCAGCAGATGACTTAGAAGACATATATGCAACTGTAAAAACTCGCCATTAATGAGATTTTAGTTATAAATAAGAGTTGAAAACATTTGGGCAAAAGGAGAAATTCCATTTTACACATTTTAACAATTTGTCTGCTGCAGAGGCATCAGAAAGCTTCTGTATGTGGGAAACCCTTTCCCCAAAACATATTTATTTTGAAGCATCTGAATCATATGTCATTTGAAAAATATTGTTATTATTGATATAAATCTACCATATTTTGCTTTGATGTTTTCAAAGTCGATTGCTGACTCGAAATTGTTGGATGTTGTAAAGGGTGAAGATGATCTCCAATTCATTGTTGAAATGAGATGTTTGCTTTTGTTTAAAGATGAACTTTATTGTTGAAATTTCAGTAAGCTGTGTTGTAGAGGACACAACTGTCACACAAGCATAGTTTAAATTACATTTTTACTTATTACTTAAGATGTACTTAAATTTACAGCTTTAACCCTTTCCAACAAAAGATAAATCTGCAGCAGACAACTATGAATACATCAAACAAAGGTTAACTAATAACGAAAGAGTTTAATTATTGAATAAAGAGGAAAACATTGTGGAAAAAGAAGAAATTTCTCATATTGATGAATTTCTCCTTTTTGCACCAATGTTTTCAAAAGTCTTCCGCTGCAGGTTGTAAAATGCTTCTGAGCAGTTGGAAAGTGTTAACTCTTAGCACGCTAGCGGCGGATTTTGTCAACCGTTGATGACATTTGCAAAACGTGGGGACTGATCTGAGATCCAAACTGTTTGTCACTCCGATTCAATTTCAGTAGACATTTGGGGAAAATAAATACTTTTTCCAAATTTTGCAGACGACAATATAGCAGACGAAAATAATTTAGCATGCAAAGAGTTAAGGTACTTACATATACAGCTAGTATTACTGGCCCTTCCTGTGTCTGTTGTGAGGAACATGGTTGGGTCACCACAGGATTCACATGTAGTCCGCCATTTCAGTGGCTGGTAGTATCCGATGGGGCATGGTTCGCACTGGTTGCTATTCACATTGAGTTTGTTACCTGGCTCACAGGCAGCTAGGTGTAGGTAGAAAAACAACAACATGAGCTTCAACATAGAACTTTTGCGCTGCTGTCAACATTTCTTGGTTATATCATGGCATTTCCCTTGTTATCAGTACCTCTAGTCCATTTATCCTAATACTAGCTAGTCGGTCTTAACCCTTTCCCTCATACAACAAATCTGCAGCAGACAACTTTGAACATATTTTGTCAAAAAATAGAAAATCTCTATAATTGAAAGGATAACCTATGACTTAAAGTGGAAAACATTGTGGCAAAAGGAGAAATTGCTCGTCTTTCTATCATTAAAGGTCGATTACTCCAAAGTGACTTGAGCAATATGGCTGGTTATCATACTTGTATGAGATATTATGCGCATACACATTCTGACCAAATTTTTGGACAATACTGATTTGAGGTAATTTTTATAATTAAAGGACAATAACTCTTGAGCGACTACAGCGATATGGCTGGTTATCGAACTTGTCTGAGATATTATACCAATACACATTCTGACCAAATTGTGGTGATTGGCAAAAGGCTTCTAAAATTATTGAGCTGACAAAACCAATTTTAGGTAATTTTAGGTAATTTCTAGAATTAAAGGGTGATAACTCTAGAGTGACAAAAGCGCTATGGCTAGTTATCGAACTTGTCCCAAGATATTATGCCAATACACATTCTAACCAAATAAAATGGTGATGATTGGACAAAGGCTTCTTGGCTGACAACATACTGGAAGCTGCCCACCCGTACGCCGCAGGTTAAACTACAATACGAAACAAGAGGGCCATGATGGCCCTATATCGCTCACCTGATTTAATAGAACTTCAATAGTTTTCAAAGGTTTTACACTTTTTAGGCCAATACTTTTGGACAAGAAGATTTTTAAAGTTTTAACAATGCACATATAAGGAAAACAAGCTCCGCCCCCTGGCGGCCATGTTTTTCAACGGATCAAAAATATTTGAACAATCTTCGTAAAGGGTGCCCCAAGGAACATTTGTGCAAAATAATTTTTAAATCAGGCCAGTACTTTTGGACAAGAAGATTTTTAAAGTTTTAACAATGAACATATAAGGAAAACAAGCTCCGCCTCCTGGCGGCCATGTTTTTCAACGGATCAAAAATATTTGAACAATCTTGGTAAAGGGTGCACCATGGAACATTTGTGCAAAATTATTTTCAAATCGGCCCAGTACTTTTGGACAAGAAGATTTTTCAAAGTTTAAACAATGCACATATAAGGAAAACAGGCTCAGCCCCCTGGCGGCCATGTTTTTCAACGGATTGGAAATATTTGAACAATCTTGGTAAAGAGTGTCCCAAGGAACATTTGTGCAAAATAATTTTCAAATCAGACCAGTACTTTTGGACAAGAAGATTTTTAAACTTTTAACAATGCACATATAAGAAAAATAAGCTCCACCCCCTGGCGGCCATGTTTTTTAACGGATCGGAAATATTTGAACAATCTTGGTAGAGGGTACCCCAGGAACATTTGTGCAAAATAATTTTCAAATCGGGCCAGTACTTTTGGACAAGAAGATTTTTTAAGATTTGGCAATTTTCCCCTTTTCTGATGCCGCAGCAACCAAAGTTCTACTTGGAATTAATTTCTTTGAACAACTTTGAAAGAGGACTACCTAAGGACCATTCCTGTGAAGTTATTTTGAAATCTGTCCATTTGTTTAGTAGGAGAAGTCATTTGTAGGAAATTGTTAACAGACGCTGACGACGACGACGACGACGGACGCCGGACGGTGAGTGATCACAAAAGCTCACCTTGCACTTCGTGCTTAGGTGAGCTAAAAACAGGCGTATAAAAAGCTTATGCTCAATCAGTTTAATTGGGGTTTTACGCAATCAACATTATTTCAGTTATACCACAGTGACATTTCACTTTATGTATGATCCCTTGGTAAACAGACCAGTTCTAGGCTGCGGAATGTGCCTTGCCAAAGGGTATTCCACTATGACCGTTGCACTGCAACCTAGAGTCAAAGCCGGTAAGCAAGGTTCCAAATTTCCGCAGCTAACCGTTTGGCCATGGCAGATTCCTTTATGCTCATATGAGTATTGTGGTCTCTACAATAACATTACACAAAACTGATTGTGATCTCTACAATAACGTTACACTAAACTGTTTGATACTCACTGACAGTACACTGTGAGGATGATCTGGCACCTTCCATTGCTGTTATAAATCCTTCAGCGCATGTCACACACAATCTGGTCTCTGTGGCATTTCTGTATTGGCCAATTAAGCAGATTTTACAGTTGCCATTGCCATCAAGTTGTTGGCCACTCAGACAGGTACCTGAGAGTTCAATAATATTTAGACATCCAGAGCTCTAGATAAGGGGTGTTTTGCATGTTTCTAAAATCCTTATTTGACCCTCTATCACTATGGTGTGGGTACTCAAAAGTGAGACGATTCCTTTGAGTACCCACAACATAGGGTTTGCTTTAATAATAAGAGAGAAATTGTGGGAAAAAGAACTCCCCTCCTTATCTGGACCTATGGACATGTCGGATAATAAGTGCATTACTTTAACCCTTTCCCTCATATAAACGCTTTCTGACGCCTCTGCAGCAGACGGCTTTTTGAAAACATAGTGACAAAAGAAGAAATTGCACAAAACGTGCAATTTCTCCTTTTGCCACAATGTTTTCCCCTTTTTGTCATAGGTTATCCATTCAATTATGGAGATTTTCTATGTTTTGACAACATACGTTCAAAGTCGTCTGCTGCAGAATTGTCTTATGAGGGAAAGGGTTAATGACAAATCTGCAGCAGCAATATTTGAAAAAGCATAGTAGGCAAGAATAGGAAATTTCTCTATAAATGAAAGCTTAATTATTGAATGGAGTTGAACACATTGTGGTTTAACCCTTTCCCTCATACGACAATTCTGCAGCAGACGACTTTGAACTTATTTTGTCAAAACATAGAAAATCTCTATAGTTGAATGGATAACCTATGACAAAAAGTGGAAAACATTGTGGCAAAAGGAGAATTTGCACGTTTTGTGCAATTTCTTCTTTTGTCACTATGTTTTCAAAAAGCCGTCTGCTGCAGAGGCGTCAGAAAGCGTCTATATGAGGGAAAGGGTTAAAGCGAAAATTGCTCATAATGAGAAATTTCTTCTTTTGCCACAATGTTTTCAAAAGTAATCTGCTGCAGAGGTGTAAGAATGTGTCTGTATTTGGCAACAGGTTAACATAGAGAATCTTCCCATGAAGTTAATTTCCGCCGACAGTTGGTGAGATATAGAATAAACACAAGAACAGACAAGCAGAAAAAAAACCTGAATGCACAAATGGACAACTGAGGCTTTCCCAAAATATTTGAAGGAGCATAATTATCCCTTTCCCACCTATAGACGCATCCTGACCCATTTACAGCAGAGGTTTATTGAAACCATCGTGACAAAAGAAGAAATTGCTCAAAACAAGCAACTTCTCCTTTGGCAACAATGTTTTCAACTTTTTCGGTAATTTTATCTACAATTATAGATATTTTCGATATTTTTGAGTACACATTTTCATAGTCGTCTGCTGCAGATTTGCTGTATCTGGGAAAGGGATAAGGAAGGAGCTTCATCTGGGTGAGTGGAAGGATATTTTGATAGAATTTAAAATCTTTAACCCTTTCTCACGTACGACAATTCTGCAGCAGACGACTTTGAACAATTGAAATAATTGTGTTTACAGTTATCTACTTGTAGACGTATTCTGACAAATCTACAACAGACAACTTTTGAAACATTATTAGCAAGTCTCTCCTTTTGCCCCAGTATTTTCAAACTGAATCAATAATTGTTCTATTATTTAAAGGGATTTTCCATATTTTTGTCTAGATGTTTTTTGTCTTCTGCTGCAGATTTGTTGTATGTGATAAGGGAAAAAATATGATACCAGATGAAATTCTAGTTAACCCTTTCCCTTATACGACAATTTTGCAGCAGATGACTTTGAACATATTTTGTCAAAAAAAAGAAAATCTCTATAATTGAATGGATAACTTATGATTAAAAGCGGAAAACATTGTGACAAAACAGAAATTGCTTGTTTTGAGCAATTTCTTCTGTTGTCACTATGTTTTCAAGAAGCTGTCTGCTGCAGATTCAGAAGCAGACGACTTTGAACATGTTCTGTCAAAAAATAGAAAATCTCTTTAATTGAATGGATAACCTATGACTAAAAGTGGTAAACATTGTGGCAAAATGAGAAATGTTTTCAAAAAGCTGTCTGCTGCAGAGGCGTTCTAAAGTGTCTATATGAGGGAAAGGGCTTAAGACATTAACCAAGAACATCATATTTGGAAATTTAAATTTTTCTTCAAACGTATAGACTAAGAATGTACCAATAATTGTTTGTTAGTTTGCAGCATGATTTTTGTTCAGGGTCATGATTTGTACTAACCTGTGCATCTTAAGCTAGAATTGGTACCGACAAATTCTGTGGTAAAACCTGCTTCACATCCTGTGCATCTAAACTGTCCCTCTTCATCCTGATAATATCCAATGGCACAAGGAGAGCAAGCATTTGCAGTCATGTTGAAGAAGAAACCAATTTTACAGGAATCTAGAAAGCAAAACAAACATTTTCGAACAACTTAAAATTAAAAACTATATATCTGCATAAAAATACCCACGAAAAACATGGATGCATAAAGGAAAATTCTTCAGCATGCACGTATTTTTAAGGGCTAAAGAATTGTAATACTTTACTTTACTTTTTAAAACCCATATGGTTAAAACCCATACAGTCCATTTTTGTCATAAGGTTGAAAAAACAGGGTAGTCAAACCCATATGGTTAGAAAAATAGAGTAGTCAAAACCCATATGGTTAAAAAAACAGGGTAGTTAAAACCCAGATGGTTAAAAAAACAGGTTAGTCAAAACCCATTATGGTTAAAAAAAACATGGTAGTCAAAACCCATATTGTTGAAAATGCAGGGTATTCAAAATCCATACGATTGAAAATTCAGAGTAGACAATGTAGATTGTGTTAATCATAATTACTATGATATTAATATGTTCTTTGTTTACTGCTTTCAATAATTGAAGATCTACATTAACTATAACTGCAGTTTGTAACTCTAAATACACTGTGTTTTTATTCTTTATCTGCAATTGTTCAAACTGTTACAATACAGTTTGCATATATTGATACCAAGTGTATTTTGGTTTCATAATTCAAAATGGAGTTTAACCTTTTTAGCATTTTATGTATAACAACAACAACAATACAAGTAACATCCCTCTAAGATATATAGCGACCATTATAATAATTACTTATACGTTTCGGTTTGATAAAGCAGTATTACCTGTGACTGAATTAAAACCAATCATTGGAGGTTTAAAATCATATGAGTTTTGAACTTTTTACTACCCTGCATTTTCTATCATAAGGGTTTTGAATTTAATATAGAGATTTCCTATTTTTTGACAAAATATGTTCAAAGTCGTCTACTGCAGAATTGTCATATGAGGGAAAGGAATAAACAAGAAGACCATGATGATCACTCAGCTGATTAAATAAAACTTAATTAGTTTCAATGTGCTCAACCCTTTCCGTCATATAGACGCATTCTGACGCCTCTGCAGCAGCTTTTTGAAAACATAGTGACAAAAGAAGAAATTGCTCAAGATGAGCAATTTCTCCTTTTGCCACAATGTTTTCAACTTTTAGTCATAGGTTATCCATTCAATTATAGAGATTTTCTATTTTTTGACAAAATATGTTCAAAGTCGTCTGCTGCAGAATTGTTGTATGAGAGAAAGGGTTAAACTATACATTTTAAGAAAACAAATTTTCAAATAGGACCAGTGCTTTTAGACAAGAAATGTTTAAATATTTGTCATTTTCCTTTCTCTGATGCCGTAGCAACAAAAGTTCTACATAGAATTCCATTATTTGAATGATTTCAAAATAGGTCAACCTAAGGGACATTTCTGTAAATTTATTTTCAAATTGGCTAATTGATGGAGACAGAGAAGATAGATGGTGAGTAATAACAATAGCTCGGCAACACTTAATGCTCAGGTGAGATTTTTAGCAAGGGAACCGCGCAGAAGACACCAACGCTTGTCTGCTTTTTTTAAGTTGAAAAAAAGGGGCACAAGTGAATACTTATTAGAGCAACAATTATGTGACTTGGTATAGACATGTGTATTGTTGTTCATAGTAACATGTGTACAAAGTTTCAATCTTAAATGTTGAATGTTTCTTTAGTTATCCTTTTCCCTCATATAGACGCTTTCTGACGGCTCTGCAGCGGACGGCTTTTTGAAAACATTGTGACAAAAGAAGAAATTGCTCAAAACGAGCAATTTCTCCTTTTGCCACAATGTTTTCCACTTTTTGTCATAGGTTATCCATTCAATTATAGAGATTTTCTATTTTTTGATTAAATATGTTCAAAGTCGTCTGCTGCAGAATTGTCGTATGAGGGAAAGGGTTAAGAGATATGGTGAAAGATTTGCAAAGACGCAGACACAGAGGACGCCAGGGGGGTGGGGTATCACAGTAACCCAACTTTTGTTCTTCGAAAAACAGACAAATTCATAAGACATGTCTCACCATGAACAATTTGTCTTTACTCCCAAAGCTTGAAAAAACATTCATCGACATTTTCCATTCCCAGATGTTAAATTTTTCTGGGATCTTTTCGAAGCTCCAAATACAGCATAATGGAGTTAACCCTTTCCCTCATATAAACGCTTTCGGACGCCTCTGCAGCAGACAGCTTTTTGAAAACATAGTGACAAAAGAAGAAATTGCACAAAACGTGCAATTTCTACTTTTGCCACAATGTTTTCCACTTTTAGTCATAGGTTATCCATTCAATTATAGAGATTTTCTATGTTTTGCCAAAATACGTTCAAAGTCGTCTGCTGCTAAAATGTTAACCAAAGAGTTATCCAAACATCTAATTAATTAACCTATGACTAAAAGTGGAAAACATTGTGACAAAAGGAGAAATTGCACGTTTTGTGCAATTTCTTCTTTTGTCACTATGTTTTCAAAAAGCCGTCTGCTGCAGAGGTGTCAGAAAGCGTCTATATGAGGGAAAGGGTTAACAAGTATTGACACTGACCTTTACAAGCATCTGGAGAAGGATTTCCCGGTAATTCTGTTGTTTGACCAGGCAGACAGCTTACACATTCAGACTGTCCCTCGTTTATCTGGTACGTTCCGAGTCGACAATCATCACAGATTGCTGTTGTGTTAGTTGCATCGGTGTATCTGAAGTAGTTTCCAGCTCCGCAAGCAACTGCAATACAAATATATCTTTAGTTAACCCTTTCCCTCATACGACAATTCTGCAGCAGACGACTTGGAAAATATTTTGTCAAAAATAGAAAATCTCTATAATTGAATGTATAACCTATGACTAAAAGTGGAAAACATTGTGTCAAAAGGTGAAATTGCTCGTTTTGAGCAATTTCTACTTTTGTCACTATGTTTTCAAATAGCCGTCTGCTGCAGAGCCGTCAGAAAGCGTCTATATGAGGGAAAGGGTAAAAGTGAAACTGGCTTTTCGGGGTATCAGCGGCTCTTTGATTATGCATCATGTAATTCTTTCCCACACACAGTCGCTCTCTGACGCCTCTGCATCAGATGATTCTTGAAAACATTGTGACAAAAGGGTAAATTGCTCAGAATATGCAATTTCTTCTTTTGCCTCAATGTTTTCAATTTTAATTAATAATCTTTCTTTCATTAATAGAAAATTTCCATGTTTTTGACTAAATGTTTTCAAATTTGTCTGCTACAGATTTCTCGTATGTCAAAAGTGGTTAACCCTTTCCCTGATATAGACGCTTTCTGACGCCTCTGCAGCAGATGGCTTTTTGAAAACATGGCAACAAAAGAAGAAATTGCTCAAAACAAGCAATTTCTCCTTTTGTCTCCATGTTTTCAACTCTATTGAATTATTGTACTTTAATTTAAAGGGAGTTTCCAATACCTTTTGGGATTATTTTCGAAATCATCTTCTACAGCAATTTCTTTTTTTGTCTCCATGTTTTCAACTCTATTCAATTATTGCACTTTAATTTAAAGGGAGTTTCCAATTTTTTTCAGGTTTGTTTTCAAAATTGTCTTCTACAGATTTGATCAGATTTCTCATATGTCGAAAGTGGTAAACCCTTTCCCTGATATAGACGCTTTCTGCAGCAGATGGCTTTTTGAAAACATGCAACAACAGAAGAAATTGCTCAAAAAAAGCAATTTCTCCTTTTGTCTCCATGTTTTCAAGTCTATTCAATCATTGTACTTTAATTTAAAGGGAGTTCCCTTTTTTTTCGGGCTTATTTTCAAAGTTGTCTGCTACAGATTTCTCATATCGAGGGCTTGGCGTGAAACAGTTGTAACTTAAAACCTATTTTGAAAACCAATGTTTAGGGGCAATTTTGACCCTTTTGTAAACAATGCAAATTTAGGTGCCATTGCTCAGAACGAGCAATGGCACCTAAATTTACATTGTTTACCAAGAAAAGTGATTTAACGCTTATAAAGACTTTATGGCGAGGTGATTAACCTTGGTAAAAAAATATCAATTTTAGTTACAACCGTTTCACGCCAAGCCCTCGATATGTTGAAAGGGGTTAAGGTATCATTGGTTGCAACAAGTAACATGTACAACAGGGTTCTTTTTTCTAGATTTTTGACAGAGCATGCCTTTAGATATATTTAACCCTTTCCCTCATATAGATGCTTTCTGAGGCCTCTGCAGCAGACAGCTTTTATAAAAACATAGCCACAATGTTTTCAACTCTATTTAATTATTTTACTTTCATTTTAAGAGCTTTTCCATATTTTTGCCTATATGTTTACAGTCATCTGCTGCAGGTTTGTTGTATCTTGGAAAGGGTTAAAGGCACACATTTGTCAACTGCAATCATGTCAGTAAGTGAGAGTGTGACAGACAGACAGACTGATGGACAGATGACGAAACTGTGATCTGTTATGTTCTAACCTGTCAAGGCAGGTAAAACAATCACTAGAACTGTCACATAGGACATCCTTGTCCCTCTTTTCCACATACAACAAATATGCAGCAGACAGCTTTGTTAACCCTTTCCCGCATACAACATTTCTGCAGCAGACGACTTTGAACATATTTTGTCAAATAATGGAAAATCTCTATAATTGAATGGATAACCTATGACAAAAAGTGGAAAACATTGTGGCAAAAGGAGAAATTGCACGTTTTGTGCAATTTCTTCTTTTGTTACTATGTTTTCAAAAAGCTGTCTGCTGCAGAGGCGTCCGTTCCACATACAACAAATATGCAGCAGACGATTTAGAAAAACTCCACACAAAAAAAGGAAAAAGCTCTAATAATGAAAGGATGAATTGTTGAATTAAGTTTTGAGCAATTTCTCCTTTTGTCACAATGATTTCAAAAGTTGTCTGCTTCACAGGCATCAGAAAGTGTCTTTATGTTGTAAAGGATTGATAATTAAACTCTCATTTATGGTGATTTTCCTACGTTTTTAAAGTTGTTGTATGTGGGAACTCTATTCAATCAACAACAAAGGCAATAGGAAAACCATTGATTGATTGGGGTTTTACACCGTTTTCAACAATTTTTCAGTCACATCACGGTGGTCAGTTCACCTACATATGTATTTCCTAGCTTTCTCACATCAGTACTCCAACTTTCCAAGCAACTCGCTGCTTTTCCACATAGACTGTTAGCCCATTGGTGAGAGATAAATGACACTTGTCACAGTGACTTTTGTCAAACGTCGAAAAGAATGTTGGCTGAGCAGGGATTCGAACTCACAACCCCTGGATTGACAGCCAGCGTCACTACTGACTGAGCTACCGAGGCTCGACTAATATAGGTAAATTAAAAGAACTCACTGCATTGATTGTTCATTACAACTTCATTTGTTCCACAAGCTGGGTTCACAGTAATTTTAAACAAATTCTCTAGAATCGAAGCCTTATTAATGATTTCCTGAAAAAAGTAACAAGACAATATTATCTGACAATCTACTAATAATTTGATGCTATTATTTCACTATTTCATTTATTTATCTAGATATGATGCCTGAACAATTCTTAATTTTCATTTTGTGTATCGCTTTAACTAGGAGTCACAAGAGAAAGTTGATGCAACGCATCAATGTCGCCGGAAATCCATACTGCAGTGATGCATAACACTTACATTATAGTAGTTGAAAAAACAGTTATTTAACTGAGGGGCATATTGGAACATCAGGGCTGGGGTCAAGTGAAAATGTATCATAACTTGCATTTTTTTGTCAACGAAGTGAATGTCCTTCATTGAACTATAATTATGTTGCGAAAAGAAGCTGCTGAGACTGTGTAAGATATACAGCAGTCTAGAAACTGTGTCTTCATATGGCAGAGTATGGGGTCTTTTTTGGCTTAGTGCAGACAACCACCATCTTGTCACAGCAGGTTTTGGGTCATGAATCATGGCAACATCAGCAACTTTAATCTCATCAAAATATCAAGTATTTCAGCACCAAGCCTATACACCTCCAGGATTTTATTCTGTTCATTGTGGAAAAAGCTCATTACTGTTTATTACACTTAAACCATCCATTCACACCTAATAAAACCGATAATGGGGTTGACTAAAATTGGGGTCGAAAGGACTTAGGAAACTGGGGTTGGCAAAGCTTGTGGTCGAAAGTTCTAGCTACCGTTGAATACGCATGCACACGAGACATGTTTCGATTCTAAACTTCCGCTCATATTGCAAAACTGAAAGTATACTCCCAGCCACTCGGTAAATCTCGAAAATTCACTGTTATCACCGCGATTTGTCAAAGAAATAACCCTGTTAAAGATCGACGATTAGAAACGCATATTATTCGGCCCAAATATATACTGGTGCCTGAAATCTCGCCTTGCAATTGGCGAGTATGCGAGCTTAAATTTGTGACATGTGATCAACAGTTTTAGCTCAGAAACAGTTCATATTTTAGATATACATGGATAAACATTATTAAATGCATTCTTCACAAATCAAGACATCTCTTTGAACATGAAAATAACATTCAGTAAGTTAAAATTGCTATTAAAAGGAGAATTCAACGTGATTTTCATCTCGATATTGACACATAACAGTCTGCTGCTAGCAGGTGCGCATATGTAAATAAATTAGACTGTGCGACGTAAAGGTTTGTAGTTATCGCCTTTTGATTACATGTAGTATATGAAAATAAAGTATCTCAGTCTAGCTAATAGGGACTGTTTTGTCTTCGTAAATAAAACAAAAAAACATAAATGCGAGTCAAAATAAAGAAACTGCACATACTTAAAACATCGGGATATTTATTTCATTTTAGATGTGTCATAACTTAGTGTTTTTAAACAAACGCAATTGTAATATGTTCAAGACATTTAAATTTGTTTTTTTCTAATAATAATTTCTCCTCCCATGTCATTTCTGAAAAGCTATTAACAGTTATTTAACAAACTTAAGCTTTTCCTACATACACCAAATCTGCAGCAGACAACTTTGAAAACAAATTGACAAAAAATCTATATATATAGTTCAATAATATAGATAACTATTGAACAAAGTTGAAATATGTGGCAAAGAGAGAATTTGCTCATCATATGCATTTTCTTCTTCCGCCACAATGTTTTCAAAAACTGTCTGCTGCAGACGCATCAAAATGGGAAAGGGTTAACCCTTTCCCACATACGACAATTCTGCAGCAGACGACTTTGAACATATTTTGTCAAAAAATAGAAAATCTGTATAATTGAATGGATAACCTATGACTAAAAGTGGAAAACATTGTGGCAAAAGGAGAAATTGCTCGTTTTGAGCAATTTCTTCTTTTGTCACTATGTTTTCAAAAAGCCATCTGCTGCAGAGGCGTCAGAAAGCGTCTATATATATATGTTCAAAGTCTTCTGCTGCAGAATTGTCATATGAGGGAAAGGGGTTAAATCATTGTGGCAAAAGGAAACATTGCTGATTACGAACAACAACAACTTCTTTTGTCAAAATGTTTCTCAAAGTTGACTGCTGCAGATGCTTCAAATGTGTCTGCAAGTGGGAAAATCTAGACCATAAAGAAATTTTGAATTTTGATGTTTACTGTTTAACCCTTTCCCTCATACAACAATTCTGCAGCAAAAGTGGAAAACATTGTGGCAAAAGGAGAAATTTCTCGTTTTGAGCAATTTCTTCTTTTGTCACTATGTTTTCATAAAGCCGTCTGCTGCAGAAGCATCAGAAAATGTCTATATGAGGGTAAGGGTTAACCCTTTCCCACATACAACAAATCTTCAGCAGACATTTTTGAAAACATCTTTGTAAAAAACGTGAATAAACCTAATGAGCAATTCATCCTTTTGCCACCATTTTCACATACTGGTAAGTCGGCAGCTGCAGAGGCATCCGAAAGTATGTGAAAAAGGGTTAAAATAAAACAAGTTAAACATTTCCTGACAAATATATAAATGAACTTAACAAGTAAATTCAGAGAATTATGGTCCCCCGCCAGGGTCAAGGTCACAAGGTCAAAAAAATTGGTATTGATGGAAAGGGGTTGTCACAAGGAATACACATGTGAAATATGAAAGCAGTACCTATTACGGTTCAGAAGTTATGACCAAGGTTAAAGTTTTTGTGACAGCGTGACGGAGGGACTGACGGACTGACTGACGAATGAGAAATAATAGTCCCCACGCTTTCGCTAAAAGCGGGGGACAATTAATACTTTCCCTCATATAGACGCTTTCTGACGCCTCTGCAGCAGACGGCTTTTTGATAACATAGTGACAAAAGAAGAAATTGCACAAAACGTGCAATTTTTCCTTTTTCCACAATGTTTTTCACTGAATGGATAACCTATGTTTTGACAAAATACATTCAAAGTCGTCTGCTGCAGAATTGTCGTATGAGGGAAAGGGTTAATACTTACAGGGAAATCATATACATTGGCTCCTATGACCATGTAGGTTATAAACTCAGCAATTGTCAAGGTTGACCCATCAAATGTAATACTGAAACAAATAACAATCACATAACATTAACCCTTTCCCTCATTTTGACACTTTCTGACGCCTCTGCAGCAGACAGCTTTTTTGAAAACATAGTGACAAAAGAAGAAATTGCTCAAAACCTATAAAACCTCTTGTGAGAAAATAAATATCACAAAAGCATAATATTGAAAAAGAGTTAAGAAAATTAACTCTTTCTCTTTTAAACAGACAAATGTTGACATCTCTGCAGATGATGACGTATGAAAACATTGTCGCAAAAGAAAAAAAAATTCTTGAAGAGGAATTTTTCTCCTTTTGCCCCAATTTTTTCTATACAATAACTTTAATTTTCATTTCAAGAGATTTTCCATATTTAAGCCTAAATGTTTTCAGAGACATATAAATACAGAGATAGGATACTTGGGCTTCACAAAGAACAAATCTCGGTAAAGTCTTGCAGGTATGACAAGATGAGTGTAGGACAAAACCCCTGTGGGACATAAACCATGTGGGACAAAACCCCGTCGGACAATACACCCATGGGATAATACCCCCCTAGGATTTTAACCCATTGGACAAAACCCCCATGAACATTATAGAATAATCTGTTATTAAGTTTTTATATTTGATGAATTGATTCTTTCGTTCTGAATTTGGATATTTACTTATTTAAAAATAAATGTTTGTATCTATCAGCAAATTAATTGTTTCCATTATCAAAACATGGCACAATATATAGTAGCATAGGTGTGATATGTCAACTTTATCATAATAGGAAGTGGAATTTGAGTATTTCTCGCATTTATTGTTTATTGGAGTATAATTTCCTTTTCCTATAACGTTTTTTGTATCAATTAATTATATTTTTAATCAAGACCAATTTATATAAGTTAACTTAAAACATATGCATTGTTTGTATCAAACAAGAATTTATTTTGATCACAAACTAATTAAAACATACTTTCATATGAATGAATTATCTTTGAAGCATTGAATTAATCAAAATAGAGTGTAGATAATACCCCCTCAAAAATTCAAACTAATTAAAACACTCTTAATTATCTTCAATCAAAACCTGTAAACAAAACACATTTCCATATCAACAACACTCTAATAAATACTAAAACACAAAAATAATGATATACCCACAGGGGTATTGTCCGCTATTCATTTTAAGGGACGGGGTTTTTGTCCACAGGGTTTTTGTCCACCGGGGTTTTGTCCTATAGGGTTTTTGTCCCACCGGGGTATTGTCCGTACCCCGACAAGATGTGTTAGTCATGTGTCAACTAATTTATCAACTAGTCTGGTCTGTGGTATAATACCACCCACTGGTTACGGTCGTGTACAGTAACTCCGATATCCCTTTATTCTTACTTATCATTTTCATGCTGCGATTTCAATCAAAATGGTGTACACATTTTTTAAATGCCGACAACATTAATTAGTAGGCATTCATAATAGTATTGCATTAACCCTTTCCCTCATACGACAATTCTGCAGCAGACGACTTTGAACATATTTTGTGATAAAATACAATATCTCCATAATTGAATGGATAACCTATGACTAAAAGTGGAAAACATTGTTGCAAAAGGAGAAATTGCTTGTTCTGAGTAATTTCTTCTTTTGTAACTATGTTTTCAAAAAGCCGTCTGCTGCAGAGGCATCAGAAAGCGTCTATATGAGAGAAAGGGTTTACTGATGTACTGGTTAAGTATGTCAAGAGCACATGAAAGACAAGGATTATGATCTGGCCGTACCAGCGATAGAATGCGAGATATTTCGGTGAATCGAATCTCTGAATTTATATGTCTGATGTTTTCAAAGTTGTCTGCTGCAGATTTATTTGGGCAAGGGTTGAAGGGGAAATTAGAAATCTATGACATAGAATAATGTTGCTTTACAACTGTTATCACATAGATGCTTTCTGACGCTTAACACTTTCCCTCACATATACGCTTTCTGACGCCTCTGCAGCAGACAGCTTTTTGAAAACATAGTGACAAAAGAAGAAATAGCTCTTTTGACACAATGTTTTCCACTTTTTGTCATAGGTTATCCATTTAATTATAGAGATTTTCCATTTTTTGACAAAATATGTTCAAAGTCGTCTGCTGCAGAATTGTCGTATGAGGAAAACGGTTAATAAAAGGATTAAAGGATTTTTTTCCCACATATTTACAATGATGTTCACAAAGTCATCTGCTGCAGATTTGTTGTATGTAAGAAAGGGTTAACCCATTGCCTTAAATCTATTGAGATCCTCTGAATAAAGAATCTAAGCAAAACAAACTATACAATGTTTTCCTTAATTGATCTGCTGTAGTAAACCTCTGGATGGAAAGGATTTAACCCTTTTCCAAATACAACAAATCTGCAGCAGACGACTTTCAAAACATCTAGGCAAAAATATTGAACATTTCTTTAAAGAAAGTATAATTATTAAATAGAGTCGAAAACACTGTGGCAAAAGGAGAAATTGCTCATATTGAGCAATTCCTTCTTTTGTCACAATGTTTTCAAAAGTCGTCTGCTGCAGAGGCATCAGAAAGCATCTATATGTGTGAAAGGGTTAACTTACGTCGGATCAACATTGAACAGAGTAATTTTGGCTACAGTGTCTGATGAAATCTGGCGCTTCTTTCTTCCAGATGTTTCTTCCCCACAGTCTATCACTATCCTCACATCTTGGCAATCCTGCTGACTGCAAAAAGAGCCTACAGACTCCGGTCTCAGGTAAGCCGTTGCGTTGCGCATCAATTCCTTCAGATTTCCTTTAACAGCGCGACAAGCAGATGTCCCAACACTATATACCAGTGTAAACTGCACGTTAACTCGTGGACTTGGGTTTCTGATAGCTGAAAGACAATTAGTATTTGGTTCAACTGTTTCCAACATTAAGCTGCTTTCTGACACCTTTGCAGCAGATGACTTTTGAAAACATTGTTGCAAAAGGAGAAATTGTTTATAATGAGCAACTGATGTTTAAAACTTTTTTATGCAATTTTATCTTCATTTATAGATATTTTAAATGGTTTTGCCTGGATTATTCAAAGTCGTCTGCCGCAGATTTGCTGTTTGTGGGAAAGGGTTAACCCTTTCTCAATTGCAGATGCATTACAACACAGCTGCAGCATACAACTTATGAAACAAAAGCTGTGTGAATGACAGTAAGCTGGTCTTTTTTTAGAGTATACCACTAAAACAAAACCTTTTGCAGTAGAAGGAAAAACAAAAATCACTGTACTTGTCAAAGTGAAAACAAGGGCCATAAACAGTAAGATATTAAGTCAATAGTTATTTTACTGAATTGTTTAATATCCCTGAACACTACAGCAAAGTTTTAAATGGCTGAATCAAAAAGTGGGCTGGTACGAAAAACTGAACTAAGACTATGATGGTTGATATTTTGTCAGTGTATAAGCTATATCTCATATAGTTTTGAAATTAAGTGGGGTCAATAATTGGATTGTTCTCAGATTTAATGAGATTTAATGTATATTCTAAGTCGAAAAAGAGCCATAATTCTTATAAAAACCTTGACAGATTTATGTACTCGTGTCTGTTAATATAGGTTATGAACAAGTATTGATTTTCAAAACAAGAGGGCCATGATGGCCCTGGATTCGCTCACCTGATTTTTTTTTTTCCCTTTAGCTATATAAGCCCAGCCCCCTGGCGGCCATAGTTTCCGACCAATCAACTTGGCTTGAAGGAATCTGATAGAGTTCCCTAGGAACATTTCTACAAAATTATTTGAAAATCGGCCAGACACTTTTGGAGGAGAAGATTTTTTAAGTTTTCACTATAGCCATATAATGCAAAATAGCCCTGCCCACTGGTGGCCATGTTTTTTGACCAATCAACATGGCTTGAAGGAATCTGAAAGTGGATCATCCAAGGAACATTTTTTCAAAATTATTTGAAAATCGGCCAGACACTTTCGGAGGAGAAGATTTTTTAAGTTTTCACTTTAGCCATATAAGGCAAAATAGCCCCGCCCCCCTGGCGGCCATGTTTTTCGACCAATCAACTTGGCTTGAAGGAATCTGATAGAGGGTCATCCAAGGAACATTTCTACAAAATTTATTGAAAATCAGCCAGACACTTTCGGAGGAGAAGATTTTTTAAGTTTTCACTATAGCCATATAAGGCAAAATAGCCCCGCCCCCCCTGTCGGCCATGTTTTTTGACCAATCAACATGGCTTGAAGGAATCTGATAGAGGATCACCCAAGGAACATTTCTACAAAATTATTTGAAAATCGGCCCGACACTTTTGGACGAGAAGATTTTTTAAGTTTTTTCGGTTCCGTTGCCATGGAAACCAGAATTTTGCATGGATCCCAAAAATTTGAAGGAATTCTGGTGAGGTCATTCAGAGGATGCTTTCTGTGAAGTTTCATCCAAATTGACCCACTGGTTACTGAGGAGAAGAAGTTGACGGACGACGCACGACGGACGCCGGACATAGGGCGATCACAATAACTCACCTTGAGCACTTCGTGCACAGGTGAGCTAAAAAAGGTACAAAAAACCAAGGTAAAGGGTTTATTAAGAGGATGCAAATTTTGGCATGCTCTGTTTTCACTGTGGGCCTGTGCTAAATCCATGAAAGATATGTTGTTTTCTTTGAACTTTCACAGTTCCCAATTTGCAGGGGAATCTTGGAATAACATTTTTGGTCCTGAATATGATGAAAAATTGTCCATATAATTCTATTAACCCTTTCCCTCATATAGACACTTCATGACACCTCTGCAGCAGACGACTTTATGAAAACATAGTGACAAAAGAAGAAATTGCACAAAACATGCAATTTCTCCTTTTGCCACAATGGTTTCTACTTTTTGTCATAGGTTATCCATTCAATTATGGAGATCTTCTATTTTTTGACAAAATACGTTCACAGTCGTCTGCTGCAGAACTGCCGTATGAGGGAAAGGGTTAAAACAGATTTCAAAAATTCAAAAAGCCTCGACTGTTCTTACTCGACCATTCTTACTCGACACTTGACCGTTCTTACTCGACACTCGACCATTCTTACTCGACACTCGACCTTTCTTACTCGACACTCAACCTTTCTTACTCGACACTCAACAATTAGAAACCCTCTAATTATGCATTTAGATAAAAACTTTCAAACCTCCACAAGATGGAAATCTGTATCTGTCGAAACGTTTGGCATAGTTCCAAGTGCCACTGGGATCGCATGTGAATAAGTTTGGAGTCATCCTGTCAATCGTGTAATCTGCATAGCATCCAATACGACAGCCTTTTCTTCCAACTGGATCATTACTAATGCAATTTATCGGTCTGCCTCCAAATGGAACGTCTGGTTCTGCACATTGACTTTCTAAAATGTTAGTAAATAGAATTTCTATGTTAACTCCTTCCAAAACACAGCACATCTCTATAGCAGACAACTTTGAAAACATATAGACAGAATCATGTAAATTATCTTTTAAGCCCTTCCAAAACACAGCACATCTCTAGCAGACAACTTTGAAAACATAAATGCAGAAACATGGAAATTCTCTGTTAATGAAAGTTTAATGAATTAAGAGAGTTGAAAACCATTGTGGCAAAAGAAAAAATTGTCATTATAAGCAATATCTGCTTTAGCCACAATGTCTTCAAAGGCAGTCTGTTGCAGAGGCATCAGAAAGGATAATGTATGTGGAAAAGGGTTAACCCTTTCCCTCATATAGACGCTTTCTAACGCCTCTGCAGCAGATGGCTTTTTGACAACAAAGTGACAAAAGAAGAAATTGCTCAAAACGAGCAATTTCCCCTTTTGCCACAATGTTTTCCACTTTTAATCATAGGTTATCCATTCAATTATAGAGATTTTCTATTTTTCACCAAAATATGTTCAAAGTCGTCTGCTGCAGAATTGTCGTATGTGGAAAAGGGCTCAAGAGATTGACCTATGACTCTATATGTATTATTTATTCTACACTTGATGCAGCGGCAAGGACTGTTCAAGAATGATATCAACCCTTTCCCACATGCAGATGCATTTTGATGTATCTGCAGGAGATGGCTTTTGAATATATTGTGGCAAAAGGAGAAAATTCTCAAGGCACAAAATGTTCAATTTTCTTTTTTCTGCAATGTTCTTAATTCTACACTATAAATAATTATTAGTCGCCGGGCAGAAGCCCGCGACTTCTATTTTTAATAGGTTTTCGGAAATCACATGGAGGGCGGCTTATTATTAGAAAGAAACAAATCTAGATGATTTGAACATATTACAATTGTGGTTGTTTACGAACACTAATAAATGACACATCTAAAATGAAATAAATATTCCGTTTTTTTAATGTTTGCAGTTTTTTTTATTTCACTCGCATTTAAGTTTTTTGTCTTATTTACGAAGACAAAAGTGGTCCCTTCAAGACGTGAACCAACACCCCCTAATGCAGACTCTTATGTGTCATCATTGAGGTCAATTTCGGATTCTCCTTTTAATAGCAATTTTAACTTACTAAATGTTGTTTTCATGTTCAAAGAGATGTCTTGATTTGTGTAGAATTCATTTAATAATGTTAATCCATGAATATCTAAAGTAGGAACTGTTTTCAAGCTAAATATAGACCCTATTCTGTTGTGTAGGTTCGTGACCTTTAACATCGATTTTTGCGCATGCGCATTTCGATATGAAAAAGCGAGTGATATTATTCTATTTTAGACAAGTACAAGACGAATGTTTGACGCAAAGCGTCAAAGAGAAGCCGCAATATTTCGTTGTACATGTAGAAATAAGAAAAAAAGAACATTTTTAAATCCACAAACAATAGAACAATTTAAACTGTAGACGGTAATGCCGATATATTTCTCCTTTTGAAGACTTTTGTTTTCTTCAAATTACCTCCCTTTAAAGCAATACCAGGATATTTACCTTGTGATTCGAATAAGATTGACAAACATTGAAATTATATGAATGAATACTATTATTTAAATAAGTAACAACAGCAAAATTAAATTTAAGCCAAGATAAATGTGTACACATTTCGTTAATTTTTTATAGATACCCTAATGTATAGGTATATAAAATTTATAAGCAAATGTTTTCATTTCAACGTTCCTAATGTTTGAATAGACTAAGGAAAGTCAAGAATACATAAATAAATCAATGCAGTCTTTTCCGGCGACATTGATAACTTGCATCAACTTTCTCTTGTACTTTCATTTATAAAGCTTTTCCATATTCTTGCCAATATATTTATGCTGCAGATCTGATGAAAGAAGGGTTTTTGGTATGAAAATTACTTTTGTTGAAAATGCTTTAAAAGCCTGTCACATTTTTAAAAATAGATCAGATGGAATGTGAAATGCTTTGAGAAAAAAAAGAGAGCTGAATATTGAAAAAAATAATTAAATAGTGAAATGAATTTGAAATTTTCACTGTTTACTGAACATAGTGCATGTACATGCATTTTTAGAGGAACCTGTCTTGAAACCATCTAAGTAAACAAATTTAACATCTCAATGCAATAAGCAGACATCGACACCATATGTCTATGGCCATTTACAGGGTGGAGGAACATGACTTAAGACAAAAGTAAATAAATTATACCTCTTCAATATGTCAGATAAATAATCAAATCGAAATATTTGGTATATCAAATGGCAGAGGTACGGGCTAAGAAAAGATTAGGGAACAGCAAAATACTTTAACCCTTTCCCTCATATAGACGCATTCTGACGCGTCTGCAGCAGACGACTTTTTGAAAACATAGTGACAAAAGAAGAAATTGCTCAAAACGTGCAATTTCTCCTTTTGCCAAGTGTATCCGGTAAACACAAACGTATCAAAGGGACCAGTATCGGTCATAAAAATACTTTTTTGTGTGATTAGTTACCAGTTACCCATTTCCCTCATATGGACGCTTTCTGACGCCTCTGCAGCAGATGGCTTTTTGAAAACATAGTGACAAAAAAGAAATTGCTCAAAACGAGCAATTTCTCCCTTTGCCACAATGTTTTCCACGTTTAGTCATAGGTTATCCATTCAATTATAGAGATTTTCTTTTTTTTGACAGAAAGTCGTCTGCTGCAGAATTGTCGTATGAGGGTTATAACCTCATTTGCTAAATTAATGAATATTGGGACATTGCATAAATATAGGATCTGACATGAGTTGTCATTTCATATAAAGTTTTATTAAACGAATTCAAGATTTTTTTTTATTAAGCGAGCCTGTGGCGAGCTTAATAACAAATATCTTGGACGAGTTTAATAAAACTGTTTTAAAATAATTATTCCGAGGTCATATTTAGCTTAGTTTATTAAAAGTAATAATAAATAACACTCATGAGATATTATATCTATCACATAAAGTGACTTATGAGGCGTATTTCGATAAAAATGTACTTAACGTTTACAATATTTCTAGATGAAATTTACAGGTTTTGGCGCCAAAGTGACTAACGTATGACGTCATTTTTTCCTAGTATTAGGTCATGTTATATTACACACGTTGTATATAAAGAAATACGTAATGGGTATATTACATGGGATACAAGCAACGTCATGTGATAATTATTATTACCAAGAGGAATTTGTCTGATATCTGAATTTTTTGACAACATTAAAGAAAATGATCTAAGTTACATTTTTCTTTTTCAAAAGATATTTGCTAATGGGCTCCAAAAAATATTTGTTAAATAATAGAAAATCTCTATAGTTGAATGGATAACCTATGACTTAAAGTGGAAAACATTGTGGCAAAAGGAGAAATTGCTCGTTTTGAGAAATTTCTTCTTTTGTCACTTCGTTTTTTAAAAAGCTGTCTGCTGCAGAGGTGTCAGAAAGCATCTATCTATATGAGGGAAAGGGTTAAAACAACATATAAAACAAAAGCAGATTTGTTGTATGTGGGGCAAGGTCTAGGGCAATGGCTTTAACCTTTTCCCACCTATAGACGCATTTTGACACATTTGCAGCAGACGACTCTTGAAAACATTGCGGGAAAAGGAGAAATTGCTCAAAACCATTTTCAGTCATTATACCTTTGTTAATTGAGATTTTCCATATGTTTTACTAAATGTCTTCAAAATCGTCTGCTGCAGATTTGTTGTATGTGGGAAAGGGTACACTTAAGATGGCCTTGGAAATATTTAAAAAAAATCTCACCTTGAACATAAACCCTAAAAGAGCAGTAAGCTGCATATCCTTGTTCTCCTCGGGCAACATTGACAACATCATACGTCCCCCATGTGTAGGTAGTTCCTGAAAGAATATTACAACAAATACATCATGGCTGGTTTATTGGGCACAATTTTTATTTTTGCCAAAATAATTTCAACTTTATTCACTAAATACGATTTGATTAGAGATTTTTCATATTTTTGCCAAGATCTTTTCAAAGTCAACTGCTGCAGATTTGTTGTATGTGGGAAAAGGATTAGTCAAATGGATGACTGTTAATCAAACTAGAAATATCACTGAAGCTGATGAATACCCCCAGCTGGTGCCTGACAATATACATATGTATGAGAAATTCAAGGGGCCATAACTCATTTAAAAATAATTCCAGTGCAACACACCGACAATATGCACAACTAGGCTTGGTATCAATCATTCTTGTGAAGTTATATTGAATTCTGACCAATAGTGTTCACAAATAATGTCTACAGACCAACGGACGAACTGACAGACCGACCAACTGACGGACCGACTGACAAACGTGACTCCTATATAGCCCCTATATACTATGTATCTGGGGGTATACTAGGAATACCAACACTGTACTGATTCAGGACTCAGTAAGTCACTGATTCCCAGAGACGATTTCACAACCCAGGACTTATTTCTGCTTTTTTCAACAAAAGTTGGAGAAGTTGTCAGCTGCATGATATATGTTACTTCTATAAGAAAGGGAAAGCATGTGTTGGCTGATGGACTAAGAAGTATCCCCACAGCCAGCAAAGATAGATGCACAGTACTTGTTTTGTCTGATTTATAGATGACACAGTAGGGTTATAATAGCCATCAAAGATAGATGCACAATACTGGTGTTGTCTGATTTATAGATGACACAGTAAGGTTATCATAGTCATCAAAGATAGATACACAATACTGGTGTTGTCTGATTTATAGAGGACACAGTAGGGTTATCATAGCCAGCAAAGATAGATACACAGTACTGGTGTTGTCTGATTTATAGATGACACAGTAGGGTTATCATAGACATCAAAGATAGATACACAATACTAGTGTTGTCTGATTTATAGACGCCACAGTAGGGTTATCATAGTCATCAAAGATAGATACTAGGGATGGGAACGAATATTCGAATATTCGAATATTCGAAAAACGGACGAATATTCGAATACTGTTGTCGAATAAGAATATTCGTTTTCAGTGTACTATTTTCTAAAAATAAACAAAACATTATTAGTAAAATTCTGACATCGGTCGCGAGTTGGAGCTAATCATGATTAAGGGTGAAGTGATAAAGTTTGTGCATGTGTCGTTTGTTGTGTTTTTACAACGTATGTCAAAACATAAGAAACGATAATAAAATCAATAATTGTCACGCGTACGTTAACCAGAGATCTAATCGTGTGTAACCAGACATCACATTGACGACCAGTTTGTTCGATATTTTTAAATCAACAAACATGTATAAACGTTGACAGTCTGTAGTTCCGTAAAACCCTCCCAGCCTAACCAAAACATAGTCGATGTTTACATCAAAGACAGCTGTTGCAAACATTTAATAAATCATATGTAAACATCGCATTACGTCTCAAAAGTATGCAGCTTTCCTCTTTACCTCTTCGAAAATGAAGTCACATAAATGAACAAATTGAATCGTCCGCAATTTTGTTTTCTTCCAACACGCGGTTAAATTGACTAGACGAAATCGGTAAAAGAAATATCACCCACTCCCTATGCTTTTTGTATGAATAAGATTTATAATTATTTCGTTAATTATTTGATTCGATTCAATATTAAACTCGGTTAAAAGCGACACCTGAATGAATATACGGCTCACAAAACGTTGCGATTTAGTTTATCGTTTGGAAGGGATTTATTTCTTGATTTACTTCAAATTGAAAATCGAATACATCTGTTGGGGAAAAAGAGACGGTGTAAGTTCAGTTGAAAACATGAAATATATACGTAAACAATAGCTCATACCTTTACTTGGAAAATTGCCATTATTTGAAAAAGAAAACGGGAGTATCTGAATGGAACAAGTAACTGGATTGCAAGCAATACCATAGTCCCCTACTGGTTTGCACTAAGTCCAAAAAGGGGCATAACTCATTAAAAAATTGACGAAATCCCAGGAAACGCGAACTTGATCTGTGACACATGATTACAAAGGCATATACAAAATTTCAGCTCAATACCTCAAAGCATGTAGAAAAAAAGTGCGGAAAACGAATATTCTAAGTCCAAAAAGGGGCATAACTCATTAAAAAATTAAAGAAATCCCAGGAAACGCGAACTTGATCTGTGACACATGATTACAGAGGCATATACAAAATTTCAGCTCAATACCTCAAAACATGTAGAAAAAAAATGCGGAAAACGAATATTCTAAGTCCAAAAAGGGGCATAACTCATTAAAAAATTGACGAAATCCCAGGAAACGCGAACTTGATCTGTGACACATGATTACAAAGGCATATACAAAATTTCAGCTCAATACCTCAAAGCATGTAGAAAAAAGGTGCGGAAAACTGATTTGCCGGACTGACTGACTGACTGACTGACAGATGGACTGACGGACTGACGGACGGAGTGCAAACCTAATAGTCCCCTTCGGCACGCCGGTAGGGGACTAATAACCTGAAATCGGATACCGATTTCTGATTCGAAAATCGAATATTCGAATATATTCGAATAGGGAAAACGAATATTCGAATATCGTTTTCAATATTCGTTCCCATCCCTAATAGATACACAATACTGGTGTTGTCTGATTTATAGAGGACACAGTAGGGTTATCATAGCTAGCAAAGATAGATACACAATACTGGTGTTGTCTGATTTATAGACGCCACAGTAGGGTTATCATAGCCATCAAAGATAGATACACAATACTGGTGTTGTCTGATTTATAGATGACACAGTAGGGTTATTATAGTCATCAAAGATAGATGCACAATACTGGTGTTGTCTGATTTATAGATGACACAGTAGGGTTATCATAGCCATCAAAGATAGATGCACAATACTGGTGTTGTCTGATTTATAGATGACACAGTAAGGTTATCATAGTCATCAAAGATAGATACACAATACTGGTGTTGTCTGATTTATAGACGCCACAGTAGGGTTATCATAGCCAGCAAAGATAGATACACAATACTGGTGTTGTCTGATTTATAGATGACACAGTAGGGTTATCATAGCCATCAAAGATAGATACACAATACTAGTGTTGTCTGATTTATAGATGACACAGTAGGGTTATCATAGTCATCAAAGATAGATACACAATACTGGTGTTGTCTGATTTATAGATGACACAGTAGGGTTATCATAGCCATCAAAGATAGATACACAATACTAGTGTTGTCTGATTTATAGATGACACAGTAGGGTTATCATAGCCATCAAAGATAGATGCACAATACTGGTGTTGTCTGATTTATAGATGACACAGTAAGGTTATCATAGTCATCAAAGATAGATACACAATACTTGTTTTGTCTGATTTATAGACGCCACAGTAGGGTTATCATAGTCATCAAAGATAGATACACAATACTTGTTTTGTCTGATTTATAGACGCCACAGTAGGGTTATCATAGACATCAAAGATAGATGCACAATACTGGTGTTGTCTGATTTATAGACGCCACAGTAGGGTTATCATAGCCAGCAAAGATAGATGCACAATACTGGTGTTGTCTGATTTATAGACGACACAGTAGGGTTATCATAGCCAGCAAAGATAGATACACAATACTGGTGTTGTCTGATTTATAGATGACACAGTAGGGTTATCATAGCCAGCAAAGATAGATACACAATACTAGTGTTGTCTGATTTATAGACGCCACAGTAGGGTTATCATAGCCAGCAAAGATAGATACACAATACTGGTGTTGTCTGATTTATAGATGACACAGTAGGGTTATCATAGCCAGCAAAGATAGATACACAATACTGGTGTTGTCTGATTTATAGATGGCACAGTAGGGTTATCATAGACATCAAAGATAGATACACAATACTGGTGTTGATTTTATAGACAACACAATATTCTTCCAATAGCAAGCAAAATTAATGCAGATGCAAAATACTAGTGTTGACTGATTGATAGACAACAGAATAGTATTTTCGTAGCCAGTAAAGGAAGATGCACAATACTGGTGTTGTTGGATGGACACAATAATGGTAATTGTGACATAACACACAAACAAAAAAACTACCATATTCTTACCTGATAGGTTGCTTTGAATAACTGTTCCAGTTGGCCCCAGACCAGTAAACTGTGGTGGGGTCCATGGTACAGAAATTAATCTACCACTTGAATATATTGTAACATCATTGGGGCAGACAGTCGTTATTGGTGAGCTGGTGGCTGTAATTTTAAAATTAAATGGTTCATCAACTCTTAGTATCTAGAATATGTTTAACCCTTTCCCTCATACGACAATTCTGCAGCAGACGACTTTGAACATATTTTGTCAAAATTTAGAAAATCTCTATAATTGGATGGATTAGTCTATCAATAAAAGTGGAAAACATTGTGGCAAAAGGAGAAATTGCTAGTTTTGAGCAATTTCTTCTTTTGACAATATGTTTTCAAAAAGCTGTCTCCTGCAGAGGCGTCAGAAAGCGTCTATATGAGGGAAAGGGTTAACACTTTTCCTCATAGACACACATCTGTATCAGATCACTTTTGACACATTGTTTTCAATTTAATTTAATAATAACACCTTCAATTATTTGGGATTTTTGCCATATTTTTTTGTCTACATGTTTTCCAAGTTGTGTGCTTCAGATTTGTTGTTTGTGGAAAAAGGGTAAAACATAACAGCAGAATTCTGAGAACCTCAGTCTTAACCCTTTCTCCCATACAGATGCCTTCTGACACCTCTGCAGCAGTCAAGTTTAGGAAAACATTGTGGCTAATGGAGTAATTGCTCATGAGCAATTTCTATAATCACCACAATGTTTTTAACTTTATTCAATTCAACTACTTTCATTAAATAGAGATTTTCCATATTTTTACAGGTATGCTTTCAAAGTCATCTGATGCACTATTATTGTATGTTGGATAGGGCTAACCCTTTCCCTCATACAACAATTCTGCAGCAGACGACTTTGAACATATTTTGTCAAATAATGGAAAATCTCTATAATTCATCTTTTCAAAATTTGAAGCTTAAAATGCATTTGCATCTATATTAGGTAACCCTTTCCCACATACAACAAATCTACAGCAGACGACTTTGAAAACAAAGTGACAAAAAATCTCAATAAAACATAATTTAATTGTTAAATAGAATTGAAAATGTTGTTGCCAAAGGTGAAATTGCTCATCATGAGCAATTTTACCTTAAGCCATAATGTTTTCAAAAGTTGTCTGCTGCTATCACGTCAAAATGCGTCTGCAGGTGGGAAAGGGTTAAGTGCTACAGATATATTAACAAACCTCTTGCAAAGCTGCATGGTGGGTTTCTTCCGATCTCACTGCAGGGTTTTCCACTAGCCTGCGAGGGTATAATTCTCTTTACAGCACCAAACTCAGGCACATATTCATACCACAGAAGGATTATATTGGACAGTGGTAAGAGCCCATTCCGAGGTGATTGAAACGTCAGGGCAATATCGTTGAAGTCAAGCTCCCTCTTGTACCAGACAATCTGACTAAGGTATCCATCAAACATGTTCGATCCTGTACACATCTGATTCATATTGTCAAACTCACATCCAAGGATTACCCACATCCTGCAAAGAGAAGCTGAGCTGTGCAACAGGATAAACTAGAACAATCACTGAAGATGATAAATACCCCCTAAACAGCACCTTGACCTACACCATAACTTAATAAGTAAAAGGGCCATAACTCTGTGAAATAACATGCAATTGTAACCCCTTTAGGATATGCAAAACTCTCCTCTTGGTATAGAAGCTTCATGTAAAATTTTATTGAATTCCACCCAGTGGTTTGTAAGAAATAGGCCGGACAAGATATGGCTTACTAAATAAGTAAACGGGCCATAACTCTGTAAAATAACATGCAATTGTAACCCCTTTAGGATATGCAAAACTCTCCTCTTGGTATAGAAGCTTCATGTAAAATTTTATTGAATTCCACCCAGTGGTTTGTAAGAAATAGGCCGGACAAAATATGGCTTCCGACAGACAGACAGCCCGACACAGTGACTCCTATATACCCCCTCTATCAGGGGCGTAGCTTGGCAATAATCAATGTGTAGGCCGTCTCATGAGAAAATCAACATTGTGGACTCTGCGTAAAGTATCGACCCAATTCAGCCTAAGTATGCCACACAGGCGTATCCGGATATACACTTTTCGAATCCTGTGGATTTTCTGTTTCAGGAATCACTACTCTATCCATACCCCCTTAGACGGAATGTTTGAAAATGACTGAATATATTTATTCAAACGATGAAATATTGTTGAAGTTCTTTGTTAACTCTGTCCCACATACAACAAAACTGTAGATGACTTTGAAAACATGAAGGCATGAATAAAAAAAGAAAAAAAAAGCGATAGATGATCATTGAAAAGAGTTGAAAACATTGTGGTAATAGAAAAAGATCTGCTGAAGATGCCTCAAAATGTGCTTACATGTGGGAAAGGGTTAAACTACAAAAATGTTCAAAGAAACACCTGTATCATCTGCCATATATAAGAAAGTAAAAGGGAAACTGACAGATGACAAATGTGCCGTTATGATGAGCCGCTATGATAAAACCTTGTGGACTCGGCGTAAAGTATCGATCCCGATCAGCCTAAGCATGCCGTGCAGGCTTACCCGGATAGACACTTTTCGCCTCCTTGTGGATTTTCAGTTTCAGGTATCATTTCTCTATACCTCTATCCCCCGGAGACGAAATGTGTTGGCATGGATCAGTCTGTGTGGACTGCGCAGGCTGATCTGGGTCAATACATTACGCAGAGGCCATAATGTTGGTTTTCTCACAGGACGGCTAAATAAGTGATCCCTTAGTATCTCCCAACACACTTTTCGACTGAAGCAAGAAAAAAACCCTAGCACCATCCGTGCATATTGCCCTAATGTGCAACTTAAACTTTGAGAACAACACACTTTCTCAAACTGTTCTGACGCCTCTGCAGCAGAGGACCATTGAATGAATGTATATTATTTTATGGCGCATCGACAGACAGCTAAGGTCATTTAGCGCGCAATTAAATTTTAATTATTCATGATCCCTGGGTAAACAAACCAGTACTAGGCTAGAAAATGTGCCTTGCCCAAGAGCACTCCACCATGACCGTAGTGCCGCGACTGGGGATCGAACCCGGGACACCCGGTTTCAAAATCCCCGACGCTAACCACTCGACCACAGCGGATTCCTAGAGGACCATTGAAAACAATGTGACAAAAGGAGAAATTGCTCAAAACGAGCAATTTCTCCTTTTGCCAGTGTTTTCAACTTAATTCAATAATTAAACTTTCATTTACAGGGATTTTTCTTATTTTTGCGAATATGTGTTTAACCCTTTCCCTCATACGGCAATTCTGCAGCAGACGACTTTGAACGTATTTTGTCAAAAAATAGAAAATCTCCATAATATGGATAATCTATAACAAAAAGTGGAAAACATTGTGGTAAAAGGAGAAATTGCACGTTTTGTGCAATTTCTTCTTTTGTCACTATGTTTTCTAAAAGCCGTCTGCTGCAGAGGCGTCAGAAAGCGTCTATATGAGGGAAAGGGTTAACTCTTTGCCTCACATGGACACTTTCTGACACCACTGCAGCAGATGGCGTTTTGAAAACATGGCGACAAAACAAGCAATTTCTCCTTTTTGTCTTAATGTTTTCAACTCGATTCAATCATTGTACCTTAAATAAAAGGAAGTTTCAAACATTTTGTGTATGCTTTCAAAGTTGTCTGCTGCAGATTTGTTGTATGTGGGAAAGGGTTAAGGCATCTGCTGGTTGTCTAAATTAATATTAACCCTTTCCCACATATAGACACTTTCTTATGCCTCTACAGAAGACGTCTTTTGAAAAACATTGTGACAAAATGGATAAATAGCTCAAAGCGAGCAAATTTCTACTTTTACTACAATATTTTCAACTTCATTTGATAACTGTTTCTTTATTTATAGAGAATTTCTGTGCTTTCATGCAGATGTTTTCAAAGTCGTCTCCTGTAGATTTGTTGTATGCGGGACAGGGTTAATGGTACTTACTTGAATGTATTTGAGTCAAAGATTAATCTTGCATCCTGTCATTTATCCTGACACCAGCTAGTCAGTCGTAATGCTAACCCAGCAACCTTGAGAGGCAAGGAAGGAAAGCCATTACTACCATATTTAACCCTTTCCCTCATATAGACGCTTTCTGACGCCTCTGCAGCAGGCGGCTTTTTGAAAACATAGTGACAAAAGAAGAAATTGCACAAAACGTGCAATTTCTCCTTTTGCCACAATGTTTTCCACTTTTAGTCATAGGTTATCCATTCAATTAAAGAGATCTTTCTATTTTTTGACAAAATATGTTCAAAGTCGTCTGCTGCAGAATTGTTGTATGAGGGAAAGGGCTGTCTTTGGCATGACTCACTGAGCCGGTACTTTAGTGAAAGAGGTCTTAGTTTTGTCTAGATTAATATTTGTTGTACTTACTTGAATGTATTTTGGTTGAGGATTAATTTCGTATCCTGGTATTGAGCATGTCGAGCTGTATTCAGGTAGAACGTTATTTTTCCTTCCATCGTGTTATAGGTAAAAGTGACCATATGCCAGTCTCCATCATTCATTACTCTATTTCTCTGTAATTGCAGGAGGTGGTTGACTTTGTTATTTGGGTCCGGGCCATAGACCATAATTCCACTCTCACTTATTTCCATAAACTTCTCTGCCTTGTTAATACTATCACTGGAAATACAGCGAAACATGTGTTGAAAATTGAGAACATGACAATACAAAATCTTTATAAATGAAGATATATTAACTGAAAACCCCAGGACCATGATGGTCCTAAATCCCTCACCTGATTGAATAGAAACCACAGTTTTCAATGTTCTTACGATATGCATACAGGGAAAACAAGCAATGCCCCCTTTTGCCCATATTTATAAATGGATTGTATTAATTTCATCAGTCTTGGTAGAGAGTCAACCAAGGAGTATTTGTGCCAAATCATTATAAAATCAGGCCTATATGTTTGTACAAGAAGATTTTTTAAAGTTTCATTTTATTTACCTACAAGCAATATCCCCTTGTTGTCATATTTATCAATGGTTCCTAATAATATCAACATTCTTGGTAGAGAGTCACCTAAAGGAACATTTGTGTTGAATCTTTTTTTAAATCAGACCAATACTTTTGGACAAGCAGATTTTTTAAGTTTTCACTAAATATACATATAAGGAAAATAAGCTCCGACCTCTGGCGGCCATGTTTTTCAATGGATCAGAATAATTTGAACAATCTGAACAATCTTGAAAACAAGAAGATTTTAAAAGTTTTGGCATTTTCCCCCTTTTCTGAATCCACAGCAACCAAAGTTCTACATGGAATTGAATTCTTTGAACGAGGACCACCTAAGACACATTCCTGTGAACTTGTTTTGAAAGACTGATGCAGAGGCATTAGAAATGCCTATTTGTGAGTAAGGATTAAAATACTCCCATCACCTAACACTATATTGTTAGTTTCCTGTAGTTTGGTTCAAACAAGGTTTGGTCTCAGAAGCTCAAGTCCTACCCAAATTAGTTAGGTTAACACTGTCCCAACTACAACAAAACTGTAGCAGACGACATTGAAACATCTCGGCAAAAACATGGAAAACTATTTATAGAAAATTACAATTACAGAATCGAGTTGAAACTTTGTTTCAAAATTCAGCCGAGCCCCGGTAGCTCAGTCGGTAGCGACGCGGGCTGTCAATCCAGGGTTTGTGAGTTCGAATCCCGGCTTGGCCAACTTTCTTTCCGACGATTGACAAAAGTCATTGAGACACGCGTCATTCGTCTTCCACCAATGGGCTAAGTCTATGTGGAAAAGCAGCCAGTTGCTTGGGAAGATTGTTGTGTGGAGTAATGGTGTGAGAAAACCAGGAAATGCATGAGTAGGTGAACTGGCCGCTGTGATATAACTGAGAAATTGTTAAAAACGGCGTTAAACCCCAATCAATCAATCAACTCAAAATTCATCTGCTGCAAATTCTCAAAAATGCATACGCAAGAATAAAAAGATATCTAATCACAAAGACTTTATGTAGATTTAATAGTTCTTTGGGCAAGTTGTTATCATATCGATATCATACAAATTTTGTCATCTTCTGGACACCAAAGAAGTCTTTTGTTAAAATTAAACCTTTTATCAGATCAGATCTAATATACCCATTATGTATTTCTTTATATGTCACAAAAAGTCATGTGTAACCAAATCACTATTTTTGTATTCATCCGCAAATGTTTACAAAATGGCTGAGAATGTGTACCGGTAAACACAAACGTCACTAGGTAAAGGGACCATTATCGGTAATAATATGTTTTTGTGTGATTAGTTACCAGTTACCCTTTCCCTCATATAGACGTTTTCTGATGCCTCTGCAGCAGACGGCTTTTTGAAAACATAGTGACAAAAAAGAAATTGCTTAAAACGAGCAATTTCTCCGTTTTTCACAATGTTTTTCACGTTTAGTCATAGGTTATCCATTCAATTATAGAGATTTCCTATTTTTTGGCAAAATATGTTCAAAGTCAGCTGCTGCAGAATTGTGGTGTGAGGGAAAGGGTTAAGTATTACATGTTGGGACTATTTTCTGATAGCGAAAAACTGATTTTCTTTTTGTGTTTCGTCATGTGATAAAAAGAATCTGAGATTTGTTGTCATTTCATAAGTTTTTTTTAAACTCGTCCAAGTAATTTGTTATAACAAATTTCTTGAACTCTTTTAATAAAACATTGTATGAAATGACAACTCATGTCAGATCCTATATATATCACATCCATAAGAGATAAACACTTTTTTCTTTTTTTTTAAATACAGTCAACTAAACACATTCAAACATATACCAAATCTGCAGCAGACGACTTTGAAAACATGTAGGCAAAAACACAGAAAATCTCTATAAATAAAGGTATAACTGCTGGAAAAAGTTGAAAACATTGTGGTAAAAGAAGAAATTGCTCATTTAAGCAATTTCTCTTTCTGTTACAATGTTTTCAAAAGTCGTTTGCTCCAGAGACATCAGAAAACTCAAAAGGTCTATTTTTTGGAAAAGGACTAATGAGAATTATAACTGTAAATACCATAGATACAAGGGGAATAATATGCTAATATTCTTTCAATTTCACCGTTAAGCATAAACTTTTCATTTTTTTAGTACTTATCTTCTAGATTTCCATCAGATGTCTTTAAATTTGAATAGGATAAAACAAAATCCACATGTTTTACAGAGAGTGCTGTGTGAATAAAGAATATCTCACCCCAAATACTGTGTCAAGTATGTCCCTTGCCCACCGTTCATACTGAAACGAATCCAGAAATTGATGGACACATATCCTGCATCTGTCACTTGTATAGGATATGGTATCCAAGCAAAGCCATTCCTAAAGTATAAGTCGTAGTTTGCATCAACACCTGAAAAAAAAACAAGGTTTTAATCCGATACCACATACAACAAATCGGCAGCAGATAACTTTGAAAACATCTCGGCCAAAAACAGAAAAAAATCTATGAACAGAAATAGTTCAGCAGAAAAATGGACTTTGAAGCAATGTATCCCAGATTATAAGTCGGACACTGATAAAGCAATGACAATAAAGAATATATTTTTTTCGAAAACCAAATAAGCCTACTACATGTATAAAAGCTTTCCCACATGTAGACACTTTCTGAAGGCTCTGCAGACGACTTTTGAAAACATTATGGCAAAAGGAGAAATTGCTCATCATGAGCAATTTCTCCTTTTGTTACAAGGTTTTCAACTCTTTCCAATAATATAACATTCATTTTTTTTCTTGACAGGATGTTTTCAAAGTATTCTGCTGCAGATTTGTTTTATGTGAGAAAGGTATAATCAACAGGATGTAGGTTAACCCTTTCCCTCATACGGCTATTTGTCAAAAAATAGAAAATCTCCATAATTGAATGAATAACCTATGACAAAAAGTGGAAAACATTGTGGCAAAAGAAGAAATTGCACGTTTTGTGCAATTTCTTCTTTTGTCACTATGTTTTCAAAAAGCCGTCTGCTGCAGAGGCATCAGAAAGCGTATATATGAGGGAAAGGGTTAACTCTCCCCATGTACAAGATACCCTAAAGACAACTCGCCCGAAAACCTGAAACAACTAGTCCCATATTAAACTCGCCCTAAATGTTATGACAACTTGCCCCAATTTATTATAATCTGAGGTTTTAACAATTTACTTACCAATGTATTAATGATATAATATTTTAGCAGTTTCTATTCATTTGGTTGCACATGTATTTATACTGAAAGTTGACCTTGTAAGTTATTTGGGCCAACCTGTATATTTGCTAATAGATGAAACTATATGCAACGACTTTTAGATTAGTACTTTGAAAACATATAAATTGGAAAATATGAGATAATGCAGTATTTTCCTACCTCTGCTGCATGAATCTCCTGTAGTATTCAATGGACATCGGCAATAATATCTTCCAATGGCATCAAAGCAAGTTCCTCCTGGGCAAAAGACTCCATTGCATTCATCGATATCCGTCTCACAATTCATACCTGCATAGCCTGTACAGAGGGAAGATAGTTGTGAAAGGCAATTTTTTATCTGTAGATAAACCCAGTTTTTCAATATCTTGCAAATGGAGGCAAATTCAATTAGTATATTTTAATGAACTCAATTTCCTTTCCTTCAACCTTCCCAATTGCAGATACATTTTGACAGGAGACAACTTTTGATATTCCTTCACTTTGATTTAATTCATAGAAATTTATATTTTCTCATTTATGTTTCCAAAGTAATTTGCAACAGATTTGTTGTATGTGGCAAAGGGTTAATCGAAAACAATTGGTGTATGGTGTTTAACATCGCTTTCAAAATTATTTCAGTTATATCAGTGCTGCCACGGTGAATAACCAGTACTACCGATATGATTTATTCAATGCATCAGTCTCAACCCTTTCCCCTATACGACAATTCTGCAGCAGACAACTTTGAACATAATTTTTGTCAAAAAATAGAAAATTTCTATAATTGAATGGATAGCCTATGACTAAAAGTGGAAAACATTGTGTCAAAAGTAGAAATTGCTCGTTTTGAGCAATTTCTTCTTTTGCCTCTATGTTTTCAAAAATCCTTCCTGCTGCAGAGGCGTCAGAAAGCGTCTACCACTTTTAAAGTTTGGTATGATCTCCTGCTCCAAAGGGCAGAGTCTCTAACCACTATAGCATGGAGAAGGTATACAAAAAACATTTAAACCCTTTCCACTCATTTAAACGCTTTCTGACGCCTCTGCAGAAGACGACTTTTGGAAACATTGTAACAAAAGCAGAAATTGCTCAAAACGAGCAAATTCTTCTTTCGCCACAATGTTGTCAACTTTGTTCAGTAACTTTACCTACAATTATAGACATTTTTCATAGTTTTGAGTAAACACTTTTTGAAGTTGCATACAGCAGATTTGCTGTATGTTGAAAAAGGTTAAGAAAAATGTGTGTTGCCTGCAAAGGGGATTTTTACACCGTTTCTAACAATCTTTCAGTCATATAACAGCTGCCGGTTCACCTACCCATGTGTTTTCTGTCTTTCTCACACCAGTACTCCACACAACATTCTTTCGAAGCAACTGGCTGTTTTTCAACATAGACTGTTAGGCCATCGGTGAAAGACAAACAAACGACGCTTGTCACAGTGAATTTTTGTCAAACGTAGGAAATAATGTTGACAGAGCTGTGGTTTCAAACTCACAACCCCCTGTACTGACAGTTTGGCCGCTACAGACTGAGCTACAGGGGCTATAGGCCTTTTCTGTTGGCTGCTCAACTCCACATTCTTAAATTGATATTCCCAGAATTTTTACCTGTAAGAATTTCATTTAGAAAATTCAGCCTTGAAAGGTTTGATACTAATGTTTGTTTACCTGATGGGCATGCACAGTTGTACCCTGTAGCAGTATTAGAACAGGTAGCCCCATTTTGACAGAGGTTTGTCTTGCCACAATGGTTCAGTAAGACCTGACAACCATCTCCTTCATAATCTGAAATATAGTACACAACCTAATACAGACAAAATGTGGTGCATATGCAGCAGACAATTACTGAAAACAATGTGAAACAATAGTACCACAAGCGAATTTCAATGCTTGTCTGAATAATTAACCCTTGCCCTCATGAAAAGTATCTGTAGATAAGACGATTCAAACTCTCATTATTCTTTAACCTATTCCCTCATATAGACGCTTTCTGTCGTCTCTGCAGCGGACGGCTTTTTGAAAACATAGTGACAAAAGAAGAAATTGCTCAAAACGAGCAATTTCTTCTTATGCCACAATGTTTTCCACTTTTAGTCATAGGTTATCCATTCAATTATAGAGAATTTCTATTTTTTTGACAAAATATGTTCAAAGTCGTCTGCTGAAGAATTATCGTATGAGGGAAAGGGTTAAATGCCCAACTGGCAATATTTCACCCAGTATTCTAATCCACAAAAGGGTCTTTATTCAAGCAGAATACATGGTAGTTATGTTTAATGCAGTATATCGTTGCTTTATGATGTTGAATAAGTGTTGCAAGTTTCATAGCCATGATTTTTATTTCTTAGTGGAAAAGCATACCTATAAACTAACCTTAACCAAAGTTATAAGTCAGAAAGGGCCATAAATCCAGTAGAATAGATGATAAAGTTATGGCCCTTTCAGTTTTCTTATGATGATGAATAAGTGTTCAAAGTTTCTTAACCCTTTTCCTTATATAGACGCTTTCGGACGCCTCTGCAGCAGACAGCTTTTTGGAAACATAGTGATAAAAGAAGAAATTGCACAAAACGTGCAATTTCTCCTTTTGCCACAATGTTTTCCATTTTTTGTCATAGGTTATCAATTCAATTATGGAGATTTCCTATGTTTTGACAAAATACGTTCAAAATCGTCTGCTTTAGAATTGTCGTATGAGGGAAAGCGTTAAACATGACTTATGAATGAACCTGAACAAAAAACTGAACCAAGATGCCGATGTGATGAAATAGCTCATATTTGTTCACTCATAAAATCAGATGAGCTAAAAGTGAGAAGATGCTATTTTTCTTTTACTGAAATCTTTTCAACAGTGAGTCCATTGTCATATCTCAATCTTTATTTTCTACTAACACATTAAAAGCAGATGACTTAAAATAACATTGTACTTAATAAGGTAAACGGGTAAAACTTTACTTGAAACAAAAACTTTTAAAAACATATAGGCAGCAGACATTTTTTAAAAACATCAAGGGAAAAGTTGAAATTGATCACATACAAACACTTTCTAACGCCTTGATCAAACTACTCTGGAACACATTGTGGCAAAAGGAGAAATTGCTCATAATGAACAATTTCTCCATTTGCCACATTTTCCACTCTATTAAATGATTAACCCTTTCCCTCATATAGACGCTTTCTGATGCCTCTGCAGTAGACAGCTTTTTGAAAACATAGTGACAAAAGAATAAATTGCTCAAAACGAGCAATTTCTCCTTTTGCCACAATGTTTTCCACTTTTAGTCATAGGTTATCCATTCAATTATAGAGATTTTCTATTTTTTGACAAAATATGTTCAAAGTCGTCTGCTGAAGAATTGTCGTATGAGGGAAAGGGTTAAGAAAAAATCGTATCTTATTAAAAATATTAATTTCCCTAAGGAAATCAAATAAAAGTTCAGGTGGAATATACATTGAAGAACATCATTCTGATCAATAGAATTAAGAATAATGAGGATTCTTTCCTTTTGTCACAATGTTTATAAAGATTGTCTGCATGTGGGAGATGGCAAAAAAGCAATATAGATAAGGAGCATCATTATTTCATGTTCTAAAATCCTTATTTGACCTTGAAACTCTATGTTGAGGGTACTCAAATGAATCATCTCAATGAGACGATTATTTTGAGTACCCACACTATAGGATTTAATTTTGTAATAATATTTTTGGTCTCCTTATCTAGGCCTCTGGCCATGAAACATAGCAAATGATAGCCTACTTGTCGGGCACTGGCAGGTCATGGAGGTTCCGTTAAATCCACACTGTGCACTGTTCTGACATTTATTATAATCCCGACATGGGTTGGGCTGGAACTGGCAATTTTCGCCATATGTATTTTCTGGGCACCTGTTGTATGTAATAAAAATAATAGTAAGTGACAATAATTATAACTAGAACTATCATTGAAGATGATAAATACCCCCAAAACAGCACCTTGATTCAAAATATGGCTTCCGACCGACCAACAAAAGAGCCATAACTCTGTAAAATAACATGCAATTGTAAAACCTGTAGGGTATGCACATCTCCTCTTGGTATAGAAGCTTCATGTAAAATTTTATTGAATTCCACCCAGTGGTTTGTAAGAAATAGGTGGGACAAAATATGGCTTAATTAATAAGTAAAAGGGCCATAACTCTGTAAAATAACATGCAATTGTAACCTCTTTATGATATACACATCTCCTCTTGGTATAGAAGCTTTATGTAAAATTTTATTGAATTCCACCCAGTGATTTGTAAGAAATAGGCCGGACAAAATATGGCTTACTTAATAAGTAAAAGGGCCATAACTCTGTAAAATTACATGCAATTGTAACCCCTTTAGGATATGCACATCTCCTCTTGGTATAGAAGCTTCATGTAAATTTTTTATTGAATTGCACCCAGTGGTTTGTAAGAAATAGGCCGGACAAAATATGGCTTACTTAATAAGTAATACTGCACTTCCTCTCAATGTGTTGTATCATCCTATGAAGTTTTATTAAATTCCAAATATTAGTTTTAAAGTTATGCTCCGGACAAGACCCTACGAATAAGAAAATAGAGTTATGGTTCCTGTACACCGCACTTCCTCTCAATGTGTTGTATCATCCTATGAAGTTTCGTTCAAATCCTTTGTTGCATTGTTAAGATATGGTCTGGACAAAATATGGCTTCCGACCGACCGACCGACACAGTGACTCCTATATACCCCCCCAAATCTTTGTTTTTTGGGGGTATAATAAAAGATGTAATAATAATAATAATAATAAATTAATAATAATAAAGACTTTATTGAATGAGGCAACACAGTTGGGCATGCCTAGTCTTCCCTATGGGCCTCTGAAAGCAGACAGCTTTTTAAAAACATAGTGACAAAAGAAGAAATTGCTCAAAACGAGCAATTTCTCCTTTTGACACAATGTTTTCCACTTTTAGTCATGCATAGGTTATCCATTCAATTAAAGAGATTTTCTATTTTTTGACAAAATACCTTTAAAGTCGTCTGCTGCAGAATTGTCGTATGAGGGAAAGGGTTAACATGAACTTTGACAGGAAATAGAAAATAAATTAAAAGAGTATAAATATATAACAGCGGTACAAAACTTTGGAAGGAGAATTATTTATTATGTTTCAACCCTTTCCCACATTCAGACGGTTTCTGACGCCTCAGCAGCAGACAGATTTTTGACCATGTTTTTAACTCTTTTCAAGAAGTGTACTTTCATTTAAAGGGAGTTTAAAATTATTTTCGGGTATGTTTTCAAAGTCGTCTACTGCAGATTTATCGTATGTGGGAAAGGGTTAATACATGTACTATGTTTCCCTGGTCATCAATGTCTACTTTAACAATTTCCCAGTCACAACAAAATCTGAAGCAGACGACTTTGATTGATTGATTGATTGGGGTTTAACGCCGTTTTTAACAATTTCTCAGTTATATCACGGTGGCCAGTTCACCTACTCATGCATTTCCTGGTTTTCTCAGACCAGTACTCCACACAACAATCTTCCCAGGCAACTGGCTGCTTTTCCACATAGACTTAGCTCATTGGTGGAAGACGAATGACGCATGTCACATTGACTTTTGTCAATCCTCGGAAAGAAAGTTGGCCGAGCCGGGATTCGAACTCACAACCCCTGCCAGGGCTCGGCACAGACGACTTTGAAAACATTGGGTCACAAAAATAGAAAATCCCTATAAATGAAAGCATAATTATTGAGCAGAATTGAAGAAATTGCTGCAAAAGAAGATATTGCAATTTCCAGCTTTTCAGTAATGTTTCACATTCGTCTACTGCAGGTGGGTCAAATTGCAAATGCATGTTTTTCCTGTAAAATTCTGACAACAAAATTATGATATTGGTTTACAGCATCAATACAAAATTGAAACAAGAACATGGCAATGCCATGAAACCAGTTTTCAATGTGATCTTTCCCACATTTCAACTGTTTTTATATTTTTATTAACAGTAACGTTGACCTTGACCCGAAGGCCCCCAAACGCAATCCCAAGAAAGGACTACATAAACTCTTTTTATATTCCACTTTTGGTTACATTATGTCAATCGTAACTTAAGATATTCAGTAACAACCGTTTTTCTAAATTTAGTAAATGCAACCTTTACCTTGATACTAAGGGCCCCAAACGCAATCCCGTGAAAGGTCTCCATAAACTCTTTCTATAGGTCACCTTTGGTTACAATTATATCAACCCTAAATTAACCCTTTCCCTCATATAGACGCTTTCTGACGCCTCTGCAGCAGACAGCTTTTAGAAAACATAGTGACAAAAGAAGAAATTGCACAAAACGTGCAATTTCTCCTTTTGCCACAATGTTTATCCACTTTTAATCATAGGTTATCCATTCAATTATGGAGATTTTCTATGTTTTAACAAAATATGTTCAAAGTCGTCTGCTGCAGAATTGTCGTATGAGGGAAAGGGTTAAGATATTCAGTTTCATAGTAGTGTTGGGAACCCACAAATTGTCTAAAAATACCCCTTATGTCATCTATTCCTACCTACTGTCCCTGCGATACAGATAACGAACCCCATCTCCAAGAGATTCCCGCCAATCGACGTCACATAGGCATTCTGTAGTTTACCACCAACCAAAGCAGTCGCATAGTATTACTTTGTGCGATATATACGCGATTTATACGTGTGTGCGTGTGTTAATCAACAGTGGACAAGAAAGCCCAACCTTAAGTTGACTTATTTGCATAGTTGGCAATAGTAGATTCTCTACATTGGCGTTGTCGGCAATTGGAACCAATATTGCCCAATAACTTGGGAAAACTTGGTCCTATTGACAACCCAGAAGATGACAACTGAGGGATTTGTAGCGCAGGTTAGAGGAAACTATGAGCGGGCCGTAGAGAAGAGGGATCAGCGCTGGATAAAGGAATTTCAGAGGAACTGTATGGAGCTGGCTTTGTCTCAGCTAGAGACGGTAATGTATTTTCCGAATCCTTACGGGACCAATTATATGCCAGCTTCCCGCAGACGCCATAATGCCAGTGCGGAATTGTCTACACCGAGACAGATGTGTAGGGACGTCCGATTGCAGGACCAGCCAAGCATCCCCATAATGGTAGCCAATGCTGCAGAATTCTGGGACCAACCATCCGTTGAGGAACGGGACAGTTCGCGTCACTCTGCTTTAAGAGTGACCACTGCTCCAGTTGCGCCAAGCCTGATAAGGCCAAGCCTACCAATCCCCATTGTCAGTCAGATATTACAGCGGCCATGGGACCCTCTGGTTAGACCAATTACGGTGGAATATTCCAAACCGGAAGCTAGAAGTCTTAACAAATTACCCGAAATCTCTACGATGATTTTTCGAAGGAGTCGACCGGAATCTGGTATTGGCTATAATACCGTTCCAGAGTTGACCAATAGGGATCGAAGAACCCGTGCCCAGAATGATAACCGAGTCCCATATGGGACTGTTACTATGCCAGATAAGTTGAAGAGCAGGGACAAGGGTCAGGAGGAAGGAACTGGTGTCCGTAAAGCGGTCGATCCTATCTCGCGTCGTTCTCCAAGTAGAGATAACCGAAGTTGCAGGCGCTCAATGATGAGGTCCTATCGGAGACTCGAGTCTGTTACTACCTACAAGACAGAGGAAATCACCATCACATTGAGTGGAGGAGAAAGACGAGTGATTGGCCAAGAAGGTGCGCGTAAAAGACAGAGATAGGAAATGACACCGGTCACCAGCCCTCCAATTAAAAAGGCTAAGGAAGAAAAAAGGAAATGCATTATGGAAGATTGTGGAGTGGTCACGGGCAAACTAAAGAAACATGCAAGTACCCACATTCCAGCTCTTTTCCATGATGACGTGACGCCGGCTGAATTGACAAATTCCCAGTTTCAGTCGCTGCGCCGTCATGCTCTGGAGATGATAGCTCGGTTTATTCTCGGAACATTGGGAACAGTGCAGGACCTGTTGGAGTTGGTAAATCGGGAGGCAACCTTTGATGACCAACATATTTCGGCAGAGACCCAACAAGCCATGATAGCTCTTGCCCGTGAATCTGGTTGGAAGGTTCCCAGGGAGTTTGGGTTGGCACCTCTGAATTCCCCAGCAGTCCTCATCCATGGAGGCCAATGGCATTTCTGATGGGATACATTACGAGGGAACAGACGAGGGAGTTGTTTAAACTTTTCGGCAAACGATGGGGAATCCCTGAAAGGGCACCGAAAGCAAAAAAGCCTTGTCGTCTTAATCCAGCAAGAAGACGGAAACTAAGGGAATGGGTTGGAGCCGAGGACCGGAGACACCTGTCTCCAGAGTCCAGAGAGGTGTCTAAGACTTCGCAACAGCCCAACGAGACTACAAGAGAATCCAGAAACAGGGAGTCCCTAACCCTTGGACATCCGACAATTAGGGATGAGAGTGACGACAAAAGTGACCCTCCTAGGAGTGGGGAAAGAGTCACACCCACTCGTATCCTGTCCCTTACCCTTGAGCCATTTGACAGCCCTGAGTTGGATTATGAGGACACATCAAGTCCAATGAAATCAGTGCCAAGAGGATCTCCCATGGACTGTGAGTTCTTAAATGCTGAGAGCATTCCTATGGACGTGGAGGACCCCAACCTAGTTCAGAGTGCGGAATGTCCCCAAGATGAACAGGAGCAGGTTATGACCCAGCTGACGCAAGATGAAGAGGAGGCATTGCTCCAGTCACCAGCAAAGCAGCAGGCTACACTTAGTCCCTTAAGGCAGCCACAGGACACCATTATATGTACAAGCCCTCCGCCAGTTAGCAGAATCGGCATCTACGGACCAAGAACTTTTGCGGAAGTGGTTGCCTCCAAACATGTGTCTCCAGTAAGCATCATTAAGGCCAGGTCCGCTTCTCTTCCTAAGACGCTAATAGACAATGCGGCCTTTGACAGCCATTTCCACTTGGATCACCTTTGCTGGAGTTTACAGCTAGACGAGGTACAGAAGGCGATGATATACCACCAGGCTGAGGTGAAGCCCAGATTCCCTGTGAGCCTGACGGGTGGTGTGATGGTTTTTTGTGACCCCTCAGGATATAGAGATATCCCTAAAGAATGTTCGGGACAATGGAGGATTGCCATAGGAGTTCACCCAAAAAAAAACAAGGACCTGACCCCAATGCGTCTTGCTCGGTTACAAGAACTCCTTATGGAGGCAAGGGTATCGGCGATCGGAGAAGTCGGACTCGACTACAGCGACAGCACCACCGACCGGGAACACCAACTTACAACTTCAGAAAAGGTGCTTCCTTTATGCCAACCTAGGCATGTGTTGGTGTTGCATGTCCGCGGACACAGAATGGAGCGCTTCTCGGACGTCGCATTCAAAGATTGCCTAGAGTTGGTTCAGAAATACATACCCAGAGAACAGAGAATCCATCTCCATTGCTTTACCGGCGACCATAAACAGAGGTTGGCCTGGAGTAAAGCATTTCCCAACTGCTACTTTGGATATACGGGTAACGCGGCACACTTCCATCAACAACAAAGGGATGCTGTTCGAAGAGTTCCCACTGACCGGCTTCTTGTGGAAAGGCACTCCCCTTATTTGACAGTTTTGCCAGGACAAAGTGTGAATACACCCGCTTATATCGGTGAAGTTGCCTTGGTAGTGGCCGGCATAAGACGTGACTCCTTGGCAGAGATATTGACACAGACCGAGGATAATGGGCGCGTCTTGTATAGCCAGGAGTAAACGTAACAGTAGATGACAAGGAATGAGTGAGTTCTAAGCGCATCAACAGGACCACAGAGTTTTATAAAATAGGGAGGAGTGTTAGGAACCCACAAATTGTCTAAAAATACCCCTTATGTCATCTATTCCTACCTACTGTCCCTGCGATACGGATAACGAACCCCATCTCCAAGAGATTCCCGCCAATCAACGTCACATAGGCATTCTGTAGTTTACTACCAACCAAAGCAGTCGCATAGTATTACTTTGTGCGATATATACGTGATTTATACGTGTGTGCGTGTGTTAATCAACAGTGGACAAGAAAGCCCAACCGTAAGTTGACTTATTTGCATAGTTGGCAATAGTAGATTCTCTACAGTTGATTTAGACTCCACCCGCACAAATGCATGCTCGCCCGCCTGCCCGAGGAACAACAATGCCATTGTCATTCTAATAACCAGGTTTTTAACATTGTGATAAAAGCAAAATCTGCTCCTTTTAACCAATTTTTAACCTTTCTCCACAATATTTTCTTAAGTTGTCAAAGGCCTAATATGTGAGATGCCATCTGTACTAGGTAAAGAGTTATACAATGCTATCATTATCAAGTATTTCATGCTGTCAATCCAAGCCAGTTCTTGAAATTTGAGTAGCCCTTCTTTGTCTCCAAAATGTCGCTTGCATTTAGTCTTAAACCTTTCCCTCATACCTCAAGTTTTCATGCGTTTCCTTAACTACTTACAACAATTCTGCAGCTTTGAAAACATGTTGACCAAAACATGAAAAATATCCACAAATGAGAATTAAATTACTAAATAGAGTTGGAAATATTTTGACAAAATGTTATCAAAAGTCATTTGCATTTGGAAAGGTATAGAAGATGAGTTACACATAACAGTATATAGTATTACAAGAAACCGCTGAAGACAGTAAGGCCGGATTGTCGGCAATTTGACCTTGAAAATCGACAAACCAAGGTCAAGGTCAAAGTAACCATAGAAATCAATAGAACTTGTTTCAAGTTTGTAACCCTTTCCAGTGATGAGATTTTGACTCAACCTGAAACTTTAACCAAAATGTTGACGGACAGACAGACAGATGGACAGACGGACGGACATCGCCAATCTATAGACCGGAATTGCTAGAGCAATTCGGCCAATATAACTCTTACAAATTTAATTCTTTCCCCCCTATACAACAAATCTACAGCTGATGACTTTAAAAACATGTCTTTTTCTTGCCACAATTAAAGGCTTATAAAAAAGTCGTCTGCTGCATATACATCAACATGTTTCTTCATAAGGTGGGCCAAGGTGAATGGATACTTTACCCTTTCCCTCATATAGACGCTTTCTGACGCCTCTGCAGCAGACAGTTATTTGAAAACATAGTGACAAAAGAAGAAATTGCACAAAACGTGCAATTTCTCCTTTTGCCACAATGTTTTCCACTTTTCGTCCTAGGTTATCCATTCAATTATAGAGATTTTCTATGTTTTGACAAAATATGTTCAAAGTCTTCTGCTGCAGAATTGTCGTATGAGGGAAAGGGTTAACCCTTTCCAACTTGCAGATGCATTTTGATGCAAAAGCAGCAAATGACCTTTGCAAACATTGTGGCCAAAGGTGAAATTGCTCATCATGAGCAATTTCTCCATTGGACACAATGTTTTCAATTTTATTTAAGCTATCTTTTAAGGAGATTTTTTAGGTTTTGCCACTATATTTTCAAAAGCGTCTGCTTCAGATTTTTTGTATATTGGAAAGGGGTTAAATACTTACTCGCAATGGTATCCATTGAAGATGTTATTGCACTCAGCCTGACATTGCCGCCCTGTGAAGTCACAGTTATCCACGATGATGTCACAGTTTTTACCACTCCATCCATTGACACATTGGCAAAGATAATCGTTAATACGTGCTGTACAATTGCTACCATGGAGACAGGGGTGGCTAAGGCAATGGTCAATCTGGCTCTGTAAGTAAAGCAAACTTAATTGCAGACACCTGTCTTTCTTTGTAAAGATAAATGGACGGAAAATCACATTTTTGGAAACTCCCTTTAAGTGAAAGTACAATAATTGAATAGAGTTGAAAGCATGGTGACAAAAGAAAAAAAGGTTCATTTTGACCAATTTCTTACTTTGTCGCCATGTTTTCAAAAAGTCTCCTGCTGCAGAGGCATCAGAATAGCGTCTATATGAGGACAAAGGATTTACTGTTTTCTGGAGACTTTCGCAGGCTGCTTGTACGACTAGATTGGGAATATCCTGCAGATTCTTCACTGTCACAGACTGTTCTGAATGTCTGAGGTCGCAAAGGTTAATTTTCACGCAAGGTAGACACCTCAGAGACAATTCTGCAGCAGACGACTTTGAACATATTTTGTCAAAACATAGAAAATCTCCATAATTGAATGGATAACCTATGACAAAAAGTGGAAAACATTGTGGCAAAAGGAGAAATTGCACGTTTTGTGCAATTTCTTCTTTTGTCACTATGTTTTCAAAAGGCCGTCTGCTGCAGAGGCATCAGAAAGCGTCTATATGTGGGAGAGGGTTAACCTTTCCTAACATACAATTGTGTTGTGTCAAATATTACATCTATCATCCATAAAGACCATTTCCAACATACAACAAAACCTTCTGTAGACAACTTACATTGTCGCAAATGAAGAACTTGTTTATCATGAGCAATTTCTCCTTTTGCCACGATGTTTTCAAAAGTATTCTGCTCTAGAGGCTTCAGAGAGCATCTGTATGTGGGAAAAGGATCACCCTTTCCCTTATACGACAATTCTGCAGCAGACGACTTTGAACATATTTTGTCAAAAAATAGAAAATCACTATAATTTAATGGATAAAAGTGGAAAACATTGTGGCAAAAGGAGAAATTGCTCGTTTTGAGCAACTTCTTCTTTTGTCACTATGTTTTCAAAAAGCTATCTGCTTCAGAGGCATCAGATAGCAAGTATAATTATGAGGGAAAGGGTTAAATCGGTTAACTCTGGCTAATTTGATTAATTGTTACCTATTATCATAAAGTCTATTTTTGGCTGTACCATCTAAATCAAATTAGGATTAATTGCCTGACATTTATTATAAAACATGTTTCACAAACTACAAATCTGCAGCAGACGACTTTGAATACATCTTATCAAAAATATGGAATATTTTATAAATGAAGGTAAAATTATTGAAATGATTTGAAAATATTGTGGCAAATGGAGAATATGATCATTATGAGTAATGTCTTCAGATGCAACAATGTTTTCAAAAGTTGTCTTTTGTATAGGCACCAGAAAGGGTCCGTAGGTGGGAAAGAGTTCAAACTTTCTCAGTAAATTAGAATTGCAAGACATCTTTGCAAATTGAAACTTCTATTTTCTAATAATTGCAGGTTTTCGAATGCTGGTCATTTTTTTTCAGAATGGTATTTGCAGGAAATCTAAAAAAAAATTTTACTGTATGGATCAATGTAAATGGTCAGCATTGGATAAAGGGGAATTATGGTTTCAATATCTGGCATACTTACCTCACAGTTTTTTCCCTCAAAGCCAGCTTGGCAGGAACACATGTAATATGTATCAAAATTCTGGCAAGTGCCTCCGTTGCTACAAGTGACACCTAGGCAATAATTCACTCGGGATTGACAATTAAAATCTATAAAGTAATAACCAAACATCAATTAAAGGTTTTTGGGTGATCCTGATGGGAAAAATTAGTTTAACCCTTTCCCTCATACGACAATTCTGCAGCAGACGACTTTGAACGTAATTTGTCAAAAAATAGAAAATCTCCATACCTATGACAAAAAGTTGAAAACATTGTGGCAAAAGGAGAAATTGCACGTTTTGTGCAATTTCTTCTTTTGTCACTATGTTTTCAAAAAGCCGTCTGCTGCAGAGGCGTCAGAAAGCGTCTATATGAGTGACAGAGTTAACAAGAGATGTTTTGTCAAACATTATGCCCCCGTCTGCTGCAGAGGCGTCAGCGGCATAATGTTTGACAAACATCTCTTGTTAACTCTGTCACTCATATAGACGCTTTCAAAAAGCTGCAGAGGCGTCAGGGGCATAATGTTTGACAAACATCTCTTGTTAACTCTGTCACTCATATAGACGTTTTCAAAAAGCCGTCTGCTGCAGAGGCGTCAGAAAGCGTCTATATGAGTGACAGAGTTAACAAGAGATGTTTGTCAAACATTATGGCCCCACTCGGACAAGCTTTTCGCGTTCAAGGTCACTGTGACCATGACCTTTGACCTGATGACCGAGTTATCACTCGGAAAAGCTTTGGTCTACAGACAGACCGACCGACATGTGCAAAGCAATATACCCCTCTTCTTTGAAGGGGGCATAATTATTATAAGAAGAAGTAGAGGTAGAAGGTAGAAGGTAGAAGGTAGAAGTAGTAGTAGTAGTAGTAGTAGTAGTAGTAGTAGTAGTAGTAGTAGTAGTAGACGAGACCCAGCCCCTGGTGGCTATGTCTTTTAACCCTTTCCCACATACAATAAAGATGCAGCAGACGACTTTGAAATTATCAATGTCTAAATAAAGAAAATCTCTATAAATTATAGTATGAATTTTGCATCACTTTGGCAAATGGATAAATTGCTTGTTATGAGCAATTTCTCCTTTTAACACAATGATTACAAAAGTTGTCTGCTGCAGAGATGGCAGAAAGCGTCTGATTGTGGTCAACAGTTAACCAATCAACATGGCTTGAACAAATCAGGTAGAGGGTCCTCCTAGGATCATGTCTACATAATTATTTGAAAATCAATTAGATACTTTTGGAAGAAAATATTTTTAAAGCTTTGTGGTCATATGAGACAAAACAGCCCCACTTCCTGGGGGAATAACCTGATAGAGGGTCACCTATGAAACATTTCTACAAAAATTATTTTGAAATCGACCCGATACTTTTGGAGGAGAAGAATTTGAAAGTTTTCACTAAAGCCATATAAGGCAAAACCACAAAGACCCGTTATGGCCCTGTTTTGCCCTGTTTGTTTACCAATCAACATGGCTTGAAGGACTCTGATAGAGGGTCGGTCAGCCAACAAACTTTTCTACAAAATTATTTGGTAATCAGCCAGATACTTTCGGGAGAAGCATTTTAAAGTCTTCACTTAAGTTGTATAAGTCAAAACAGCATCTCCCCCTCAGGCTGCCATATTTTTCAACCAATCAAAATGAAAGAAAGTGATAGGGGTCACCCTAGGATCATTTGAACAAGATCATTAGATATTGGCCAACCAGTTTGGGAGAAGATTTTTTTCTTCTTTTGATTGCCATGGAAACCAGAATTCTGCATGGATAAAAAAAATAAAGGAATTTGGGTGAGGACATTTAGAGGATGCTTGCTGTGAAGATTCATCAAAAACATACTAACTTTGGGATGACAAGAAAAATTGCTCAAATTTCCGCAACAGTTTCAAAGGTCATTTGTTATATGAGCGGTCCCGCAAGAAACCAACAATGTGGTCTCTACGTAAAGTATCTACCTGGATCAACCTAAGCAGCCCACGCAGGCTAACCCGGACAGACACTTTTGCGCTTCCTGTGGATTTTCTGTTTCAGCAATCATTACTCTGTACCTCTATCCCCCTGAGACGGAATGGGTGGGCATGGATTAGCCAGCGCAGACTGCGAAGGCTGATCTGTGTCGACACATTACGCAGAGAGGCCAAAATGTTGGTTTTCTCGTGCGAACGGCTCATATAATAGATGTCAATTGCCATCAATATCGGGGAAAGTGTTAACCCTTTCCCTCATATGACAATTCTGCAGCAGACAACTTTAAACATGTTATGTCAAATAATGGAAAATCTCTATAACTGAATGGATAACCTATGACTAAAAGTGGAAAACATTGTGACAAAAGGAGAAATTGCACGTTTTGTGCAATTTCTTCTTTTGTTACTATGTTTTCAAAGAGCGGTCTGCTGCAGAGGAGTCAGAAAGCATCTATATGAGGGAAAGGGTTAAGCACATTTCCTGTGATGATTTGAGAATAATCAGAAAGAACTATTTTACAATTATCTCACATACCTTGAAATCCTTCTGTGCAATTACATGTGTAGGTGGTGTCAATACCATCTATGCATGTTGCACCATTCCGGCAAGGTGAATTCTGGGTGGTACAGAAGTCAACATCTGTCTGACAATTCAGACCAGAATAGCCAGCCGGACATGAGCAAGAATAGCCATTTAACAAACTAATGCAGGATCCTTTAACACAAGGGCTGCTGGAACAGTAGTTCTTCCTGACACATGTGTTGCTTAGGAAAACTGGAAAAAAAAACACATAAGAGAAATTTAATAAAAGTTTACAAAACTCGTATCATTAACCCTTTCCCTCATACGACAATTCGTCAGCAGACGACTTTGAACATATTTTGTCAAAAAATAGAAAATCCCTATAATTTAACGGATAACCTATGACTAAAAATGTAAAACATTGTGGTAAAAGGGGAAATTGCTTGTTTTGAGCAATTTCTTCTTTTGTCACTATGTTTTCAAAAAGCCATCTGCTGCAGAGGCGTCAGAAAGTGTCTATATGAGGGAAAGGGTTAATAGCTTTATTTCAACTACAGTCTTTCCTATAATATAAAATGAATTATCCATCCCAACATACAACAATATCTTCAGAAGAAAACATTGGAAACATCTTAACAAAACAAGAGCACCGTGTACGGCACAGACGCTCGACTGATAGGGAGAAAAAAAAAAAAAAAAAAGAGCTAAACCAAAAACCTTAACCGGAAGACCACGCCGCCGCCGCCGACGCCAACGACGACGCCAGGGTCATGACAATAGCTCTCATTTTTTTTAAACGTCGAGCTAAAAATAGATAAATGTATAATAATTGAAAGAGCCCTGAAAAATATTATTGCAAAAAGAAGAAACTGCACATGATATAAATTGACAATTTCTCCTCTTTTCACAATGTTTTCAAAGGTCAACTGTCGCAGAGTAGCGAAAATGTGTCTGTTCTTGGGAAATGGATAAAAAGGTATAAAACTCTTTTAATGAACCCTTTCCCACATATAGAATGCTTTCAGATGCCTCTGGAGCAGACAAACTTTTGAAAACATTGTGGCAAACAAAGAAATTGCTCGAAACAAGCAATTTCTCTGTTTGTCACAATATTTTCAACTCTATTCAATAATTGTACTTTCATTTATAGAGGTTTACTGTAACATTGCTAACCAGATGTTTTCAAAGCCGTCTCCTGCAGATTTGTTGTATGTGGGAAAGGGTTAACGTTTTATTTACATGACAAATGAGTTTTAACCTTTTCTCACAAACAGCAAATCTGAAGCAGAGGACTGTCTACTCAAAAGTATGGAAAATCTCTAAAATTGTAGGTATAATTACTGAAAAAAGTTGAAAATGTTTCGAGTAATTTCCTCTTTTGTAACGATGCAAAAGTCATCTGCTGCAGACTCGTCAGAATTCATCTATAGGTGGGATAGGGTTAAAATGTAGAACATTAACTTAATTATAATAGTAATCAAACTAGAAAAGAGCGTTGAACGTGATCAAGTGAGTTAAAAAACAAGAGGCCCAAGAGGGCCAGTATCGCTCCACGGCCATAAGGCAAAAATAAAATCTCCAAACAGCCCTGCCCCGTAGTGGCTATTTTTTTTACCAACCACCATGGCTTAAAGGAATCTTGTAGAGTGTCACCAAAGGAATGTTTCTGCAAAATTATTTGAAAATATGACACTTTCGGAGGAGAAGATTTTTTAAGTTTTCACTATGGTCATATAAGTCAAAATAGCCCCGCCCTCTGGCGGCCATGTTTTTCGACCAATAAACATGGCCTGAAGGAATCTGATAGAGGGTCACCCAATGAACATTTCTACAAAATTATTTGAAAATCGGCTGAACACTTTCGGAGAAGAAGATGTTTTAAGTTTTCACTATAGCTATATAACGCAAAAAAGCCCCGCCCCCTGGCGGCCATGTTTTTCGCCCAATCAACATTTCTTGAAGGAATCTAATTAAGGTTCACACAAGGAACATTTCTACAAAATTATTTGAAAATCGGCCTGACACTTTTGGAGGAGAAGATTTTTTAAGTTTGCTCTTTAACCATATAGGCAAAATAGCCCCGCCCTGTGACGACCATGTTTTTTTACCAATCAACATGGCTTGAAGGAATCTGATAGAGGGTCACCCACGGAACATTTCTACATAATTATTTGAAAATCTGCTGAACACTTTTTGAGAAGAAGATTATTTAAGTTTTCACTATAGCTATATAAGGCAAAAATGCCCCGCCCCCTGGCGGCCATGTTTTTCGCCCAATCAAAATTTCTTGAAGGAATCTAATAAAGGGTCACCCAAGGAACATTTCTACAAAATTATTTGAAAATCAGCCTGACACTTTCGGAGAAGAAGATTTTTTAAGTTCTCACTATTTTTTTCTTTCGGTTGCCATGGAAACCAGAATTTTGAATGGATAAAAAAAAATTGAAGGAATTTAGTAGAGGACATTGAGAGGATGCTTCCCATGAAGTTTCAACCAAAATGGCCAAGTGGTTAGGGAGAAGAAGTCGTTTAAAGGAAAAAGTTAACGCACGCACGCACGCACGCACGCACGACGGACAATTCGCCATGACATAAGCTCGACTGGCTTTCAGCCAGTGGAGCTAAAAAAAGGAATCCAAATGATGAGTACTCTTCTGACATATACACTGCTGGTGAGCAATGAAATTGCTTTAACCCTTTCCCTCTTATAGACGCTTTCTGACGCCCCTGCAGCAGACGGCTATTTGAAAACATAGTGACAAAAGAAATTGCACAAAACGTGCAATTTCTCCTTTTGCCACAATGTTTTCCACTTTTAGTCATAGGTTTTCCATTCAATTATAGAGATTTTCTACTTTTTGACTAAATATGTTCAAAGTTGTCTGCTGCAGAATTGTCGTATGAGGGAAAGGGTTAATTTCTTCTAAATATATCAAAATATGTAAATAGAATCTTTTTTTTTTTTTATCCATTTCTTGGTTAGTATATGATATTATATACACTTGTTCAGATGAAAGAAATTATATATAGACAAAGTATCGAGGGCTTGGCGTGAAACAGTTGTAACTAAAATTGGTATTTGTTTACCAAGGTTATTCACCTTGCCATAAAGTCTTTGTAAGCGTTAAATCATTTTTCTTGGTAAACAATGGAAATTTAGGTGCCATTGCTTGTTCTGAGCAATGGCACCTAAATTTGCATTGTTTACAAAGGGGTCAAAATTTCCCCTAGTTCAGGGTTTTCAAAATAGGTTTTGAGTTACAACCATTTCACGCCAAGCCCTCGATATGTATTTATTGTTATTCCTCATGCTGTACAATATTTGTGAAACATATGAACCAGTAGTCATTTTTTTCTGCAGATTGAATTATAATTATTTGAACATTCTTGGTAGAGGGTCACCCAAGGAGCATATTGGCATAATCATTTTCAAATCGGGCCAGTACATTAGTGCAATGAGATTTTTAAAGTTCTTACTTTATAGCCTATTGGCGAACAAGACCTACCACCTGGAGGCCATGTTATTCTACCGATCCAAATAATTTGAACAATTTTGGTAAAGGTTTATCAAAGAAACAATTGTGGCAATTTTTTTTAAATCTGACAGCTTTTTGAAAACATTATGACAAATGAAGAAATTGCTCAAAACAAGCAATTTCTCCATTTGTCATCATATTTTCAACACTATTCAATTATTGTTCTTTCATATAAAGGGATTATCTGTACTTTTGCCTAGATGTTTTCAAAGTCGTCTGCTGCAGATTTGTTGTATGTGGGAAAGGGTTAACCCTTTTCCTCATACGAAAATTCTGCAGCAGACGACTTTGAACTTATTTTGTCAAAAAATGGAAAATCTCTATAATTGAATGGATAACCTATGACAAAAAGTGGAAAACATTGTGGCAAAAGGAGAAATTGCTTGTTTTGAGCAATTTCTTATTTTGTCATTATGTTTTCAAAAAGCTGTCTGCTGCAGAGGCATCAGAAAGCGTCTATATGAGGGAAAGGGTTAAAGTCAATTTGTTTCTTATGCAGATGACAAACAATTCTTATTATCCCTTTCCCACATACAACAAATCTGCAGCAGATGACTTTGAAATCAGTTAGGCAAACATTTGGAAATAAATAATTTCTCCTTTTTTCACAAATATTTTAAATGTCGTCATCAGAAAATGTCTGTATTAGGTAAAGGGTTAAATTATGGGTGTGTGCTAAAAACTTGAAATTATCAAATTGTTTATATGAACAATACATACCCCGTTGCGCAGCACACTTGAAGCGGACTTCAAAATCCATTCCCTGGCATTGACCTCCAGGACCACAAGTTACACCTTGTGAAGAACAGGTAACTCCGAATGGAAGATTCTCACAACGACCATCTGCTATACAACATTTGGCTTCTAGTGGTACTGTTCCGTGGCAGATGTTCAACCCATATTCCTGCAATTGATAGATTTGTTAACCCTTTCCCACATACAACAAGATCAGACAAACAGTTTTAGAGCAGAATGATTTTCATTTTATCATTTTACCACTGTTTTCAAACAATTAACTTGCTTTAACAATTTTGGTCCTTTAAGGAGTATTTTTTCCAAATCATCTTGAAATCAGACAATTAAACTAAGACCAGAACACCTTTAAAGTTTTGCCAATTTGCCATCTTTTTGATTATGTCATGTCTTTCAACCATTTCATGTAGATAAAACAATTTTGTGGAAGGTCACCTAAAGAACATTGCACCAAATAATCTTGAAATGAGAGAAGGATTATATGTCATCCTCTTTCAGATGCTAAAGCAAATAACCAGACTTTTTTGCAAAATTTAATTATTTGAACAGTTTTAAAGAAGACCAGCAAAGGACCATTTCGTGACATTTGGGTCAAGTAGAGATTGGCTTTAAACCTTTCCCCTTTAATAGACACTTTCTGACACCTCTGCAGCAGACGGCTTAATGAAAAGATGGCGACAAAAGAAGAAATTGCTAAAAAGGAACAATTTCTCCTTTTGTCACCATGTTTTCAACAAAATTCGGGTATGTTTTCAAAGTCGTCTGCTGCAGAATTGTTGTATGTGGGAAAGGGTTAAGAGATGATGCTGTTTAGGAAATTGTTGACAATGATGTACATACATGTAAGGCAATCCCTCTGTGCTCAGGTGAGGTAAAAACCAGAAAAGATGTCAGAAATGTGTGAATGATGTTAACCCTTTCCCTCATATAGACGTTTTCTGACGCCTCTGCAGCAGATGGCTTTTTGAAAACATAGTGACAAATGAAGAAATTGCTCAAAACGAGCAATTTCTCCTTTTGCCACAATGTTTCCCATTTTAGTCATTGGTTATCCATTCAATTATAGAGATTTTCTATTTCTTGACAAAATTTGTTTAAAGTCGTCTGCTGCAGAATTGTCGTATGATGAAGGGTTATACGACAATTATGCAGCAGACAACTTTGCACATATTTTGTCAAAAAATAGAAAAAAAACTATAATTGTATGGATAACCTTTTTCTTCTTTTGTCACTATGTTTTTCCAAAGGCTGTCTGTCTGTCTGTTGCAGAGGCGTCAAAAAGCGTCTATATGACTATAAGGGTTACACTTATAAGAATTACCTCCATGTTTTACAATACATGTATGTTTTTATCTGTCTCAAATTTATGTTTTGATTCAGCTAGAATTTCTACATTTCTCATTAACATTTTCCCACATATAAATGCCTCTGCAGCAAACCACTTCTCAAAACATCTTGACAAAAGGAGCAATTTCTCCTTTTGCCACAATGTTGTCAACTCTATTTAATAATTATAAACTCATTTTGCCAAGATGTTTTTTTAACCCTTTCCCTCCAATTTCTCCTTTTGCCACAATGTTGTCAACTCTATTTAATAATTATAAACTCATTTTGCCAAGATGTTTTTTTAACTCAGTTGTTGCAGATTTATTGTATGTACACGTGGGTGTCATAAATGTGTTTTGTCTGAAAGGGTCTAACAAATGCATACCAATGAATGGGTGCAACTTAACAATTTCCCACTTGTAGACACATTTAGACGCATCTGCAGCAGACGACTTTTAAAAACAATGTGACAAAAGGAGAAATTGCTCAAAACAAGAAGTTTCTCCTTTTGCCACAAAGTTTTCAATTTTTTCCGGTAATGATACTACAATTATATATATTTTCCATATTTTTTAGTAGACATTTTTAAAGTCGTCTGCTGCAGAATTTTCATATGTGGGAAAGGGTAATTTAAATATACTTACATCGTTCAAATCAGTTAATGTTTCTGAATCTCTGTTGCTATTGCTATTTACTGGACCATTCAAGTTGTATGTCATTGTGTAAAAATCATCTGAAAAAGAGAAAACAAATGAGGCTTTTGAAGACATTGTCAAATGAATTTATAAAAACATAATAGATCTACATAATACATGTATTATCAAAAAACAACATGGCTCTTTTTACTATGTGTTTCGATTCAGTGCAAAATATCCCTACAATATAAACAAGAGATTAGAAAGAAATTGTACAGGTGTATTTTGAATTTTAAAGACTTTAACCCTTTCTTACTTATAACAAAACTGCAGCAGACAACTTTGAAAATGTCTGGGCAAAAATGTGGAAAATCTGAATAAATTAAAGTAGAATTTTTTATTAAAGTTGAAAAACATTGTGGCATAGAAGAAATCGCTCATTTTAGCAATTTCTTCTTTTGCAATTATGTTTTCTAAAGTCGTTTGCTGCATATGATCAGCAATTGCTTCTTTTGCCACTATATTGTCAAAAGTCGTTTGATGAATATGCTTCAAAACACGTCTACAACTAAGAAAAGGTTAAAAATAAACCTGATAAGTCAATTGATAGGAAAGTCTCAAAAGTCTGCACAAAATGACACAATGTATTGAGTGTTTTTAGCTGTGTCCAGTTTCATAACATGTTAGAATGTGAAAGTGAGAGTGACAGAGAAGGATTTTCAAGTGTCATCCTGCCATGGAAGGTGACAAAAAATAAAAATAAATCTCCCTCATGAATATCCCCTTTAACCCTTTCCCTCATATAGATGCTTTCTGATGCCTCTGCAGCAGACGGTTATTTGAAAACATAGTGACAAAAGAAGAAATTGCACAAAACGAGCAATTTCTCCAATTGACACAATGTTTTCCACTTTTAGTCATAGGTTATCCATTCAATTATAGAGATTTTCTATTTTTTGACAAAGTATGTTCAAAGTCATCTGCTGCAGAATTGTCGTATGAGGGAAAGTGTAAATGAGTGAGCAGCAGACTGGTGAGATTTTAACCCTTTCCCTCATATAGACGCTTTCTGACGCATCTGCAGCAGACGGCTATTTGAAACAAGAGGGCCATGATGGCCCTGGAATCGCTCACCTGATTTTTTTTTTCACTTTAGCTATATAAGCCCCGCCATCTGGCGGGCATAGTTTCCAACCAATCAACTTGGCTTTAAGGAATCTGATAGAGGGTCACCCTAGGAACATTTCTACAAAATTATTTGAAAATCGGCCTGACACTTTTGAAGGAGAAGATTTTTTAAGTTTTCACTATAGCAACAAGGGCACCGCAAAGCGGATGCATCCCCTCGGCTGGGCTTGACCTTTGACCTATGACCTTGAAAATCAATAGGCTTCAAGATGTTACTATATACTTACTTTATACCAAGTTTGGTTAAGATCTGTCAAGAAATGGTTAGTGTAGAGTGATGACAAGGTTTGTTACGGACGGAAGGACGGACGGACAGACGGAAGGACGGACGGACGGACGGACTCACATACATACGGACGGTCCCGTTACTATATCCCTTTCTCGCTTACTTCGTAACCGAGGGGATAATAAAAGGCAAAATAGCCCCGCCCCCTGGCGGCCATGTTTTTTGACCAATCAACATGGCTTGAAGGAATCTGATAGAGGGTCATCCAAGGAACATTTCTACAAAATTATTTGAAAATCGGCCCGACACTTTTGGAGGAGAAGATTTTTTAAGTTTGCACTATAGCTATATAAGGCAAAAAAGCCCCGCCCCCCCTGGCGGCCATGATTTTCGACCAATCAACATGGCTTAAAGGAATCTGATAGAGAGTCACCCAAGGAACATTTCTACAAAATAAGTTCAAAATCTGCCAACCAGTTAGGGAGAAGTAGAATTTTGAAGTTTTTTTCGTTTCGTTGCCATGGACACCAGAATTCTGCATGGATCCCAAAAATTTAAAGGAATTCTGGTGAGGTCATTGAGAGGATGCTTTCTGTGAAGTTTCATCCCAATTGACCCACCGGTTACTGAGGAGAAGATGTTGAAGGTTTTTTAAGTTTGCACTATAACCATAAAAGGCAAAATAGCCCCGCCCCCTGGCGGCCATGTTTCTGACCAATCAACATGGCTTGAAGGAATCTGATAGAGGGTCACCCAAGGAACATTTCAACAAATTTATTTGAAAATCGGCCAGACACTTTTGGAGAAGAAGATTTTTTAAGTTTGCACTATAGCCATATAAGGAAAAATAGCCCCGCCCCCCCTGGCGGCCATGTTTTTCGACCAATCAACATGGCTTGAAGGAATCTGATAGAGGGTCACCCGAGGAACATTTCTACAAAATTATTTGGCCTGACACTTTCGGAGGAGAAGATTTTTTAAGAATTTTGATTTTTTTTCATTTCGTTGCCATGGAAACCAGAATTCTGCATGGATCCCGAAAATTTTAAGGAATTCTGGTGAGGACATTGAGAGGATGCTTTCTGTGAAGTTTCATCCCAGTTGACCTACCGGTTACAGAGGAGAAAATGTTGACGACGACGCACGCCGGACGCCGGACATAGGGCGATCACAATAACTCACCTTGAGCACTTCGTGCACAGGTGAGCTAAAAATAGTGACAAAAGAAGAAATTGCACACATCGTGCAATTTCTCCTTTTGCCACAATGTTTTCCACTTCAAGTAATAAGTTATCCATTCAATTATAGAGATTTTCTATTTTTTTACAAAATATGTTCAAAGTCGTCTGCTGCAGAATTGTTGTATGAGGGAAACAGTTAATGGGCAAAAGAGGAATTGTTTATCGTATTTTTTTCTTATTCTTCCTCAATGTTTTCTCAAGTAACTCAAATTTGATAAGAGTTCAGACTATACAACTTACCATCTGGATTCATTATGCTTTTTCTGTAAGTATTAAACCGGTTCGAAGTAAATGTAGTGAAATTCACAAATTGATCTTCTCGAAGGAGGCAGCACTGATTCATTCCGGGTTGGAATGAAAAACTATGACAAGTGGATGCACTTGTACACTGCCTTCTGCACTCATCCACACCGCTTACAAGGCCTGGTGTGCAGGAATCGATGACCGACTGGGGAGCATTGTTCAAGTCAACACTGTAGTGAGTGTAAGTTCCTGAAAATGAGAAAATGTGTCACCCCCTTTGTCATATCTGCAGCAGACGACTTCTGTAAACATTGTAGCCAAATGAGCAATTTCTACTTTTGTCATAATTTATTCCAATATCCAACAAGAGATGTTTGAATTTTCAGTGCTTGACATTAAAAAAACCTTTTTTGCAGTAAAACGCAAAAAAAAAAAAAAGTGTTACCAAGTATGCCAAGTTTCACAGCATTATCCTACAGGGTTAAGTCAACATTTGGATTTTACCCAGATTCAATGTATTTTCTATGTCGAAAAAGTGCCATAGTTCTGACAAAATCTTCACAGATTTATGTACGCAATGTCTGTTGATGGAGCTAATGATCGTAAATAAGTATTTTAAGTGTATTAGAGATATCTCAAATGATTTTGAAAAAAAGGGAGGTGGTACGAAAAACTTAACCAAAATTCTAAGTCCAAAAAGGGCCATAATTCTGACAAAACCCTTGACAGAATTATGTACTCTACGTTTTGATGGAGGTAATGATAGTAAACAAGTAGTGTTATAAGTTTCAAAGCAATATCTCTAATGGTTTGGATAAAAAGTGAGGTGGTACAGTAGGATAGCTTGCCTTTTCTGTGAAAAGTCGAGCTAATAATCACTGCAAGTAAATTTCGGAATTTAAGGAAATTTACTTCTAAATTAAATCCCAATTTTCGTGCAGTGAATGATACTTTAATTTTGATGCATGATTGCATAGACATAAATTCTCTGTTGCTCTATTTAACCTGTTAACACTTCAACATGCAGATGCATTTTGAAGCATCTGCAGCATACAACGTTTAAACATATTGGGAAAACCTCAGAAGGATATTTTTTTTTATGGCTATCTCATGTGATAGCTTTTAACACTTTGCCACATTTAGACATTTTTTATGCATATTCAGCAGACAGCTTTTCATAATTTCTCCTTTAGCCACAATGTTTGATCAAATAATGATACTTTTATAACAAGATTTTTCCAAAATAATTAATTTTGCCAAAAGTTTTCTGAATATGTATCCTGTCCGTGCTAGTAAGAGAAAATAAGTCTGCTCTGTGAGAGATGAGTGCAAGCTTGCCATCAAGAACATCAATGCCTTAAGTATTTAAGTATATATTCACGCTAGGCAGAAAATTAGACATATTTTAAATGTTTAACCCTTTCCCTCATAAAGACGCTTTCTGATGCCTCACCAGCAGACAGCTTTTTGAAAACAGTGACAAAAAAAGAAATTGCTCAAAACGAGCAATTTCTCCTTTTGCCTCAATGTTTTCCACTTTTAGTCATAGGTTATCCATTCAATTATAGAGATTTTCTATTTTTTTAAATAAAGGTTCAGAGTGGTCTGCTGCAGAATTGTCGTATGAGGGAAATTTTCTGGCACCTCTGTAGTAGACGACTCTTGAAAACATTTTGGCAAATGAGCAATTTCTCCTTTTGCCACAATGTTTTCAACTCTATTTACCGGTTATTATTTTAAACTCTTATTTATTGATATTTTGGTTGTTTTTCCAATGTTTTTTCAAAATCATCTGCTGCAGATTTGTTGAATGTGGGAAAGGGTTAAAATCAAGAATTAAAAAATACTTTGCCAATAAATAACCTTTGTTATTGTACTAGTTCAAGTCTTATGATTTTGTGTGTTTAGGTAAATCATAAAGAATGTAATATATAGAAGATTAAATAGTAAGATCAGTGTCAGTTGTCACTATTCCGTAACCCTTTCGCATATACAACATATCTGAAACAGACAACTTTGACATCTATGCAAGAATATGGAAAATCTCTTAAAATTAAAATTTAATCCTTGTATAGTGTTGAACCAATGTGGCAAAAGGAGAAATAGCTCATTACAATTTTTTCAAGTCATCTGATTGTCTGAAAGGGCTGATTTTATTATTATTATTCAAGCAGTAAGTACTGGTCAGATATGTGGCTCCAAAAGTGGCGCCAGAATAACAAGGTGCGAACATTTTTGCATTTGGCGAAAGTGATAACGCATGAAAAAGAAATGTCTGGGGTGAACCCTGAAAACATTTCTCAATGAAATTGCACACATACACCAGCGTCAAAATGCTAATCTATAACAGAAATAAATTGAAACTAGAATTGTTTTGACAAAAACATATGTTTCCCCCTCAAATATCTGTCAAAATCTCTCAAAATATTCCAACCTATAAAGCAGACAAACAAAAATTTGACCAAGTTGGACAGTACTCAATTTTTAATTACTAATGTTTTGTCTTGACCTGGTACAAAGTGGACATGATTTCAAATGGTTTACAGAAACACATATTTTTACTGCAGCTGTAACATTCAAGACTGAAGTATTCTTCAAAACAGTTAACAACTGTTGCTAAACATAAGCAATGGCAAATAAAAACTAAAATTGTTGCTTATGATAAATATCATCAATTATCATTATGATATTTCACAAACCATACCAAGTTGGCTATCTACATATCGTGGGCTTCATGCAAAACGGTTGTAACTACATCTTGTTACAAGATGTAGTTACAACCGTTTTGCATGAAGCCATCGATATGTAAAAGGTTTGAAATATTATGTACAATGTTTCAAAATGTACTTGTATGTGCTGTAGATAAATGTTTGCTACAGGAGATTCCAATCAGTCTGATCAGATGTAAAGGGGTTGCACTGTTCCAGTCTTGGTTCTGCATACTGACTAAAGTTTCATTCTAATTACAATAGTTGAGAGTTAATGAGCTGAACACGTAACTGAACTTGGGTGAAATCCTTCGCGGCATGTTGGACACGTAATAAAGCCTCAAACCTTTGACCTTCAAGCGTGACCTTGAACCGGTATGGTCGAGACACGGGTTCTGCACGTCGCCTTGATGAGGTGAACATGTGACTCAATTTTCATGAAAATCCTTCAAGCCGTCTTGGAGATATTGAGCGGACACAAAATAAAGCCTAAAACCTTTGACCTTCAAGCGTGACCTTAACCTTGAACCGGTATGGTCGAGACATGGGTTATGCACGTCACCTTGATGAGGTGAACATGTGACCCAAGTTTCATGGAAATCCTTCGAGCCGTCTTGGAGATATGAAGCGGACACGAAGTAAAGCCTCAAACCTTTGACCTTCAAGCGTGACCTTGACCCTATATTGTCGAGATGTAGGTTCTGCACGTCGCCTTGATGAGGTGAACATGTGACCCAAGTTTCATGAAAATCCTTCGAGCCGTCTTAGAGATATGGAGCGGACACGAAATTAAGCCTCAAACCTTTGACCTTCAAGCGTGACCTTGACCTTGAACCTATATTGTCGAGACGCAAGTTGTGCACGTCGCCTTGGTGAGGTGAACATGTGACCCAAGTTTCATGAAAATCCTTCAAGCCGTCTTGGAGATATTGAGTGGACAGGAAATAAAGCCTCAAACCTTTGAGCTTCAAGCGTGACCTTGACCTTGAACCGGTATGGTCGAGACGCGGGTTCTGCACGTCGCCTTGATGAGGTGAACATGTGACCCAAGTTTCATGAAAATTCTTTAAGCTGTTTTGGAGATATGGAGCGGCACAAAATAAAGCCTCAAACCTTTGACCTTCAAGCATGACCTTGACCTTGACCCAGTATGTTCGAGACGCGGGTTCTGCACGTCTCCTTGATGAGGTAAACATGTGACCCAAGTTTCATGAAAATCCTTTAAGGAGATATGGAGCGGACACAAAATAAAGCCTCAAACATTTGACCTTCAAGCGTGACCTTGACCCAGTATGGTCGAGACGCGGGTTCTGCACGTCGCCTTGACGAGGTGAACATCTGACCCAAGTTTCATGAAAATCCTTCAAGCCGTCTTGGAGATATTGAGTGGACACGAAATAAAGCCTAAAACCTTTGACCTTCAAGCGTGACCTTGACCTTGAACCGGTATGGTCGAGACGCGGGTTCTGCACGTCGCCTTGATGAGGTGAACATGTGACCCACGTATCATAAAAATCCTTTAAGGAGATATGGAGTGGACACAAAATAAAGCCTCAAACCTTTGACCTTCAAGCGTGACCTTGACCCAGTATGGTCGAGACGCGGGTTCTGCACGTCGCCTTGATGAGGTGAACATCTGACCCAAGTTTCATGAAAATACTTCAAACCGTCTTGGAGATATGGAGTTGACACAAAATAAAGCCTCAAACCTTTGACCTTCAAACGTGACCGTGACCTTGACCCGGTATGGTCGAAACGCGGGTTATGCACGTCGCCTTGATGAGGTGAACATGTGACCCAAATTTCATGAAAATCTTTCAAGCCGTCTTGGAGATATGGAGCGGACACGAAATAAAGCCTCAAACCTTTGACCTTCAAGCGTGACCTTGACCTTGACCCTATATTGTCGAGACACGGGTTCTGCACGTCGCCTTGATGAGGTGAACATGTGACCAAAGTTTCATTAAAATCCTTCAAGCCGTCTGGGAGATATGGAGCGGACACGAAATAAAGCCTCAAACCTTTGACCTTCAAACGTGACCTTGACCTTGACCCGGTATGGTCGAGACGCGGGTTATGCACGTCGCCTTGATGAGGTGAACATGTGACCCAAGTTTCATGAAAATCTTTCAAGCCGTCTTGGAGATATGGAGCGGACACGAAATAAAGCCTCAAACCTTTGACCTTCAAGCGTGACCTTGACCTTGACCCTATATTGTCGAGACACGGGTTCTGCACGTCGCCTTGATGAGGTGAACATGTGACCAAAGTTTCATTAAAATCCTTCAAGCTGTCTGGGAGATATGGAGCGGACACAAAATAAAGCCTCAAACCTTTGACCTTCAAGCGTGACCTTGACATTGACCCTATATTGTCGAGACGCAAGTTCTGCACGTCACCTTGATGAGGTAAACATGTGACCCAAGTTTCATGAAAATCCTTCAAGCCGTCTGGGAGATATGGAGCGGACACGAAATAAAGCCTCAAACCTTTGACCTTCAAGTGTGACCTTGACATTGACCCTATATTGTCGAGACGCGGGTTCTGCACGTCGCCTTGATGAGGTGAACATGTGACCCAAGTTTCATGAAAATCCTTCAAGCCGTCTCGGAGATATGGAGCGGACACGAAATAAAGCCTCAAACCTTTGACCTTCAAGCGTGACCTTGACCTTGACCCTATATTGTCGAGATGCAGGTTCTGCACGTCGCCTTGATGAGGTGAACATGTGACCTAAGTTTCATGAAAATCCTTCAAGCCGTCTGGGAGATATGGAGCGGACACGAAATAAAGCCTCAAACCTTTGACCTTCAAGCGTGACCTTGACCTTGACCCTATATTGTCGAGACGCGGGTTCTGCACGTCGCCTTGATGAGGTGAACATGTGACCCAAGTTTCATGAAAATCCTTCAAGCCGTCTGGGAGATATGGAGCGGACACGAAATAAAGTCTCAAACCTTTGACCTTCAAGCGTGACCTTGACCTTGACCCTATATTGTCGAGACGCGGGTTCTGCACGTCGCCTTGATGAGGTGAACATGTGACCCAAGTTTCATGAAAATCCTTCAAGCCGTCTGGGAGATATGGAGCGGACACGAAATAAAGCCTCAAACCTTTGACCTTCAAGCGTGACCTTGACCTTGACCCTATATTGTCGAGACGCGGGTTCTGCACGTCGCCTTGATGAGGTGAACATGTGACCCAAGTTTCATGAAAATCCTTCAAGCCGTCTGGGAGATATGGATCGGACAAGATTTTGGGGACGAACAGACAGACAGACAGACAGACAGACATCAAGGACAAAAACAATATATCTCCCCTGTATACAGGGGGAGACATAACTATCTTTATTTTACATTGTTAGCGAACTAGCTTTCAGCTTATATACATCACTCAATTTCTGTTTCCTGGAGACTTAACCGGTACTCCCTCCCTCTGTTAGTGTTTCAAAGTCCCATTGGCAGAAAGAACCAAGATTTTTGAAAATGCAAAAACATGTCTGTTTTCTGTTCGATCAAACATGGCCTCGTAATCTGGATGACTGGACAATGGACATTAGGCCATCACAATTGCTCACCATGAGCACTTTGTGCTCAGGGGAGCTAAGAATGTAAATAGAACATACCATATTGATATCCAGGAGCACAAACACAATGACTAGTTCCCTGCAAATAGTTGTCTGTGCAAACACCATTTTGTCCGCAGTTAACTCCCCCACATCTGCTTAGTCTACTCTCACAAAATGTTCCAAAATAACCATTGGCACAGCTACATTGGAATCCATTTACAAAATCACGGCACGTTCCATCATTTACACATGGAGATGAGGCACAATCATCTGTTAATTAAATACAAAAATCATATGAGCTTCGTTATCCCTTTCCCACATACAACAAAACCAATACAGACAACTTTGAAAAAATCTTGGCAAAAATATGCAAAACTTGTGTTGAAAACATTGTGGCAAATGAAGTAATTCCTTACCATGAGCAATTTCTCCATTTTGCATCATGTTTTCAAAAGTTGTTTGCTGCAGGAGCGTCAAAACGTGTCTGCAGTTGAGACTTATACAAAAGACTCCCTTCAGGATATTGCAACCAGCTAAGATCAAGACGAGACTGCTCCTTTTCCCAGCCTGATCAGAATATTCTCTGTTTGCAATTATGTCTCACAAACATTATGAAGGCCTCTGTTAACCTTTACCGGCATACAAATGCTTCCTGACGACTCTGAATAGGATGATTTTTTTTAAAAAATGCGGCAAATTTCAACCTTTTTCTATAATTAATTTCCTTTCATAGTGAAAATCCATATGCTTTCAAAAATCGTCAGCTGCAGATTTGAAGTACGTGGGAAAGGGTTAAGCAGAAACAACCAGTCTGACAAAACACCAATATGTAATTTGCTTGCTTTTCTTAACCCTTTCCCTCATACAACTAATTTGCAGCAGACGACTTTGAACATATTTTGTCAGAAAATGGAAAATCTCTATAATTGAATGGATAACCTATGACTAAAAGTGGAAAACATTGTGGCCAAAGGTGAAATTGCTCATCATGAGCAATTTCACCTTTGGCCACAATGTTTTTCAAAAGTCGTCTGCTGCTATTGCGTTAAAATGCGTCTGCAGGCGGGAAAGCGTTAACTTTGATAAAATTCTGAAGGTTGTTTTCGTGTGATATGATGCCAAGCCCTGGTAGCTGTGTTGGTAGCGACGCCGGCTTTCAATCTAGGCGTGGTTTTCTCCTTTAGTCATGTTATTTCCAAAAGTCGTCCGTTACGGAAGCGTTGAAATGTGTTTGCAGGTGGGAACCGGTTAAACGTTCCACAGTTGTACAGATGATCCAATTTTTTATTCTTTTCTATTCTGCATTCAACAATATTTTAGTTATATTCAGGCTCTTCCTTAAGACTGGTCCATTTATCCTGACACCAATGTATCAAGTCTTAACCCTATCCCTCATACGACAATTCTGCAGCAGACAAATCTCTATAATTAAATGGATAACCTATGACTAAAAGTGGAAAACATTGTGGCAAAAGGAATAATTGCTCATTTTGAGCAATTTCTTCTTTTGTCACTATGTTTTCAAAAAGCCGTCTACTGCAGAGGCCTGCGAAAGTGTCTATATGACGGAAAGGGTTAATGCTCACCCAAGGATTCTGAGTGCTAAGGAAGGTAAGCCATTACATCCTTTTTTATAAAGACTTTTGAAATTTACTGAAAAAACTTATGATTTGTGTTATGAAAGCGGCACAATTACACCGTTTTTAAAAATTTATGTTAATCAAGAGAAATGACGTCTGTATTCATTGATTATAAATGTCTCTCCCTTCTTGGAATACGGCATAATAAATGTTCAGGTAAGCTAATACTAGTGTTAACAAGATTTCCATTCAATTTGGCCTAGTGACCTTGTTTTTGACCTCAGATGAACCATATTTGAATTTGGCCTGGACATCATCAAGACAATTATTCTAACATAATGTCAACAGTCTCAACTTAAAATTATTACATTTTACTTCAATTTGGCCTCATGACCTAGTTTTTGGCCAGACATGACCCATAATCAAACTTAGCCTAGATATCATTTAAACACCTATTCGGACAAAGTTTTAACATGCCCAAGTTACAAATACTGCCTCCAGAGTGTTAACAATGGTTTTTGGCCTAGTGACCCAAGTCTCTAAACTGACATGACCTATATTCAAACCTGGTCTAGATATCATCAAGTCAAACATTCTGACAAAGTTTCAAAGCTGCTGATACAAACTATGCGGCTTCCAGAGTCTTATCAAGATTTTCCATCAATTTGGCCTAGTGACATATTTTGATCGGATGTGACTTATATTTAAACTTAACCTAGAGATCATTAACCCTTTCCCCCATATAGACGCTTTCTGACGCCTCTGCAGCAGACGGCTTTTTTAAAACATAGTGACAAAAGAAGAAATTGCTCAAAACGTGCAATTTCTCCTTTTGCCACAATGTTTTCCACTTTTTGTCATAGGTTATCCATTCAATTATAGAGATTTTCTATTTTTTGACAAAATATGTTCAATGTCGTCTGCTGCAGAATTGCCGTATGAGGGAAAGGGTTAAGACAATTTTTCTGAATGAGTTTCAACATGCCCAATTTAAGAATGCAGCCTCAAGAGTATTCACAAGATTTTCCTTCAAATTGTAACCTAGTTTTTGACCTCACATGATCCAGTTATGATCTTCGCCAAGATTTGATGGAGATGCATGTCCTGATAAACTTTCATAAAGATTCGATATAGCCTGTAGAGTGTTAACAAGGCAATTGTTGATGAAAGAGATCAGACAACGGACATCAGACAAGGGACAAAATGTGATCACAATAGATCACACTTTGTTCTCAGGTGAGCTAAAAACACCAAAACTTAAAAATCTGATGAGTTTTAAAAAGCCAAAAAAACAAAACATGGTTATGTAACTTGTTAACCCATTATTTTACACAGATGACATTTGACGCCTGCTATTGAAGACGATTTTTCAAAACATTGCAATAAAAGGCAAAATTGCTAAAAACGAGCAATTTCACCTTTTATTGCAATATTTTCAGAATTTATCAATATAATTCTTTCAGTTTTCTAGATTGTTGAAATTGTTCATCTGATGATTGTAAAGCAGACGACCTTTGAAAAGTCATGTGAAGTAATAATGGGTTAAACTCTTCCGTCATTTCATTATACATTTGATAGTTTCAAAGAGAAAGCTTTTACTTGTAATAGTTTTCCCCAAAAAAAACTGATGTCCGAAAACACTTTGTCAAATACAACAAATTTGCAGCAAAGGATGATTTTGAAAACAATTAGGCAAACATATATGGGAAATCCAAATAAATTACAGAATAATTATTGAATAGAGTTGTGGCAAAATATGTTTTGAAAAGCTGTCTGCTGCATCAACATGCTTTAGCAAGTGGGAGAGAGTTTGCTACAGATTTGTTGTATGTGGGAAGGGGTTAAAAGCCAAAAAAGTCAAGGGTAGGTGAATCAACTGAAATGTTGTAAAATGTATGAAACAAGAAACCGCTGAAGAGCAAGGCCGAATTGTCCGCAATTTAACCTTGAAAATCGGCAAACCTAAGTCAAGGTCAAAGTAACCATAGGAATCAATAGAACTTGTTACTGGTTACCTTCAGGCAAAGTTTCAAGTATGTAACCCTTTCCAGTGCTGAGATTTTGCCTCAACCTGAAACTTTAACCAAAATGTTGACAGACAGACAGACAGACCGACGGACATCGCCAATCTATAGAGCAGAATTGCTAGAGCAATCCGGCCAAAAATGTAAAATATATCTTATCAACAAAGCTTCAATTGTGGCTTTAGAGTAAAATTTCAATATTATATAGATGATACCTGTGTTTATGCTACAGTCATCTCCTTCATATCCGGCTTTACAAGTACACTTTCTGCGCAGGTCCTTATCTAGACTGACATCTACACAGCCATTGAAAATTGTGCCAGTTGCATTACATCGATTTGTTTCACATATGTCTGCTAACATTTCACATCTAGGAAATAAAAAGGAAATGATTACAGAATAGAGTTGAAAGAAAACATTGTGGCAAAAGAAGTTATTTCACCTTTTGCCTGGATGCTTTCAAAAGTTGCTGATGCGTCTAAATTTCTCTTAACCCATTCCCTCATGTAGACGCTTTCTGACGCCTCTGCAGCAGACAGCCTTTTGAAACATAGTGACAAAAGAAGAAATTGCACAAAACGTGCAATTTCTCGTTTTGACACAATGTTTTCCACTTTTTGTCATAGGTTATCCATTCAAATATTGAGATTTTCCATTTTTTGACAAAATATGTTCAAAGTCGTCTGCTGCAAAATTGTCATATGAGGGAAAGGGTTAAGAATAATTTCTCCTTTAGCCAAAATGATTTCAAATGTAGTCTGAGGCATTCACCCTTTTCCTACGATACAGACAACCCTTTGTAGACTTTGCAACTACCATCCAAAGAAATAGAAGTTGATTAACCCTTTCCCACATACAACAAATCTGCAGAAGATGACTTTGAAAACCTGATAAATCTCAATAAAAGACAGATTAATTGTTAAATGAAGTTGAAAACATTATGATAAAAGGAGAAATTGCTCACCATAACGTTTTCAAAAATCATTGCTTCAAAATGCGGCTGAAAATGGAAAAGGGTTAAGTAATCAAAGTTTTATTACCTTGATCCAGAAAATCCTTCTGCACATAAACATTCAGTATTACCCGGACGATTAATACAGTGGCCAGCATTCTGGCATGTGGGACTGGATGGGATGGGGTCACATGTTTTGATTATGGTCTCACAATTGTCTCCAGAAGCCCGACCTTAAAGGTATTATAACATTGTTATTAAGGTGCTCTGGCAAAATAAGGTGTTTTTTTGCACAGCAGTAATGAGCTATCATTAAGTACAATAAAAGTCAACCTTTTTCCGCATACAAAACATCAGCAGCAGATGGCTTTGAAAAACATCTAGGAAAAATTATGGAAAATCTCTATAAAAGAAAGTTTGATTTTGGCAAGAGGAGAAATTTCTCATTATGGATATATATTATAATGATTTTAAGATCGGAGTAACAAAATATTTTGAAGAATCAAGAATGACTCATAATGAGCAATTACTGTTTTTATCCCAATGTTTACAAAAGTGGCCTGATGCAAATGTGTTTCAAGGGCTGTAAATAAGACAGTGTATTTCCATATAGGCCCGCCTCTTGGTGGCCATAGTTTTAGACCGATCAACATGGCTTGAAGGAATCTGATAGAGAGTCACCCTAGGAATATTTTTACCAAATCATTTGAAAATCGGCGAAACACTTTCGGAGGAGAAGATTTTTTAAGTTTTCACTAAAGCCATATAAGGCAAAATAGCTCCACCATGTTCTTTTGTCACTATGTTTTCAAAAAGCTGTCTGCTGCAGAGGCGTCAGAAAGCGTCTATATGAGGGAAAAGGGTTAAGAGGAAATTGAGACATTTTTCCTTCTTTGTTTATGTAAATAATTCCCACATTCCAATCATATTTAAGGAGGAATATCCACAAAGTACAGTATGATTATTGAATAGTGTTGAAATCATTGTGGCAAATGGAGAAGTTGCTCATTATGAGCAATTTATCCTTGTTCCAGACTGATTTCAAAAGCCTGAAAGCGTCTGTTATTGGGAAGTGGTTAAGACCCCTAAACTGCCAGATGCATTTCAAAAAATATATCTATAGGTGCTACCTATTTACAAAAAAAACCTAAAATGATTGTTAACAATAATAACTAGAACTATCACTGAAGATGATAAATACCCCCTAGACAGCACCTTGACCTACACCATAACTTAATAAGTAAAAGGGCCATTACTCTGTCAAATAACATGCAAATGTAACCCCTTTAGGATTAGGATATGCAACTCTCCGCTTGGTATAGAAGCTTCATGTAACATTTTATTGAATTCCACCCAGTGGTTTGTAAGAAATAGGCCGGACAAAATATGGCTTTTGGCCGACTGACCGACCGACCGACCGACAGACAGCCCGACACATTGACTCCTATATACCCTCTCTTCTTCGAAGGGGGTATAATTATTAAACAGCATACTTTGGCCATAACAATTGATTTTAAAACTAATTGACTAGACGATGGATAATGTTCATGTCATGTTTTTTTTGCATTGGAATTCGTATCGCTGTCGTCTCTAATTACAAACTGTAGGTAAAGACTCTGAGAAAATTAAGAAATAAAATCATAATGAACTAAGGTTTAAACATTGGTATACCTTGGCAGTTGCATGTATGTCCATTTAAAGTAGAAGTACAAATACCACCATTATAACACGGATTGGAGTTACAGTAGTTCACCATAAATTCACATCTACTTCCAAATCTGCCTGAAAAGGAAATAAAAAAATTACTAGAATTGTAGGTCATACAGACTTTCACTACCTACAATTTGCCACATACAACAAATCTGCAGCAGAAGACTTTGAACACATCTTATCAAAAACACGAAAAATCTCTATATATGAAGGTTTAGTTACTGGCAACAGTTGAAAACATTGTGGCAAATGGAGAAATTGCTCATTTTGAGCAATTTCTACTTTTGTCACAATGTTTTCAAATGTCGTATCTATATGTTGGAAAGGATTAAGGGGCAGATTACCAATTTCTTTAACCATTTCAGCATTAACCCTTTACCACATACAGACATTTTCTGACACCTCTGAAACAGACGACTTTTGAAAACATTGTGACAAAAGCAGAAATTGCTAATGATAAGAAATTTCTCCTTTTGCCATATTGTTTTCAAAGATATTCCTTATTTTTGCCCACTCGATTTCAAAGTCATCTGCTTCAGAAGCATCAGAAAGTGTCTATATGAAGGTAAGAGTAAAGAGTGAACTTATCTTTTTCGCCCAGGAAGAAAGTTGCATCAAGTACTGGTGTGAGGGAGTCAACAAACACATTGGAACAAGAACACGCTACAGCAATATGATTAAAAAAACAGTTGAAAACTGCATAACATCCCAATCAGTCAATAAATAAGCAAATAATCTTAAAAGTCACAGAGATTATGATTTCAACTGATGCATTGGAAGCAGTTTGAAACCCTTTCCCTCATATGACAATTCTGCAACAGACGACTTTAAACATATTTTGTCAAAAATTGAAAATCTCTATAATTGAATAGATGACCTCTGACTAAAAAGTGGAAACATTGTGGCAAAAGGAGAATTGCACGTTTTGTGCAATTTCTTCTTTTGTCACTATGTTTTCAAAAAGCCGTCTGCTGCAGAGGCATCAGCAAGTGTCTATATGAGGGAAAGGGTTAAATTATAGAGGGTCCCACTAATTTTCCCAAGGTCTGCCATGATATAACAGATGTAATGATGAAAGGGTTGTTAAACTTTATGAACTTCTTCAATGTAATTTGTTTTTCAAATGGATTTGTCCTGTTTCCATTTGGAAGAGTCTATCTATAGCCTATTATAGGAACATCAACATAAAACGGTTGATTTGAGCAGTCAACATTACCGTGCTGGTCAAATGGCGCGGATGGGCTCACTGACTTGTAGGTACAAGCTTCTAAAAAATCGGTTCCAGCAGTCTATGCATAATACAAACCAAACATCACAAGATTGCCGCAAGCAAACGCCAAAGCTCATCTGATTTTTTCTAAGTCGAAAAAGGGTTATTATTAAATAATTATTAAAGCCAGAGTCATGTGACTTAGTATAGACATTATGTATTGTTTTGTTCATAGGAACATGTATACCAAGTTTCATTTGAAAATGTTGAACAGTTTTTAAGTTATGAGGTGAGGTTTAAGTTTTGTGACGATGACGCAGATGAAAACGACGCCAAAAGTAGCACAATACCTCAACCTTTTTCTTCAAAAATTGACCAGCTAACAAGAATCTTTTACATGCAGAAAAGGCATTGTTGACAAAATTGTATTGACTCCTATACCACAAGTAAGTAAAGACATACCTTGAGCACACTCACAGACAGCTCTGTTCTGATAGCTGACATGTTGCACCATGCAGACAATTATTACATAAGACACCTAGATAAAAAGATAAAGAAAAGACATCACTTTGTATTCATACTTATGAAGTTCTGTTGAATTGTCCTTTAAACGAGAAATTTATCCAAACAAATCATACTTCCAACTTTTCAGAATTTCCTAACTTTACTATAGATATTTAACCTTTTCCCTCATATTGACGCTTTCTGACGCCTCTGCAGCAGACGGCTTTTTGAAAACATAGTGATCAAAGAAGAAAGAAATTGCTCAAAACAAGCCAGTTCTCCTTTTGCCACAATGTTTTCCACTTTTAGTCATAGGTTATCCATTCATTATAGAGATTTTATTTTTGAGTAAATATGTTCGATGTCTTCTGCTGCAGAATTGTCATTTGAGGGAAAGGGTTAAATAAGTTTGAAGAATCTTTGCCCATAACCCTTTCCCACATTCAACAACATTTCAGCAGACGATTTTGAAAAGATTAATGTCAAAAACATGGAAAATCAGCATAAATGTAAGTTTAATTATTGTATAAAGCTGAAAACATTGTGCAAATTGGAACAGTTACTGTTGCTTGTTTTAAGCAATTTCTCCTTTTGCCACAATATTTACAAAAGTTGTCTGTGGCTAGATTTTCCAGAAAAAATTTGCAAGTGGGAAAGGGTTATAAACCTGAAATCATCTTTTAAAATATCCGAAGTGAAAGTATAAACCTTTCCTACATACAGAGTGACGCCTTTGAGGACTTTTGAAAACATTTTTGAAAAATGGCAATTTCTCCTTTTACGACAATGTTTTCAACTTTTTCAATAATTATTGTTTTTTCATTTATCGAGAATTTCCATATTTTCAACTAAAGTTTTTCAAAGTCGTCTGATGCGAATTTCTTTATGTGGGAAAGGGTAAAATATCTCAATAATTGGTAGAAGGTTTTGAAAGGTGAAAATATAATGTGAGGAAAAAACATTCACTTTGAAAACATTTTTCCCAATTCCCACAAGGTTTCAAAAATGGTCTGCTTTGATGTGAAATAACCCCTGTAAAATGACAAACAAGACGTTTAAGGTCACAGAAGGGTTCTGTTTCAGAAAACAGCAGACAACTTTTGAAAACATTGTGCCTTCAATTATAGAGATCTTCTATATTTTGAGAAGACATTTTGAGAGTCGTCTGCTGCAGGTTTGCTGTATGTGGGAAAAGGGTTAACGGGAAAAAGTAATAGTTGGTATTTCTTTACAGTGAAGGTACAGATCAGCTTATACATCTACTTCATCTGATCAGAATCTACTCTAAACAATTTGGCAGAAGCTTCTAACAAGTTTGTGGAAGTCATATTTGAGCTGTGTATATCTAAATCAGACTGTGCAGATTCACAGACTGAACTGGTTCTACACTATTCACAAAGCCAACTGGCACTATTAGTTCATAATAAGTTATTGCTTTAACCCTTTCCCTCATACGACAATTCTGCAGCAGACGACTTTGAACATTTTTTGTCAAAAGGTAGAAAATCTCTATAACTGAATGGATAACCTAATGGAAAAGTGGAAAACATTGTGGCAAAAGGAGAAATTGCTCGTTTTGAGCAATTTCTTCTTTTGTCACTATGTTTTTAAAAAGCCGTCTGCTGCAGAGGCGTCAGAAAGCGTCTTTATGAGGGAAAGGGTTACAGTGCTTCCAACATTGTCTAAATTACGGTCTGTCTAAATTACACGCCTCTTTTTTTATAATGTTGACATCTTCGCGAAATCATTTTTGTTTCATTCCCGATTCACAATTATTTTATTCACTTGCTTTCAGCAAATATAAACCCTTACGACATATAAAAATCTGCAACAAACGACATCGAAAACATTTGATAACAAAATTGGAACTCTCGAAGAGTATATAAATTATTGAATAAAGTTGGAAACATTGTGGCAAAAGGAGAAATTTCTCATTATGACCAATTTCTCCTTTTGCATTCTAGGAAATGAACGCAATTTTCCCAAAATTTGCTGTTCTCTTTTTACTTCTTTAGAAACACTGGCTTCTTTGGTACATCAAGCTTTAGCACGTCAGCACATCTCTATCAAACATGTAGCAATGTTGCATCTACAACTCTTTATTTTTTTTGTAAAAGACACGTTTGGAAAACATTGACCTTAATTATGCATTCCCGGATCGGCGGTAAATTGACATGTACAATACCTCTGGCGTATTCTTATATTCAAACCAGTGTTTCAAAAGTCATCTGCTGCAGAGGAGTCAGAAGGGCGTCTGTATGTGGGAAAGGGTTAGAAAATCTACTCACTTGAGTCCGTGCATTGACTTTGTGATGTTAAGCCTGTTTCAGTGGAGTAAGTATTATCCGGACATTTAATACACGCTGTGGCCTGTGGATTTGGCTGGTAATGAGAAGCAGGACAGGGCCGGCAGGCACCGTTCTCATTATATCCGCTGAATGAGAAAAAACCAGCCGCACAGGGATCTGAAAAAAACACAAAAACAAATATCCACATGAGGTCTAGATGAAGAGGTGGTTAAATTAATGGCTCTTTGTCCAATCTCACTTTTAATCAAAGCCTTTGTTACGGGTACCATAAATAAGAATTACGCATAATTAAATGTCTCGCTGTCCCCTGCTTTGACTATCAATGCAAGTGTAAAAGACAACAAGAGGGCCATGATGCCCCTATATTGCTCACCTGATTTAATAGAACTTCAATAGTTTTCAAAGTTTTTTACTCTATACATATAAGGAAAACAAGGAACCCCCTGGTGGCCATGTTTTTCAACGGATCGGATTAATTTGAACAACCTTTGTAGAAGGTTAACCAAGGAGCATTTGTCCCAAAAAATTTTAAATCAGGCAGGTGCCTTTGGACAAGAAGATTTTTAAAGATTTTACAATGCACATATAAAGAAAACAAGCCCCGCCCCTGGTGGCCATGTTTTTCAATGGATTGGATTAATTTGAACAATTTTGATAGAAGGTCCCCCAAGGAAGATTTGTGTCAAATTATCTTTAAATCATGCCAGTACTTTTTGACAAGAACATTTTTAAAGATTTTACAATGCACATATAAGGAAAACAAGCTCCGCCCCCCTGGCGGCCATGTTTTGCAACGGATCGGAAATATTTTAACAATCTTGGTAAAGGGTGACCCAAGGAACATTTATGCAAAATAATTTTCAAATCAGGCTAATACTTTTGGACAAGAAGATTTTTAAAGTTTTAACAATGCACATATAAGGAAAACAAGCTCAGCCCCCTGGCGGCCATGTTTTTCAACGGATCGGAAATATTTGAACAATCTTGGTAAAGGGTACCCCAAGGAACATTTGTGCAAAATAATTTTCAAATCGGGCCAGTACTTTTGGACAAAAAGATTTTTCAAAGTTTTAACAATGCACATATAAGGAAAACAAGCTCCACCCCCTGGCGGCCATATTTTTCAACGGATTGGAAATATTTGAACAATCTTGGTAAAGGGTGCCCCAAGGAACATTTGTACAAAATAATTTTCAAATCGGGCCAGTACTTTTGGACAAGAAGATTTTTAAAGTTTTAACAATGCACATATAAGGAAAATAAGGTCCGCCCCCTGGCGGCCATGTTTTTCAACGGATCGGAAATATTTGAACAATCTTGGTAGAGGGTAACCCAAGGAACATTTGTGCAAAACTATTTTCAAATCGGGCCAGTACTTTTGGACAAGAAGATTTTTTAAGATTTGGCAATTTTCCCCTTTTCTGATGCCTCAGTAACCAAAGTTCTACTTGGAATTAATTTCTTTGAACAACTTTGAAAGAAGACCACCTAAGGACCATTCCTGTGAAGTTATTTTGAAATCTGTCCGTTGGTTTAGTAGGAGAAGTCATTCGTAGGAAATTGTTAACAGACACCAACGAGGACGGCGACGATGCAGACGCAGACGACGACGACGGACACCGGAGTTCAAAAATATACAAGAAATTAAAAAAAAAACAAGCAAATTCAGAGAATTATGGTCCCCCGCCAGGGTCAAGGTCACAAGGTCAAAAAAATTGGTATTGATGGAAAGGGGTTGTCACAAGGAATACACATGTGAAATATGAAAGCAGTACCTATTACGGTTCAGAAGTTATGACCAAGGTTAAAGTTTTTGTGACAGCGTGACGGACTGACGGACGGACTGACTGACGAATGAGAAATAATAGTCCCCAGCTTTCGCTAAAGCGGGGGACAAAAATGAGCTAAACGCAAAGTTAAAGAATTCAAGAAATTAAAAAAAAAAAAAAATCAGCTCCACGCAAAATTAAAAAAAGAAAAAATACAAATGTGCCAAGTTCAAAAATACAAGAAATTCAATTTTTTTTTTTTAGCTTAACGCAAAATCTAAAAATACCAAGAAATTAAAAAAAAATAACAAAATACAAACGTTTTACCCCGAAACTAGTTTGATATGTTGAAGTACTTTATTTATGAAATGTGTGTTCACAATTTGAAATTAATCCAACAAAATATGCAGAAGCTACGTCCAATTCTCAAAATCCACCAAATATCAAGTGTTTTACCCCCAAAAAAGGTCACACTCAGCATCGTCAGTGTACAATGTGCAGCAGGGTATTAGATGTAACTATATTCCAAATATGAAAGCCCTAGGAACAGTACTTATTGAGAAAAATAAAAAAAATAAAAACTTTAATGTTGAGCTAAACACAAAATTGAAAAATACAAGAAATGAAAAAGAAAAAAATCCAAATGTTTTACCAAAAAACCCTTTTGATATGTTGAAGTACTTCATTTATGAAATATGTGTGCAAAATTTTAAATCAATTCAACAAAAAATGAGGGAAGCTATGACCAAATCTCAAAGTCAACCAAAAACCACCAAAATCATGATTTTTACCCCAAATAGTAGGTCACACTCAATATCTTTAGCATACAATGTGAAGAAGGGTATAAGATGTAACTATATTCGAAAAATGAAAACTCTAGTACCAGTACTTATTCAGAAAAGTTAAAAAAATGTAACTTTAATGTTGAGCTAAACGCAAATGTTTGACGCCGCCGTCGCTGTCGCAGCGAGACAAAAATCAATTCACAACATATGGTTTGAAGATCAAATAAAGATTCAACCCTTTTCTGACGCCTCTGCTGCAGACAACTTTTAAAAATCATTGTGGCAAAAGGAGAAATCGCTCAAAATGTGCAATTCATTCTTTTGCCACAAAGTTTTTAATTCTATTCAATAATTTAACTTTCATTTAAAGGGATATTTCTTATATTTTTGCTGCTATGATTTCAAAGTCATCTGCTGCAGATTTATTGTATGTGGGAATGGGATAAGCGAGTGAAGTGACATACACCCTTGATCAAGGAATCAAGTAAGCTTTGCTTTACAAACATCTGATAGAAAAGAGTATTCAGACTAAATCCCCCCTAGGTTTTTGGCATAGGCAGACAAACCCCCTCCCCTTCCCCAGTGTTTTTACCAGGTGGAATGAATGTATATTGTTTTATGGCGCATCAACAGCTAAGGTCATTTAGCGCACAATTAAATTTAATTATTCATGATTCCTGGGTAAACTAGAAATATCACTGAAGATGATAAATACCCCCAAAACAGCACCTTGACTCAAAATATGGATTCCGACCGACCAACAAAAGGGCCATAACTCTTGTTAAATAACATGCAATTGTAAGACCTTTATGATGTGCACATCTCCTCTTGGTATAGAAGCTTCATGTAAAATGTTATTGAATTCCACCCAGTGGTTTGTAAGAAATAGGCGGGACAAAATATGGCTTCTGACCGACCAACAAGTTAATAAGTAAAAGGGCCATAACTCTGTAAAATAACATGCAATTATAAGACCTTAATGGTATGCACATATCCTCTTGGTATAGAAGCTTCATGTAAAATGTTATTGAATTCCACACAGTGGTTTGTAAGAATTAGGCCGGACAAAATATGACCAGCAACTTAACAAGACTCTATGAACAAGAAAAAGTAACAAAGGGCAATAACTCTGTAAATTAGAGTTATGGTTCTTGTACACTGAACTTCCTCTGATTATGCTCTACCATTGTATGCAGTTTTATTAGATTCCATCTGTTAGTTATTAAGTAATTCTCCGGACAAGAAAAAGTAACAAAGGGCAATAACTCTGTATTTAGATTAAATAGAGTTATGGTTTCTGTACACTGCACTTCCTCTCAATGTGTTGTATCATCCTATGAAGTTTTATTAAATTCCAACAATTAGTTTTAAAGTTATGCTCTGGACAAGACTCTACGTATAAGAAAAAGTAACAAAGGGCAATAACTCTGTAATTATGTAAATTAGAGTTATGGTTCTTGTACACTGCACTTTCTCTGATTATGTTCTACCATTGTATGCAGTTTTATTAGATTCCATCTGTTAGTTATTAAGTAATTCTCTGGACAAGAAAAAGTAACAAAGGGCAATAACTCTGTATTTAGATTAAATAGAGTTATGGTTCCTGTACACTGCACTTCCTCTCAATGTGTTGTATCATCCTATGAAGTTTTATTAAATTCCAACAATTAGTTTTAAAGTTAAGCTCCGGACAAGACTCTACTAGAAAAAGTAACAAAGGGCAATAACTCTGTATTTAGATAAAATAGAGTTATGGTTCCTGTACACCGCACTTCCTCTCAATGTGTTGTATCATCCTATGAAGTTTCGTTCAAATCCTATGTTGCATTGTTAAGATATGATCCGGACAAAATATGGCTTCCGACCGACCGACCGACCGACCGACCGACCAACCGACCAACCGACCGACCGACCGACACAGTGACTCCTATATACCCCCCCAAAACTTTGTTTTTGGGGGGTATAACTAACCAGTACTAGGCTAGAAAATGTGCCTTGCCCTGAAGGGCACTCCACCATGATTGTAGTGCCGCGACTGGGGATCAAACCCGGGACTACCGGTTTCGAAATCACCGACGCTAACTACTCGACCACAGCGGATTCCTTTTAAGAGGTTGACAGGAGTTATTTTTGCTTTTACTGCAATGGTTTTTTTTTTTATAAACTTAACCCTTTCCCACCTGCAGAATCAATTTGACGCAATAGCAGCAGATGACTTTTGAAAACATTGAGGCCAAAGGTGAAATTGCCCATGATGAGCAATTTCTCCTTTTGCCACAATGTTTTCAACTTTTTAACAATTAAGCTATCTTTTATGGAGTCTTTTTAGGTTTTTGTCACTTTGTTTTCAAATTCGTCTGCTGCAGAATTGTTGCATGTAGAAATGAGTTAACTGCATTAGAAGAAGGGTTATACTAGAAACAAATTATTATGCTCATCTACTATCTGGTTAGTTTCTGTTTAGCACACCTTCTGGTTTACAATGGATTTTTAGTAGAAATGGTAACGGTTACTGATATTACTAACCAACTACTCATAATTTTGTAACCGGTTACTCGGTTTTAAAACCATATTCATAGACAATAAATATCCACTTGCTTCTGAGTTTTGTTATTGTTGTTGTTGTTTTAACTCGCATTTCCCGGTCATGTTAAATCAGACTAGAACGTCGATATCGGAACATTTTCATTCATGTAAAAAAAAAATTTTTTTTTAATTTACAGTTGAAAAAAAAAATTAATATGTATAATTGAATAAGTGTCATGCACTATCATATCAGCGAAGTGAGCGTTATACGATTTATAATATGTCGAATAAAAGAGGAACATAGCTGCATATCTTTAAATACCAACTAAGGGGAAAATGTGTTACATTAACTTCAAATCACTCTTTAAATCTTCGAATCGTGTTAGTAAATAATAATTTACAAAAACAACAATTCAAAATTAACACATTCACTCCAATTAGTTGTATTATCAAAACAAATGCCGAATATAATTAATAAGTCATTATCACATAATTTCTGCCCTTATTAGACATCAAAGTTTTTTTTAACCCTTTCCCTCATACGACAATTCTGCTGCAGACGACATTGAACATATTTTGTCAAACAATAGAAAATCTCTATAACTGAATGGATAACCTATGACTAAAAGTGGAAAACATTGTGGCAAAAAGAGAAATTGCTTGTTTTGAGCAATTTCTTCTTTTGTCACTATGTTTTCAAAAAGCCGTCTGCTGCAGAGGCGTCAGAAAGCGTCTATATGAGGGAAAGGGTTAAAAGAAAGAAACCGTCCTTTAATTGACAATTATTCTATTAACATTACACAAACAAACGATCATCAATAAAATCGAGTGCGGCTGTTTTCGCAGTAATGTAAACACTCCCGATCGAGGTGTGAATAATTAACCTCTCTGGTCAGTTACGTGTGACAAATTGAAAAGAACAAAAGGTGAAACACAACTGTGTATATATTTTATCTTATTTTCCGATTACTCGGTTACCAAAATTACTAATCGATTAATCGAAAAACATACAGTTAACCAAGTAACCAATTAATCTTTGCCATCCTTAATTTTTAGCAATTATTTTGTTATGCAATTAACACTTATTCATGTCAAAATCACATGCAGGTCTCTGCCTAACAAATATATTGATAGTCCAATTCTAATATCAAAGCAGAAATAAAATCCTGTGTAATCTACATTTTCCTAAGAGTGATTTAACTGAAATATTGTTTAAAGTGACATCATAAAACATCATACAAACAAATTAATCAATTTCTAAAAGGGTTTCACAAAGGACAGGTGAAAAGTTTTAAATGCATCACTTTTAAATTTATTTTAAATCCCAACATTTTGAAGGAGTTGGTTGCAGTGGTGTCAAAGGATGTTTGCTCCACTGATTGAGGCACTTATAAGACAAAAATGAAAAATATAATTTTAATATATTCTTTTATTTGAACAAATCGAGCCCTGGTCTCCTGCTTGACAAGCAATGGTGCATACCCCTGCACCAGCCTGACTATGGCGTGGACATTTATTTAATTATCAAACATCACTTAACGAAATAGCCAATTATACTTAAGGGTTAGGTTATGGCATATTTCCAAAACGTAAGACAATTGAACACGCACACAAAAGGGGAATAACATAATTGACCTTGCTCTATAACTATTTAACCCTTTCCCTCATACGATAATTCTGCAGCAGACGACTTTAAACATATTTGGTCAAAAAATAGAAAATCTCTATAATTGAATGGATAACCTATGACTAAAAGTGGAAAACATTGTGTCAAAAGGAGAAATTGCTCGTTTTGAGCAACTTCTTCTTTTGTCACAATGTCTTCAAAAAGCTGTCTGCAGCAGGAGCATCAGACAGCGTCCATATGAGGGAAAGGGATAAAGGAAAGAGAGTTGAAATCATTTACAAAAGGCAAAATTGGTCATAATGAGCACTTTCACCTTTTGTAGCTACGTCTTTTAAAAGTTGTGTCATACAGATGCATCTGTCTGCAGGTGACAAAGAGTTGATTTAAACAATAAAATACTGAGAATCACCACTATTGAAGCAAATCAATGTTAATCCTTTCCCCCATACAGATTCTTTCTGAAACGTCTGCAGCAGACGAGTTTTGAAAACATTGTGACAAAAGAATAAATTCATCAAAATGTCCAATTTTTCGTTTTTGCGACAATGTTTTCAACTTTATTTCAAATCTATTTAGTAATTGAACTTACATTTATAGAGATGCCCCCTTTTTTTGTTTAGATGTTTTCAAAGTCATTTGCTGCAGATTTATTGTATTTTGAAAGGGTTAAGGGTCACACTGGCTACATGTTTTCTTGAGCCATTTTTTCTTGCTTTGCTTTATAGCCACTAACACCCCCCTGCCTTGGGATAAATGTTTAAATGCAGTCAACATGAATAAGTAGGCATTCGTAATATATTTGTTTTAGTTAATCTTTCTAATGAAATAAATATCTTTTTTTATCTTTCATTTATTTAACTGTCGAACAAATAAGATTTCGCTTATATTTTTTATAAAATTCTCATCATTCTATTATCAACAAGGTTAAGTGATGCATTCCGATTGAGTAATCGGGGTCGTCAGATGCTTGATATGGGTGCTTGCAGGACACTGGTGATGATCTTCGAGATCTGTAATTTGAATATCTGTATTTATATGTCTCTGGTTTTGTGTACCCATATTATTTCATTTATATTTATGTCAGATGCATTAACCCTTTCCCTCATATAGACGCTTTCTGACGCCTCTGCAGCAAATGGTTTTTTGAAAAAAGTGACAAAAGAAGAAATTTCACAAAACGTGCAATTTCTCCTTTTGCCACAATGTTTTCCACTTTTTGTCATAGGTTATCCATTCTATTATGGAGATTTTTGTATGTTTTGACAAAATACATTCAAAGTCGTCTGCTGCAGAATTGTCGTATGAAGGAAAGTGTTAAATAAACTGATAAATATATTTAATATTACTATGACAATTCTGCAGCAGACGACTTTTTGTTTTTGTCAAAACATAGAAAATCTCCATAATTGAATGGATAACCTATGACAAAAAGTGGAAAACATTGTGTCAAAAGGAGAAATTGCACGTTCTGTGCAATTCCTTCTTTTGTCACTATGTTTTCAAAAAGCCGTCTGCTGCAGAGGCGTCAGAAAGCGTCTATATGAGGGAAAGGGTTAAGAACCATAAAAAAGTCAGTGATTTTCAAATTTGATCCCAGGCAACCCTTGGTTATTTAAACGTCACGCTCTCAAACTGCCATTAGCCATTTGAGCCATATGCTCAGTGGCTCAGAGAAAATTGCATGTGGATAAAATGTCAAACAGGTTTATTACACAGATCTTGTTAGGTAAGAAGGTGTTTGTTTTAAACACCTCAAAGTTGAGTGAACAGGGGGACCTGTTTAATATTAAAGGGTCCCTGATCGTATTGGGTTTATATAACTGTATACAAGAGAAAGTTGATGCAATGCATCAATGTCGCCGGAAATGCATACTGCAGTTATGCATAACACTAACATTATAGCAGTTGAATAAACAGTTATCAACTGAGGGGCATATTGGAACATCAGGGGCGGGGTCAAGTGAAAATGTGTCGTAACTTGCATTGTTTTGTCAACGAAGTGAATGATAATTGAAGCCTTTCATTGTTTATGATCAATCTCCATTCCAAAGTAGGTTGACCAAACACACAGCCAACTAATTATTGATCATACACAGTAATGGAAATGAGTAATCTTGACAATCATTAGTCTTAGTATGTATACAGTGCTTTCATTAAGGAATAATTATAAGATTTGTGAATTCCACATACACTTTTCAAGATGTTTGTCAGAATATTTGAATTCTATCATTTATTAACAAGAGGCCCATGAGGGCCTATGCTCTACTGGCATTGATCTGGCTTGTTTCAAAAGGAACCAATATGTCATCAATATTCAAATACCATCTAAGTTTGGTGAAGATCAGATAGTAAATGGAAGCTCTGTTGTGTTCACAAGCTGTATTATAGCAATTTTGACAATTTCAAGGGCCATAATCCAGCCATGCATGGGTATATCTGGCCGTTTTTTAGAAATGAACCAAACTGTCATGGATATCTAACTACTGTATACGTTTGATTGAGATACAATCAAAAACAAGATGTGTTTGTGAAACACTGATGCCCCCCAATGGCAACATCTAGGTCAAAGGTCAAGGTCGCCAGGTCAAAAATGTTGGTACTGACAGAAAGGTCATGTCACAAGGAATACACATGTGAAATATGGTAGCCGTACCTGTTATGGTTCAAAAGTAGTGGTCAAGGATAAAGTTTTTTTCGAGAATGGCAACATCTAGGTCAAAGGTCAAGGTCGAAAGGTGAAAAATTTTGGTACTGACAGAAAGGTCATGTCACAAGGTATACACATGTGAAATATGGTAGCCTTACCTGTTATGGTTCAAAAGTAGTGGGGAAGGTTAAAAAAAAAATTGAGAATGGCAACATCTAGGTCAAAGGTCAAGGTCGCAAGGTCAAAAATGTTGGTACTGACAGAAAGGTCATGTCACAAGGAATACACATGTGAAATATGGTAGCCGTATCTGTTATGGTTCAAAAGTAATGGCCAAGGTTAAAGTTTTTTTCGAGAATGGCAACATCTAGGTCAAAGGTCAAGGTCGCAAGGTCAAACATGTTGGTACTGACAGAAAGGTCATGTCACAAGGAATACACATGTGAAATATGGTAGCCGTACCTGTTATAGTTCAAAAGTAATGGCCAAGGTTAAAGTTTTTTTCGAGAATGGCAACATCTAGGTCAAAGGTCAAGGTCGCAAGGTCAAACATTTTGGTACTGACAGAAAGGTAATGTCACAAGGAATACACATGTGAAATATGGTAGCCGTACCTGTTATGGTTCAAAAGTAGTGGTCAAGATTAAAGTTTTTTTCGTGCAGACAGGCCAAAAACTACATCTAGGTCAAAGGTGAAGGTCGCAAGGTCAAAAATTTTGGTACTGACAGAAAGGTCATGTCTCAAGGAATACACATGTGAAATATGGTAGCCGTACCTGTTATGGTTCAAAATTAGTGGTCAAGGTTTAAGGTTTTTTTGTGCAGACAGACAGCAGACAGACGTGCAGACCAACAGACAGACGTGCAGACCAACAGACAGGCCAAAAACTATATGCCCCCCGAATCGGAGATTCCGGGGGGGGGCATAATAAGGACTGTATCATGTTAACAAGCCCTATTATAGCAATTTTGACAATTTCAAGGGCCATAATTCAGTCATGCATGGGCGGATCTGGCTGGTTTTCGAAATGAACCGAGCTCTCATGGATATTTAACTACTGTATAAGTTTGGTTGAGATACAATCAAAAGGAAAGACTGTATCGTGTTAACACGCTCTTTTATAGCAATTTTGACCATTTCAAGGGCCATAATCCAGTCATGCATGGGCGGATCTGGCTGGTTTTCGAAAGGAACCGAGCTCTCATGGATATCTAACTACTGTATAAGTTTGGTTGAGATACAATCAAAAGGGAAGACTGTATCGTGTTAACAAGAAATTGTTTACGGATGGACGGACGCACGCACGGACGACGGACAAATCGCCACGACATAAGCCCTTCTGGCCTTTGGCCAGTAGAGCTAATAAAACCACAAAACAGACAATTTAAGATTTGCATGCAATAGCACGTCATTTTATGTTTCCCCTATTAAAGTCAACATTGGACACCTTTGCAGCAATTTACTTTTAAAACAATGAGATAAGGGTTAAATCGCTGAAGACATGAGTTTTCTCTTTTTCTCAAAATGATATTAGCTTTGCATCCTAATTATATCATACCTTAACAAATGATGAAATGTAATCCAATATTTACAAATAAGACCACCTTCGAAATATAATATCAGCTAAACAGTTAAATCTCATTGAAATTGTTTTATAATTTAAACTTAATTTCGAACCTAAACTGAGCCCTACAACATGTTAATTTATTGTAATTCTTTCCTTCCTTTTTTATAATGAAAATAACAAACTACTCATGTTTTAAAATCATATTATGATGAGCGCCCTTGTGTCAATGATGCATAACAATATGCAGATCGGAAACAATATGCCTTTAAGGAATTTAATGACACATTTAAAATTGTCAAGGACGAAATAATTTTGTACGAAAGAGCCGATTCGTGACCTACATTCTTCTTCGCAGAGGTGTTGTTCTTGAAACTCTCTTTATAGGCAGAGAGTGTTCGTTCACAGTCATTTTTCTATTAAAACTAGTTTTATCTCGGTTTGTTCTTTTCTTCATTTGTTTTGAACCAAATAAACATTTTAAATCACCTATAATTTACTATTTGTAAGTGAGTGTAAAGAGCGGATCTCTGCAAAGGAGATTGATCTACGCAGTTGGTATTCGCGAGTCACGCGATCAACAGTTTTAGCTTAGAAACAGTTCATATTTTAGATATACATGGATAAACATTATAAAATGAATTCCTCACAAATCAAGACATCTCTTTGAACATGAAAATAACATTCAGTAAATTAAGATTGCTATTTTAAAGGAGAATTCGACGTGAATTTTACTTGATATTGACACATAACAGTCTGCTTGCTGCAAGTCTCATGGGGACGGTTTTGTCTTCGTAAATAAAACCCCAAAAAAAGAGAGGCGAGTCAAAACTAAAGAAACTACTAAAACTTAAAACATCGGAATATTTATTTCATTTTAGATGTGTCATAACTTAGTTTTTAAACGAACGCAATTGTAATATGTTCAAGACATTTAAATTTGTTTTTTTCTAATAATAACTCCTCCTCCCATGTGATTTCCGAAAACCTATTAAAAATAGAAGTCGCGGGCTTCTGCCCGGCGACAAATGAAAGCCTGACAAGATGGACCACAGATGTGAGTTTACCCTTTTCCACTTACAGACGCTTTCTGACACCTCTGCAGCAGACGAGTTTTGAAAACATTGTGGCAAAAGGAAAAATTGCTCAACTATTTTCAGTAATAATTATACTTTCATTTATAGAGATTTTCTGTGTTTTTGACTAAATGTTTTCAAAGCCGTCTGCTGCGGGTATTTGGAAAAGGGTTAAATTCTTTCAATCCATCACCTGCTAAAGTAGGCGATATAACAATGTCATATCACATAGGCCAGCTTACAAACGTTTTCCTGGTTTTCTCAGACCAGAACTCTGCACAACAATCTTTCCAAGCAATTTTCTATTTTTTTCCACATAGGCTGCTGGCAACCTTATAATCTCATCAAAATTGACAGTTTGCAAGAATTTCTAAAAGTTGTCCATTACTAATTTGCAAATACATTGTAAAGCAGAGCAAGATCAATATGCACAGAGGAACAGATTGATCTGGAACTACACTGGTCACAACTTCTCAATGGAAGGTTTTCTTAAAGCAATCCAAAACATATCTACCTGAACATTCCGACTCGGATATCGCAGTTGCTGAAGAGGTTGTTCCACCTCTTGGACACGATGTGCAGGTTTTTGAATCTTCCCAGTACGTTCCTTTTTCACACGGCTCACATGGCGATAGTCCCGAATTTGATCTAAATCCAGGGGCACAGGTGGCTGAAAGAATAATGTAAGTGAATACACCCTATCCTTGAAAACCCTGCGATGAAAGGACTATTTGAAACAAAAAGGAAAAGAAGGACTTATTCCTTAACCCTTCCCTCATACGACAATTCTGCAGCAGACAACTTTGAACATATTTTGTCAAAAAATAGAAAATCTCTATAATTGAATGGATAACCTATTTGAGCAATTTCTTCTTTCGTCACTATGTTTTCAAAAAGCTGTCTGCTGCAGACGCATCAGAAAGCGTCTATATGAGGGAAAGGGTTATGAGCAATTTCTCTTTCACGACAGTTTTTTTTCTTTAACTCTGTCCTAAATAAATTTCAGTTCAAAATTTAATCTTTTACTCTATTTTTTCCTTTTTAATGTTTTAAAAAAAGTTGTCTGCTACTAAATCCTCAGAAAGCATTTAATTGTATGTGAAAAAAAATGAACATATTGGTCTGCTCTAGAGAACAAGTAAAAATAACTTACTTAGACATTGTGAAAACATTGTTGCTCCAACAATGTATGTTGAAAACCTAAAATTGCAGGGTTTACACTGAAACTGGTTTTCTTGATCTTGATATGTTCCGATTTCACAATTGATACAGTTACCCGATGTTGCATTTCTGTATGATCCTTTGGGACAGTTAACTGTAAGGATAAAACAAATTACAGTTGGCATATACAAATTTACTTTTGTGAGTAAAATCTAACTAACATTGAGAGGGCCATGATGGCCCTGAATTGCACACCTGAGTTATGCAATATGATTTGTCATGCCAACCACAATAACTCATTTTGCTATCAGGTTAGTAAATACAAGTGGCCCAAGAGGATCAGCTCCACTGCCATAAGGCTAAATAATCCACACCCTATGTTGTCTCTCTTTGGCATACATGTGATATTTTTTGGAGACCTTTCCGGGACAGCTAATGAAATGACCATCAAAAATCCCCTCAGAAATTTTTAAAATGTCAAAATACTGTGGTGCATTGTAGGGCATATCTGGGGGTTATTTTACACTTATTTATTTTAACGTTGGGAAAATGTACTTTTTGGTTTGCATCTACTGAAATTTTTGGACACAAAACTAAACCTCCATGCTCGTTTTTGGGTAGAATGTGTAAAAAAAGTCAATTCATCAATTAAACACTGTCATTCATAACACCAAACAAATCAACTAATTAGTATGCCAGTATGCTCACCGAATTTAAACACAAAAAGCCCATTAAATCAATTATCGGTTGATTGGCGATGACAACACCGACCCAGTACCAATTAACAGATTAATGTCAACATGTCCTGTTTACTGAGTGGAGCTTGTCGAGACCAGCCTCCTGTACAGGCCACCTGCATACTTAGATTGGTAAAATTATGGGTCTCAATTTTATTTTTTCCGTTTGTTATAATTTCCATATATTTCCGGGACAGAGATTGCAGTCCCGGACATTCTGGACGATATCACATGTATGATGTTTTGACAAATTAATATCAAAGGTCACCAAAGAAATGTTTATGTTCCACTTAGTATTTCAAAATCAGACATTTAATTTCTTAGCCCAAACCCTTGGTGGACATGTCTTTTAACCAATCAACTTGGCTTGAATAAATCAGGTAGATGATCAGCCAAGGAACATTGAAAATCAGTCTGATACTTTCATTACTTTATTTCTTAAGTTTTCACTATAGCCATATATTAAAGGTAAAACAGACCCCCCTGACTGACATATTTTTCGACCAATCAACATGAAGGAATCTGATAGAGGGAAGATGTTTAAAATTTTAAACATCTTCCCTCTATCAGATGTGGCACATATAGACGCCTTCTGACACCTCTGCAGCAGACAGCTTTTGAAAACACTGTGACAAAAGAGGAAATTGCTCAAAACAAGCAATTTCTCCTTTTGACACAATGTTTTCAAATCTATTCAATAAGTATGTCTTCATTTAGGGAGATTTTCCATGTTATTTATTAGATGTTTTCAAGGTCGTCTGCTGCATAATTGGTGTATTTGGGAAAGGGTCAACTAAAGCCATATAAGGCACCAGGCCCCTGTTGGCCAAATTTGTTGACCGCTTTGAAAGAAAGAATCTGATAGAGGGTCACCCAATGAACATTTCCACAACATTTTTGGAAATCAGCCAGATGCTTTTTGAGGGGGAAATTTCTAAAGTTTAAACTATAGCCATAAATGGCAAGATAACTTTTTTGACAAATTGACATGGCTTGAAGGCATCTGATAGAGGGTCACACAATGATCATTTAAATTTTATTTGAAAATCAGTCAACAGATACGGGAGGAGAAAGTTTTTAAGTGGTTTTTTTCTGTTACCATGGAAACCAGAGTTGAAGAAATTTTGGTTAGGACATTGAGAGGATGCTTGCTGTGAAGGTTCATCCCAATTTACCAACTGGTTACAGAGGAGATGTTTACATCAGTTATCCAGAACTATTTTTATTTGTTTTCATCAATTTCTGCAATTTTAAAGTGCCTGGGTGTATATTCACTAATACATGCATGTAGTACTAAGTAATGATTTTTAGGAAAGCCATAGTAAACAACAAAGCCATGGTGATCCTGCAACTGTCAGCTAAATACTAAGGCTCTGTATGATATCCTTATCCTCATACGACAATTCTGCAGCAGACAACTTTGAACACATTTTGTCATAAAATGGAAAATCTTTATAATTGAATGGATAACCTATGACTAAAAGTGGAAAACAATTGTGGCAAAAGGAGAAATTACCCGTTTTGAACAATTTCTTCTTTGTCACTATGTTTTCAAAACGCCGTCTGCTGCTGGGTTAAACCTTAAACTCTTTCCCACCAGTAGACGCATTCAAAGTCGTCTGCTGCAGATTTGATGAATGTGGGAAAGGGTTAAACCTTAAACTAAAATTTGCAGCTGAAGACTTAACTTAACCCCTTTCCCACTTGTAGACACATTCTGACACATCTGCAGCAGACTACTTTTGAAAACCTTGTGGCAAAAGGAGAATTGCTGCAGAATTGTCATATAAGGGAAAGGGTTAAATGGATTACAAAATAAGCAATATATACTAAAGTCTAATATTAATTCTTCTTCTTGATAGATGCAATTACATATAAACAATTTCCAAAAAAAGTTAAATGTATGGTTTTTATTGTCATACAAAGTATTGAACCGTTAGGATAGTAATATGGATTTGATAATAAAACACATTTGTCATTTGAACTGAAAGTGCTAAATGTTGAAAATATGGTACGATCAAACCTGCGTTAAACCCTTTCCCTCATCCGACAATTTTGCAGATGACGACTTTGAACATATTTTGTCAAAGAATAGAAAATCTCTATAATTGAATGGATAACCTATGACTAAAAGTGTTAAACATTGTGACAAAAGAAGAAATTACTCAAAACAAGCAATTTCTTCTTTCGTCACTATGTTTTCAAAAAGCCGTCTGCTGCAGACGTGTCAGAAAGCGGCTATTTCGTTTTCATAGTTTGGTTTCCGCATTGTAACAATGACTTAAGCGAATGACTGGAAACCAAACTAGTACCGTCATATGATATTTATGTAATGTGATGTTGACACTCCCAGAGATGGCTTTATGTGATAAATAACAAATATGTAATGTTAACAGATTGACAATCAATGGAGAAGTGATCCTCATTCTACTAAGGCAGGCCACACAAATGCTTTGCTTAAACCTACCTCTTAGAGATGATACTAATTGACACGAGGATTGACTGGTAGATCCAACACCTCTAGTTGTTAATCCATCACCACATGGCATACAGTATGTGCTATTTGAATAGTAGGTGCCTTTAGGACACATGGCGCATGGAGGTTTTCCATCAGATGAGGTCAGTCCAGATGCACAGAGGCCTGAAATAGGAAAGCAGGGGGTTAAATAAAGAGGGGTAAATATCTCTATTGTGACTCAACTGAACCCTTTGTTGAGTACCCACAACAAAAGATTTGAGGGCCATATAAGAAGTTTGGGATGAGAAATACACTTCTTATCTAGAGTTATTGAAATGGAAAAAATTATTGGAATGATCTAAAAAGTTTGTTCTCTTAACCATTCAAGCTTGCAGACACACAAACAACTAAGGAAAACATTGTTACGAAAAGAAGAAATAGCTCATCATGAGCAATTTTACCTATAGCCAAAATGTATAGCCAAAATGTTTTCAACTCTATTTAATAATCATATTTTCTCTTTAACCAAATTTCCCTTTTTTGTTATGGTACAACATAAAAACGGTAATTTTTTATGTATAAATAAAAATGTGAGATCTGTAAATTTTGCAGTAAAATTTTCCAAACAGTTGAAAAGCTTGCAGCATAAGGAGAACTTCCTCAATACCTCAAAGTATACTTTTCACAACATTTTCAAACATAATTTACTGCATAGGCATATTATAATATGGAAAAAGTATCTTGAAAAATGCCAATTAACCCTACAAAACTCTTTTTGATAACTAGTGCAGCAGACAAATCTTTGAACAATCTTGTAACAAAAACAGAAATTACTCAATTTCACCTTTTGCCACAATTTTTTCAATTCTATTCAATAATCAAACTATCATTTATAGAGATTTTCCCTATTTTTGCCTTCATGTACTCAAAGTTGTCTGCTGCAGATTTGTTGTATGTAGGAAAGGGTATAAACAAACTTGTTTTACCTATACATGATAAAGAAGTCACTGCCCCCTTCATGAAAGTGCTTCTTTGGCCAGAGCAACTTGAGCAGGACACCTGAAAAAGGTTGCTGCGAAAGGTGCCAAATTCACACAAATCACAACCTCTATTGTTATCCGGTTGTGTTCCAATTGGACATGGTTCTGTAAAATAATCACAGGATAGTAACATAGTACACTTTTGAGTATTCACAACATATGATTAGAGGGTCAAATAAAGATTTTAGAGCATGCAAAATGCCCTTTATCTAGAGCTCTAAAAAATATCCTTTGTTTTCTTTGAAAAATGTATACAGTTACTTTGAATTGTGTTACATATGTAAATAATATGAGCTGTTCCATGATAAACAACTATATGGACTATGTGTAATCTATCGAACCAGCTAATCAGGGCAGACATTTTCTGGCTCATACGGATAGAGGTATAGATTAATGATTCCTGAAAGAGAAAATTCAAAGGAGGCGAAAAGTGGCGGCCCAGATTAGCTTGCGAGGCATGTACAGTCTGGTCTGTGCTGATACTTTCCAAAGAGTGCACATTGTTGGTTTTCTCATGGAACGACTCATACGATAAAATAAATAAACAACAATAATGTCAAGTGACAGTTTAAAAAAGAAAAAAGTATCAGGTACGGCTATGATGGGTTTATAGTAGATTAACACTTTCCCTCATACGGCAATTCTGCAGCAGACGACTTTGAACGTTTTTTGTCAAAAAATAGAAAATCTCCATAATTGAATGGATAACCTATGCCAAAAAGTGTAAAACATTGTGACAAAAGGTTGTGACGTTTTGTGCAATTTCTTCTTTTGTCACTATGTTTTCAAAAAGGCGCCAGCTGCAGAGGCGTCAGAAAGCATCTATATGAGGGAAAGGCTTAAGTGATATTGTACCAGTCAAATGAAGTCAATACATTTGTTGCCCAGACGTCTGAAAAACACCCATGATATTCACATTTCAAAGTTCAGAGCATAAAACCTGTTTAATTAAGGATTAATGCAGTGCTGGGTAAATTTTATAGAAGCAACAAAAATAACAAAAATCATCACAGCAATCGTAAATGTTGTAAATTGTTTCGGAACTCTAAAATTGTTAATCATTACTGATATGACACAAAGGGAAAGAGTAATGACCATTCTCTTAAATAACCAATCAAAGAGAGGGGAAGAGTAATGACCATTCTCTTAGATAACCAATCACAGAGAGGGAAAGAGTAATGACCATTCTCATAGATAGCCAATCACAGGAGGTAAAGAGTAAAGAACATTCTGTTAAATAACCTATCACAGGGAGGGAAAGAGTAATGACCATATTGTTAAATAACCAATCAAAGAGAGGGAAAGAGTAATGACCATTTTGTTAGATAACCAATCACAGGGAGGGAAAGAGTAATGACCATTTTGTTAGATAACCTATCATAGGGAGGGAAAGAGTAATAACCATTATCATAGATAACCAATCACAGAGAGGGAAAGATTATGACCATTCTAATAGATATCCAATCATAGGGAGGGAAAGAGTAATGACAATTATCATAGATAACCAATCACAGAGAGGGACAGAGTAATGACCATTCTCATAGATAACCAATTACTGAGAGGGAAAGAGTAATGACCATTTTGTTAGATAACCAATCACAGGGAGGGAAAGAGTAATGATCATTTTGTTAGATAACCTATCACAGGGAGGGAAAGAGTAATAACCATTATCATAGATAACCAATCACAGAGAGGTAAAGAGTAAAATAGATATCCAATCATAGGGAGGGAAAGAGTTATGACAATTATCATAGATAACCAATCACAGAGAGCACAGACCTAATAACACAAAGATATGAAACGATCCAATAGACAAAGAACAAATCTCGCGAAGGTTACAGTTCTCAACGCGACAGACCATGTGACCAGCGAGATTACGCGAGATTCCAAAAACCGAATCGGCAGCCATTTTCAATTTGAAGTAATGTGTAAACATGGATAATTAATTGATAACTCCTCAACAAATGAAAAGATTTGATGACTGAAAGACTGAAAGACATTAATTGGTAAGTAGTTTACGTTTATAAATCATTTATATCAGGTGATGTTAATTTGATAATAAACATTAATTTTCTAACACAATGGTAAGAAAATTGCGGTCGGTGGTTAGTGGGTGGGGTATAATTAAATATAATTATTTAATTGAGCTTTCAGTTAAGTAGAATGTGTTTTTTCCTCGGTGCTGACATCAATCAATTATTCTTTTTGTTTTACCTCTTGATGTCGTGAACGGTTTTTATAAAATCGGCTTCTATTTGCTTTCATAATCGTATTTTGTCTGAACTGGATTCTGTCTTTTCTCTCTCGTTGATTTAAAATTTTGTAATATCACTTTTCAAATATTTGCTTATAACTTCTTCGTTAGTCACCGGATTGATTTGATTGGGGTAATATTCTTTTCCAGTAACTTTTTTCTATTGAGTAAGCTTAAAACAAAAAATTGAAACAATGATTTACTGTGTTTTAAACAGTATTTAAGATTCCCTTTTGTATAGTGGATCTCGGTATGATCAATTGGTACAAAACAATAATGCTTCTAAGATTTTAGTTTACAGCTCTTATACATGCTAATGATAACCCAAAACATAACATTTCAATTCTTACATCCACTCATCAGTGCTTAAGCCAAGAACTTTTAAGGTTTTATTTATTTTTCTCATGTTTTGTATGCTAATAAGTTCTGAACTGGATTCTGTCTTTTTTCTCTCATTGATTTAAAATTTTGTAATATCACTTTTCAAATATTTGCTTAAAACTTCTTCGTTAGTCACCGGATTGATTTAATTGTGGTAATATTCTTTTCCAGTAACTTTTTTCTATTGAGTAAGCTTAAAACAAAAAATTGAAACAATGATTTTCTGTGTTTTAAACAGTATTTAAGATTCCCTTTTGTATAGTGGATCTCGGTATGATCAATTGGTACAAAACGATGATGCTTCTAAGATTTTAGTTTACAGCTCTTATACATGCTAATAATAACCCAAAACATAAAATTCCAATTCTTACATCCCATTATCAGTGCTTAAGCCATGAATTTTTAAAGTTTTATTTATTTTTCTCATATTTTGTATGCTAAAAGGTTCTGAACTGGATTCTGTCTTTTTTCTCTCATTGATTTAAAATTTTGTAATTATCAATTTTCAAATATTTGCTTTTAACTTCTTCGTTAGTCACCGGATTGATTTAATTGTGGTAATTTTCTTTTCCAGTAACTTTTTTCTATTGAGTAAGCTTAAAACAAAAAATTGAAACAATGATTTTCTGTGTTTTAAACAGTATTTAAGATTCCCTTTTGTATAGCGAATCTTGGTATAATCAATTGGTACAAAACAATGATGCTTCTAAGATTTTAGTTTACGGCTCTTAAATTATACAATGCTAAGTAACCCAAAACATAAAATTCCAATTCTTACATCCCACATCAGTGCTTAAGACATGATTTTTAAATCTTGTATTTAGTTTCTAATTATTTTGTATGTTGAAAAGTACTGAATTGGATTCTGTCTTTTTTTCTCTTATTTATTATAAATTTTGTAATAACTCCATTGATATTTGTTTTAAACTTCTTTGTACGTCACAAGATTGATTAATTTGTGGTAATTTTCTTTTCAGGGAAATAGCAGAAGAGAAAACATAAACAGAGATGATCCCTTTACCAAAGAGAAAGCGAATAACTGTTTGAATTGACTTTTCATGTTGACCATTCATGTTGACCATGCACTTAACTGCCAATCTATCAATCCTTAGGTTAATATTTCTCCTTTGACCACAATGTTTTCAACTTTATTCAACAATAAAGCTATCTTTTATGGAGATTTTTAAGATGTTTAACACCTTGTTTTCAAAGCTGCATATGTGTTGTATGTGGGAAGGATTTACACGTATCCCACATACATCAAAAACACAGCAGACAACTTTGAAAACATCTAGAATGTATATAATTGAAAGTATAATCAATCAATAGAGTTGAAAAGGTTGTGACAAAAGAGGGAATTGGTTCCCTTGAGCAATTTCTTCTTTTGCAACAATGTTTTCTAACGTCAACTACCGCAAAGTTTTTAGAAAGAGTCTATATGTGGGAAAGGATTAACAATGTTAAATATATTTTACATAAATACCATTATCAAATCTTATTTATAATTGATGATTTTTGTTTCGTGTTGTTTAATATCACACTTAATAAACGATGCATTATGTGAGACAATCAACTATCAAAGATTGCAAACTATATACCCAAATAAAATGTATGCTGTCAGTTGTTTGAAAAGAGATTTACCTTGATATGGTAAACTTTTCATCTTTTGGATATAATTGTTTTATTTAGCAATGAGACAAAGGGTTATGTATTAAAAATAGTTCTGTTTGCCATTAAAACAGTGCAATTATGATGTTGCAATTTCGTTTGAAAGCCTTTGATGTCAAATTACATATGGTCAATCAGTGGCCTGCTAGTGTTAATCCCCAATAAGCACAATGTGTACAAACCTCCGTGTCATACTGTCGTGTTTACTTAGAGATATACCACAGTCAACTGTTTTGTTTTATAACTGGCTTTACCCCTTTTCTCAGTCCTTTATTCCTTTCATAGTAGCGAAAGTGGAAATGGGAAATTTACACATTTTAGTAGTTTTTGTTCTGTGTATTAATAATAAAATATATTGTTATTCTCTTCATTCAATTATGAACAAAATGTATAGCAGTAACACATAGATTAATGTTTGTTCTAAATTTAATCATTTAAATGATAGTATAAAGAAATCAGGCAAAGACCATAACTTGTATGTCAGGCATTTAACAAAAGGAAGGACTGTAAAGAAATGGCCAGAATTGTTCCACTTTGGGTGTAATGAAACAGATCAAATGGAGATGACTTTGAAAACCTTTACTCCAAACTATGAAAACTCTTTGCAACTGAAAGAACAATTATTGAATAAAATTGAAACAATGTGACAACAGGCGATAATTTGCTAGTTATAAGCAATTTATCCTTTTGCCAAATTGTTATCAAAGTAAGTCTGCTACAGAGGTGTTAGAAAGTGTCTGTATGTGGGAAAGGGTAACTGAAACAGCCATTTTAAATACATTGTGAGAAAGGGGGAAATTGTAGGAAAATTAGTGACTTCATTCATCTAGAAATTATTTTCATTTTTTTAAGTGCATCATATGATTATACAGTTGTATTTACAACGTTCATACCATACATATGTGTTTGTCTGCATCTTTGTAATTAGATTAAATGTTTGTAATTAAAAAATTGACTACTTTAAATTTGTTTTTTTGGATGTCTCCTGATATCATATCACCTATGCACATGTATTGATCAATGATTACCATTGATTAATTATTTGGTATTTCACACCGCTTTCAACAATTTTTCAGTTATACCACTGTTACCTGGGTACTTAACCATGTACTGCCGGGCCATTTAAGTACATTTAATATCCATTGAATTGATCCGTTTATTAAAATAATAAGCTTCCAAAGTGCTATTAAAGACAAAAATACATAGAAGTATTGTTATTATGTACTTTGATGTTATATACAGTTGCTGGTAAATTACATGGAGGTGTTATAACGAATCAGAGACAAACAACATAGTTATGAATGGTCTCATATTTTTTATTTCTTTTATCTAGGGGATTGATTCGAAAAGATTTAATGAAAGACTGACAGACAAACGGATTTCACCTAGGAACATGCATATACACTATGGGGAAATTCTTAAATTCAACAAATACAAAAGCGTTCCACAAATATTTCTTAAATTGATGGACAGCCCCTTGTATTTACAGCCAGAAATCTAGATTATGTTTCATCTTATAGTCCTGATTTATGTAATTAACGAAAATACATGACCAATTAAGTGAATTGAAAACGAAAGAATATCGAGTGAAACTCTATGAACGAAGTATAAAAAGTCATTTAAATTTGGATCGCAAATAGTCCGGGCAAAGCTTATTTTACTTAGATGACGTGAATTATCAAATAATAGTGTCAGATATCATTAGTCTTTGCCAAAGATATAGGTCTTTGTCCTCTGCCGATACAAGTTACAATGTAATTTTGAATTTCTCGAAGTCGAAATGTAATTAAAACAAACTATTATATATAAGTTAAATAATTTTTATTGTTCATATAAATTATTAATAATTTTCAACAAAGTCTTAATAGTACAATTATAACTAGGTATTTGGTTTTCAACCACATTTCTATAATTTCTTTCTTCTCGAGTTGATCGCTTATTTAACAAGTGATGTTTTATAAAGCGCCTGTTAAGCATCACAGCGAGATTAAAATATTTAAAGCGTCTCTGCGAGATCTCGCTCAAATCTCACGCACCTGTTTTTCTGTCACGTTGCTTAGCGAGATTTGGGATCGATGCATATCTTTGTGTTATTAGGTCTTTGCAGAGAGGGAAAGAGTAATGACCATTTTGTTAGATAACCTATCACAGGGAGGGAAAGAGTAATAACCATTATCGTAGATAACAATCACAGAGAGGGAAAGAGTAATGAACATTCTAAGAGATATTCAATCATATGGAGGGAAAGAGTAATGACCATTATCATAGATAACCAATCACAGGGAGGGACAGAGTAATGACCATTCTGTTAGATGACCAATTACAGGGAGGGAAAGAGTAATGACCATTTTTTTAGATAACCAATCACAGGGAGGGAAAGATTATTGACCATTCTCAATAGATAACCAATCACAGAGATGGAAAGAGTAATGACCAATCTCATAGATAATCTATCACAGGGAGGGAAAGAGTAATGACCATTCTCATAGATTACCAATCACAGGGAGGGAAAGAGTAATAACCATTCTCATAGATAACCAATCACAGGGAGGGAAAGAGTAATAACCAATCTCATAGATAACCAATCACAGAGAGGGAAAGAGTAATGACCATTCTCATAGATTACCAATCACAGGGAGGGAAAGAGTAATAACCATTCTCATAGATAACCAATCACAGAGAGGGAAAGAGTAATGATCATTCTCATAGATAACCAATCACAGGGAGGGAAAGAGTAATAACCATTCTTGTTAGATAACCAATCACAGAGAGGGAAAGAGTGATAACCATTCTCATAGATAACCAATCACCGGGCAATTTCAAACAGTAACAAATCAGATTAACATGCACTTCTTTGCAGTTTGACCTGGTTTTGCACTGTTTGCCTACTGTGCATGAAGACTCAGAGAAAGATCTTGTCCACACTTATGATAAATACAATGTACACTTTGTGAGGTTGGTTTTCATGGAATGTGGCCGAGATGGTGAATTGGTGCTATGAAGTTCCCTCACTCCATTTAACCCTTTCTCACATACAACCAATCTGCAGCAGACGACTTTGAAAACATGTAGAAAAAAATATGGAAAATCCCTGAAAATGAAAGTACAATAATTGAATAGAGTTGAAAACATGGTGACAAAAGGAGAAATTGCCCGTTTTGAGCAATTTCTTCTTTTTTCGCAATGTTTTCGAAAAGCCATCTGCTGCAGGGGCGTCAGAAAGCGTGTATATGAGGGTAGGGTTAACAAGATAAGTTGTGGTCAATCTTAGGATTTTTATATGACCACTTCCTTCATACAGACGCTTTCTGACACCTCTGTAGCAGAAAACTTTAAAAACACTGAGGCAAAAGGAAAAATTGCTGAGAATATGCAAAAACTCCATTTGTCAAAATGTTTGCAACTTTATTCAATAAATGTTCTTTCCCTCATTTATAGAGCCAGCTTTAAATTTGTTTAAGTTTTAACTTATTTATTTTACATTAATCACTCTCAATGTCTGCTTCCTAGAAACTTAATCCTTTCCCTCATACGACAATTCTGCAGCAGACGACTTTGAACGTATTTTGTCAAAACATAGAAAATCTCCATAATTGACTGGATAACCTCTGACAAAAAGTGGAAAACATTGTGGCAAAAGGAGAAATTGCACGTTTTGTGCAATTTCTTCTTTTGTCACTATGTTTTCAAAACGCCGTCTGCTGCAGAGGCATCAGAAAGTGTCTATATGAGGGAAAAGGGTTAACCAGTACTCACACCGTTTGTGTGGAAAGATCTCAAAGGCAGAACCCGCTCATCACAAGATTTGAACCTGGAACCTTTGGTATGAGAGTCCTACACCATACCACTGCACCACTGTCTTTAATTTTGACTAAATATTTTCAAAGTTGTCGAGGGTACTCAATAAAAGTCTCAATGGATACAATGACATGAATCATATCATTAAACATGTAATAGATCTACAAGTTTCTTCAAGATCGCTTCTGCTTTTCATGTGCAATAGTTATCAACAATGTTACATTCCCTATCACTATATATCTCCTTTTGCCTGTAATCACAAATGTTTCACTTTTATATCTTGTCTAATTCATTTTTCAGAAGTATCATTTTCATATCCACTTTTTTTTTTAATATTAGCTATTGCACGGATTCTGATGCTGATTTGACCATATATGTAGTCTCTATACATTGCACTTGACCATAACAGGCTAATTAATTTGAAATTCAGGTAAGAAATAGACACTTTTGTCGACACTGCTAGTTTCATCAATACCATCTATATGCAGAATTTTTGATAAGGTGTAGTTCATGTTCATGAATCCTTATTTGAACATTAACCCTTTCCCTCATATAGACGCTTTCTGACGCTTCTGTGGCAGACGGCTTTTTGAAAAAATATAGTGATAAAAGAAGAAATTGCACAAAACGTGCAATTTCTCCTTTTGTCACAATGTTTTCCACTTTTAGTCATAGGTTATGCATTCAATTATAGAGATTTTCTATTTTTTGACAAAATATGTTCAAAGTCGTCTGCTGCAGAATGGTCGTATGAGGGAAAGGGTCAAACCCTATGCTTTGGGTACACAAAAGAATCTTCCCAATGAGTCAATGCTTTTGAGTACCCACAACATAGGGTTTGGTTGTAAAATAAATGACATAACGTGGTGGAGAAAGACAAGTTTACACCTCCTTAACCCTTTCCCTCATTAGACAATTCTGCAGCAGACGACTTTGAACATATTTTGTCAAATAATGGAAAATCTCTATAATTGAATGGATAACCTATGACTAAAAGTAGAAAACATTGTGACAAAAGGAGAAATTGCAGGTTTTGTGCAATTTCTTCTTTTGTTACTATGTTTTTAAAAAGATGTCTGCTGCAGAGGCGTCAGAAAGCATCTATATGAGGGAAAGGGTTATCTGGACCTCTGTATGTGCAGTGCATACCAAGTACATTGAACATAAATATTGTTCCTGTAATCTTTAACTTTTTCCCATATAAAGACACTTGAAGACATTGTTGCTTTTGCCACAATGTTTTCAACTTTATGATTTAATGGTTGTTTCCTCAATTATAGAGAGTTTCCATATTTTTGACAATATGTTTTAACAAGTCCACCATAACATGATGACAACTTACCTAAAGGTTGAACAATATCACTGGGAACGCACGAACCAATATCACTGGCACCAAGGAAAGAAGTTGTTGAACCAGGATTACAGCTCTGGCAAGTAGTAGTACTGACAGAGTACTTCCCCAGTTCACAAGGATAGCAAGGTTCATAGCCAGATGTAGAAACAGATCCCGAGCTGCAAGCACCTGTAACATTAAATATCAAAGTGAATCTAGATGGTTGTTTTTTAAAGAAACACTCATATGTCAGTTTGTCAGTAATACTGAAAAAGGATTTTAAAAAAAAAATTAGTATGGCAGAAATATCCTCTCAATTCTGTGAACATTTTTGGCAAGTTCTTCCAAAATCCTTCAAAGGGTTGAAGAGATATGAAGCGTTCACGAAAAATAATCATATGACCTTTGACCTCGAAGTGAGACCTTGATCTCGAACCAAGCTGGTTGTAACATGTTACTGTTCAAATTGTTTCAATACTGTGCACATTTGTGGTGATTTATGCCAAAATCCCTCAAGGGATTCAACAGTTTCTCCTTTTGCCACAATGTTTTCAAACCTATTCAATAATTAAACTTTCATAGATTTCTCATTTTTTGGCCAAGATGTGATGGGATCACTGCAGATCACTTACAGATATTTGTCATATTTTTTTCGAGGGAAACCCGAGGATGATTGTAGTAATACTTAGCAATAAGCAAATGTCTGAGGGTACATTTTCTAAACTAAAACTGTTCATGACAACAAAATGGGCATCATTTCATGTGTGTGACTGGGTTCTGGGTCACTTATAGTCTTAGGGGTTAGTATTTATATTACCAGGTCAAAGTCTTAACCCTTTCCCACTTATTGACGCTTTCTGACTCCTCTTCAGCAGACAGCCTTTGAATACATGGGGATAAAAGAAGAAATTGCTCAAAACGAGCAGTTTCTCCTTTTGTCACCATGTTTTCAACTCTATTCAATTATTTTACTTTCATTTAAAGGGAGATCCTAAATGATTTTGGGTATGTTTTCCACTTTTAGTCATAGGTTATCCATTCAATTATAGAGATTTTCCATTATTTGACAAAATATGTTTTTTTTTTACCAAACATTTTTTCCAAAACTGATCATAGTTAGCTAAAAACGAAAACCAATCTACATTTTCTAATAACTGGTTTCAATCTTACATCCAGACATATCGAAAATATCGTATCCTGTCCAACATGCATATCAATCGTGACACAGTTGCAGGAAACAATGTCACAAAAAGTTCTCCTTTTGCCACAATATTCACTGCTCTATTTCGGGTTCGATACCCGGTTGCGGCGACATTCTTTCGGGCGATGTTTTCCATTGCCTCTCACCTCTGATCTATGTGAGAAAGTAGTCAGTGGCTTCGAAAGAATGTTGTGTAAGTACTGGTGTGGGAAAGCCAGGAAAACATGGGTAGGTGCACTGACCGCCGTGATATGACCAAAGCTGTTGAAAGCGGCGTTAAACTTCAAACAAACAAACAAACAAATCACTGCTCTATTTAATAGATACACTTTCATTTATAGCAATGTGCCTTATTTTGTCACAATGTTTTCCAAGTCATCTGTTACAGAATTTTGTATGTGGCAGAGGACTAGAACAAGAGCACCGCGTACGGCACAGACGCTCGACTGATAGGGAGAAAACAGAAAAACAAAATGAGCTAAACAAAAAACCTTAACCGGACGACCACGCCGTCGCTGCCGACACCGACGCCAGGGTCATGACAATAGCTCTCGTTTTTTTTTCAAAAGTTGAGCTAAAAAGGGGAGTTAACTGGCTCCAAAACTTTAAAAGTTTAATCTGTGCTCAGAATTTGTGCCTAAGTTTCTGATTGGTCAGAGGCAAATTCGTTCTCCAAATTGACCAATCAGAAGCCACATTTGGAACATTTTCAGAATTTTATAGTTTCGGATCCTGGTCTTTCCACAACAATATATCTGTTAACCCTTTCCCTCATATAGATGCTTTCTGACGCCTCTGCAGCAGATGGCTTTTTGAAAACATAGTAACAAAAAAAGAAATTGCTCAAAACGAGCAATTTCTCCCTTAGCCACAATGTTTTCCACTTAAAATCATAGGTTATCCATTCAATTATAGAGATTTTCCATTTTTTGACGAAATATGTTCAAAGTTGTCTGCTGCAGAATTGTCGTATGAGGGAAAGGGTTAACCAACCCTAATGCTCTTGGTACTCAAAAGAATCGCCTTTTAATAATAATAGAGATGATTTTTTTTTAGCATCCACAACATAGGGTTTGAAAGTCAAATAAGAATTTTAGAACATGAATTACGCCCCTTCTCTAGAGCTCTGATGAAGGAAAGGGTAAATTCTGAAACATGCTTACCGAAACACTGGTCTGCAGATGTAGCTCCAAGGTATCTGGTCATGCCATTATTAAGGCATTGTTGACACTGACCGCCGGACCCAGTTGTCCTATAAGTGCCTAAAGGACATGGTCTGCAGGAAATTCCATCCGAGTCAGTACCGGCCGGACACAAAACTGAAACATGAACATCATTGATGCTGTTGCAATATACAGTTATTAACTTTTTCCACAATATAGATGCGTATTTATGCATTTACAGCAGACAGCATTTGAGAACGTTGTGACAATACGAGAAACTGCTAAAATTTTCCCTTTTCCACAATGTTTTCGCCCTTTTTCAGTAATTACAACTTCATTTATAGTGACTTTACAGCAGACAGCATTTGAGAACATTGTTGCAAAAGGAGAATATACTCATTGCTACATTGTTTTCAACTGCTTTCAATAATCATAATTTTATTTATAGGAACATTCCATACATCTTCCTTTACGTTTTCAAAGTCTGCTGCTGCAGATTTGTAGTATCTGGGAAAGGGTTTACTCACATTTCATATTAGTACATAATAAATATAAGCTGTCCCACGAGAAAATATATCAACCCAGATCAGCCTGCACAGTACTCACAGGCTAATCCGGGCCCACACATTCTGTCTCAGGGGGATAGAGGATAGAGAGTATAAACATAAATCCACAGGAGGCGAAAAGTGTCTGTCCGGGTAAGCCTGTGCGGCATGCTTAGGCTGATCCGGGTCGATACTTTACGCAGAGTCCATAATGTTGGTTTTCTCGCGGGATGGCTCAAATGTTGATTGCTTATATTTGTTTTGTTATAATTAATACTTCAATCTTTGTACAGATAAATCAAAGGAAATATACTCTGATGAAAACATAGATTATACTCTATTTACAAAGAATTCTTCATAAGCTGCCCTATAAGGCTCCTTTTTATGTTAAAGAGACATAAATATTTGTAAAAATATTTTTCAGAGGTAGGAAATGTTTTGTGCATTTTAAACAGTTAATAGTTGCAGGTAGTTCATTTACAACAAGTTAATTTGTTAAATTGAGATCCACTGCCAAAATAAAAACTTTTAAAAGAACATTTGAGTCAACATTGTATACCAGTTCCTAAACTAGTGTGACCTAGTTTTTGACCCCACAGGATTTGATAGGGATGAATATTTTGATGATTTTTCATATAGATTGGATGAAATATGTGGCCCCTAGTGTATTAACGATGTTTTTCTTAAATTTGGCCTAGTGACCTTGTTATGACCCCCCCATATGAACAAGTTTTCTGACTAGGATTCGATGGAGATGAATGTTCTGATGAACATTTATGATTAGTTAATGAAAACTGAGGCTTCTAGAGTGTTCATAAAGTTTTTCTAATATTTGACCCAGCGACCTAGGTTTTTCTCGCCATGTGACCTAGATTAGAATTTGACCTAGAGTTGATGGAGATGAATGTTCTTATGAACTTTCAAGAAGATTGAATGTTAAATGTGGCCAGTAGATTATTCAGAAGGTAACTTTGATATAAAACATGATATACAGTATAAACACAAAATAAGTTCAATTGGACATTACTGTGGTGTTTTTGAGGGAATCGTAGTGAACTTGACGTGCGACATTTCTCTATGCTGGTTAATATATCCATATAGCTTTAATCTAATCCATCCAATCATGCCTTTGATATGGGTTCAAACCTAATGACGGACGGACGGACAGGAGGATGGATGGACAAAGCCAAAGCAATATTCCATCTCCCTATGAGGGGATAATTAATCAGGACTCCACGTTTCCATTGTTATTAATCTTTTAACACTTTCTAGCTTTCTAGAAGCATTCTGACGCCTCTAAAAACATTTTGGTAAAAGGAGAAATCGCTCAGATTAAGCAATTTCTCCTTTTGCCACAATGTTTTCCACTTTTAGTCATAGGTTATCAATTCAATTATAGAGACAAAAATTTGAACAATATTCCCTCTTGTAACAATATTTACAAATATCGTAGAACTATTGAATAAAATCGAAAACAAAAGGAGAAATAAGCTTACTACTTTTGTAACAATGTTCATAAATGTCCTCTGCTGCAGACGACACTTGAAAACATTGTGACGAAAGAAAAGAGCTTATTTCTCCATTTGCCACAATGTTCTGAATTTTATTCAATAATTCTACTTTCATATTCAGAGAATTGACATATGTTTGCCTTGATGTTTTCTAAGTTGACTGCTGTAAATTTTTCGTATGTGGGAAAGGGTTTAACAGTTTTAACCCTTTCCCTCATATAGACACTTTCTGACGCCTCTGCAGCAGACGTCTTTTTGAAAACATAGTGACAAAAGAAGAAATTGCTCAAAACGAGCAATTTCTCCTTTTGCATCAGTGTTTTCCACTTTTAGTCATAGGTTATCCATTCAATTATAGAGATTTTCCATTTTTTCACAAAATATGTTCAAAGTCGTCTGCTGCAGAATTGTCATATGAGGAAAAGGGTTAAGATGTATCTGCAAACAGTGAGCAATCAATATCAAAGTGGGAAATTTATCCGAAAAATGATTTTATGAACAAACTGAGGCATTTTTCCTTCTTTGAATCCTACCTTCCATACACATGTAAGGGGGAATATTCAAAACAGTGTGAGAATGAGCATGATCCCCCTCTCCTAGATTGGAAACTGCTGCTATGATATTTAATGGGGTTGTCTGCTTTGAAAACATCAGAAAACAAGAGGGCCAAGATGGCCCTAAATCGATAACCTGAGTGATAGTAAATAAGTAGCAAATCTAACTGCAAATATCTTGGAAAATTTGATCAGGAGTGCAAATAAAACTGCAAGAAGTGGACACTGCTAAAGAAATAGCTCATCAGTAAAGGCCATTTGTATTTTGAAATCTAACAAGAACGTTATTAAGAATGGTATTATAAAGTTTTGTCATTTTGCGCCTTTCCTGATGCCGTCCGCCTTGATGCCCTGTTTTTAAATGAAATAAATATGGCTTGAACAGTTTTCGTAGAGGGTCACTCAAGGAACATTTCTACCTAATTATCTTGGAATCGGACAAGCGGATTATGGAGGAAAAGGATTTTAAAGTTTGGGTATTTTTCTCACTTTCTGATGCCGCAGCATCCAAAGTCTTTGAACAATTTTGAAAGAGGACCAAACAAAGGAACATTCCTGTGAAGTTAAGTTGAAATTAATCCAGTGTAATGCTAAGATTGTCATTTGTAGCTAAAAGTTCAAATTTACCCCTTTTGTGATGATGCATGGTTGCTATGTTTTTGTAAACAATCAATATGGCTTGAAAAAATTAAGAACAGGATCAATGAAAGAACATTTGTACGAAATTATCATTGAAATCAAACAAGCACTTTCGTAAGGATGGAATTTTTTTTTTTTTTCATTTAGCTCCTTTTCTAATGCGGCCTGGTTGCCATGTTTTTCCACCAATCAACATGGCTTAACCCTTTTCCTCATACAACATTTCTGCAGCAGACAACTTTGAACGTATTTTGTCAAAACATAGAAAATCTCCATAATTGAATGGATAACCTATGACAAAAGCTGCAGAGGCGTCAAAAAGAGTCTATTTGAGGGAAAGGGTTAAACAATTTTAGTAGAGGGTCACCAAAGGAACATTTCTACCAAATCATATTGGAATCTGACAGGCAGATTCAGAGGAGAAGAATTTTTTAAAGACATTTTGCCCCCTTTCTGATGCCACAGCAACCAAAGTACTCCATGGAATTTAAATCTTTGAACAATGTTGAAAGAGGTCCACTAAAGAAACATTCCTGTGAAGTTTGGTTGAAATTGGTCTTGTGGTTTAGAAGGAGATGAAGTTTAAAGCTAAAAGTTAACAACGGATGATGGACAGATGGATGACAGACGACGGACAGAGAGCGATCAGAATAGTTCACCTTGAGCCTTGGACCCAGGTGATCTAAAAAGACATTATCATTTGTGAAAGTTGACGACACACAAGTTCATACATAATTTATTCTGGTGTATAACCATTTCCAGCAATGTACATCAACCCACAAACATTCACAAAGGTTCCATGTCTACCTATATTCAACTGCACATGCAGATACGTTTTGACGCATAAACAACAGAGGATTTTTGAAAACAGTTTGGAAAACAAGGATAACTTGTTCATGATGAGCAATTTCTATTTTTGCCCCAACTTTTTTTAAAATCTAATAAATAGTTACATGTTCAGTTTTAGAAATTTACATATAATCTCGCAAAGATATTTTTCAAGACTTCTGCTTATATGATGCCTGTGGAAAAGAGTAAACAAACGTACCACATAAACTTGTATCCTGCAGGAACTCAAAATATGGAGCAGTACAATACAGCCCTGTTCTAGTCTGCTCTGCATAGTTATCCCATCTAAGCTCTGGACAGGCTGTTACTGGTGAAGGAATATTTAGACCGAGAAAGTATCCTTTACCCACTTCTTCAGGCACAGTAATACCATAGACTTGAGCACATGCATTGTACACCGGAATATTTGCATTGTATATGGTATAATCATAGTCCATTGTTACCTGAAAATACATTTAATAATATAGGTACGGAGTGATTGATGTTTATCGATGTTTTCAACAGTTTTGTCAGTTACATATAGTGGTGACCAGTTCAAATACCATGTGTTTCCTGACTTTCTCCCGCCAGTACTACACACAACATACAATTATATTTAGCCCATTGGTTGAAGAAAAATAATGGTACTTGCAATGTCATTTGTCAATTAACTGAAAGATACAGAAGCCGAGGTGGGATTCATACTCATGACCACCAGATTAATAGCGCTAGACATTACCAACTTTACAATAGGAATATAGCTTTATAACATAATGAGAAGTGATCCCTATGTGTCATCCTTCTATGGCAGGCAGGTGACAGAGAAGTGATACATATGTGTCATCACTGTATGGCAGGTGACAGAGAAGTGATACATATGTGTCATCCTTCTATGGCAGGTGACAGCAAAGTGATACATATGTGTCATCATTCTATGACAGGTGACAACTAAGTGATATATATGTGTCATCCTTCTATGGCAGGTGACAGAGAAGAGATACATATGTGTCATCCATCTATGGCAGGTAACAACAAAGTGATATATATGTGTCATCCTTCTATGGCAGGTGACAGAGAAGTGATACATATGTGTCATCCATCTATTGCAGGTGACAGAGAAGTGATTCATATGTGTCACCCTTCTATGGCGGGTGTCAGTGATGTGATACCTATGTAATCACCCTTCTTAGGTAAGTGACAGAGAAATGATCAATATGAGCAAAGACTCCTTTCGCAACAATGTTCTCAAAAGTTGTTAGCTTCAGATTTGTCAGAATGCAAGTGTAGGACAATACCCACCTGGGATATTAACCCCATAGGATAATAACCCATAGGAGCTTTAATCTGTAGGATATGTGTCACCCTTCTATGGCGGGTGTCAGTGATGTGATACCTATGTAATCACCCTTCTTAGGTAAGTGACAGAGAAATGATCAATATGAGCAAAGACTCCTTTCGCAACAATGTTCTCAAAAGTTGTTAGCTTCAGATTTGTCAGAATGCAAGTGTAGGACAATACCCACCTGGGATATTAACCCCATAGGATAATAACCCATAGGAGCTTTAATCTGTAGGATAACAAGACCTGAGGGTGTCTCGCCCTTCTAGGAAACTTGACCTTGTGACCTAGTGTTTGTCCTACCCCATTACCCAGTTTTGACCTTGACCAAGATGTGATCTAATAACTTTTCATGAAGATTAAATAAATAAGAGCTGTCGCAAGACAGCCTGCTCGACTATTTGGCCATTCGATACTATAGTCAACAGTTGTTACTGAGATAGTGGCTTGATAGTATAGTACTATAAATCAAGTTGGATACGTCTTGTTTGAAAAGCATCTGCTGTTTGTGAGAAAAGGCCTTGCATGCAAAACCATAACTTCAAAAAGGGCAATAACTTACAACAAGAGGCCCAAGAGGGCCAGTAACGCTCCACAGCCATTAGGCAAAAATTAAATCTCGCAACAGCCATATAATGCAAAATAGCCCCGACCTCTGGCCAGTCAAAATGGCTTGAAGGAATCTGATAGAGGGTCACCCAAGGAACATTTCTACAAAATTATTTGAAAATCGGCCTGACACTTTCAGAGGAAAAGATTTTTCAGTTTTCACTTTAGCCATAATAAGGCAAAATAGCCCCGCCCTCTGGCGGTTATGTTTTTTGACCAATCAACATGGCTTGAAGGAATAAAGGGTCTCCTAAGGATCATTTCTACAAACAAAAATAAAAATTGGCCAAACACTTTCGGAGGAGAAGATTTTTCAAGTTTTCACTATAGTAATATAAGGCAAAATAGCCCTTCCCCCTGGTGGCCATGTTTTTTGACCAATGAACTTGGTTTGAAGGAATCTGATAGAGGGTCACACAAGGAACATTTCTACAAAATTATTTGAAAATCATCCTGACACATTTGGAGTAGAAGATTTTTAGAGTTTTCACTATTTTTTTCTTTTGGTTGCCATGGAAACCAGAATTTTGCATGGATCCAAAAACAATGAAGGAATTTAGGAGAGGAAATTGAATGGATGCTTCCTATTAAGTTTCATCCAACCTCGCCAAGTGGTTAGGGAGGACTTGTCGTTTAAAGCAAAAAGTTTATCGGACGCACGCACAGACGCACACACGCATGACAGACAGTGGAGCTAATAAAATCATTCAGGAGTTACCTAACCTGTTGGTTTGATACCTTTCAAGACTATATTAAAGTTTGAAATCAATTCCTGAGTGGTTACTGAGATGCTTGCATGAAAGTACCATGTACGCAAAACTTTAACAAATTTTCAAAGTCAAACAAGGGGGATAATTTGAACAAGATTCATACAAGAGTAATCTAACCTGACTGTCTGACACCCCTGAAGACATGAATGAAGTTTCAAGTCAATATCATTAGTGGTTACTGAGATATATCCATGATAGTACCTTGCATGCAAAACTTTAACCAGAATTTCTAAGTTAAAAAAGCGCCATAATCGGCACAGACGCTCGACTGATAGAAAACAGAAAAAAAAAGCTGAGCTAAACAAAAAACCTTAACCGGACGACCAAGCCGCTGCAGACGCCGCCGCTGACGCCAATGCCAGGGTCATGACAATAGCTCTCATTATTTTCAAAAGTCGAGCTAAAAAGGGCCATAATTTTCATTATATGCTGGATAGAGTTATCATACTTGATTAACATAGGGGTGATGGTTTGGAAGGGTTGTATAAAGTTTCAATGCAATGCATCAAGTAGTTATTAAGATATGGACTCTTAATGTAGTTGCACGCAAAACTTTAACCTGTAGTATTATAATCCATAGGAGCTTAACCTGAAGTATAATAATCCATAGGAGCTTTAACCTGTAGGATAATAACCCATAGGAGATGTAACCTGTAGGATAATAATCCATAGGAGCTGTAACCCGTAGAACAATAACCCATAGGAGCTTAAACCTGTAGTATAATAATACATAGGAGCTTTAACCTGTATGATAATAAGCCATATGAGCCTGTAGGACAATAACCCATAGGAGCTTTAATCTGTAGGATAATAATCTATAGGAACTGTAACCCGTAGGACAATAACCCATATGAGCTTTTAACCTGTAGTATAATAATCCATAGGAGCTTTAACCTGTAGGATAATAACCCATATGAGCTTTAACCTGTAGTATAATAATCCATAGGAGCTGTAACCCGTAGAACAATAACCCATAGAAGTTTAAACCTGTAGTATAATAATCCATAGGAGCTTTAACCTGTAGGATAATAACCCATAGGAGATGTAACCTGTAGGATAATAATCCATAGGAGCTGTAACCCGTAGAACAATAACCCATAGGAGCTTAAACCTGTAGTATAATAATACATAGGAGCTTTAACCTGTATGATAATAAGCCATATGAGCCTGTAGGACAATAACCCATAGGAGCTTTAATCTGTAGGATAATAATCTATAGGAGCTGTAACCCGTAGGACAATAACCCATATGAGCTTTAACCTGTAGTATAATAATCCATAGGAGCTGTAACCCGTAGTATAATAATCCATAGAAGCTTAACCTGTAGGATAATAACCCATAGGAGCTTAACCTGTAGTATAATAATCCATAGGAGCTTAAACAGTAGTATGATAATCCATATGAGCTTTAACCTGTAGTATAATAATCCATAGGAGCTTTAACTTGTAGTATAATAATCCATAGGAGCTGTAACCTGTAGGATAATAACCCATATGAGCATAAACCTGTAGGATAATAACCCATATGAGCTTTAACTCGTAGTATAATAACCCATATGAGCTGTAACCTGTAGTATAATAATCTATAGGAGCTTTAACCTGTAGTATAATAATCCATAGGAGCTTTAACCTGTAGTATAATAACCCATAGGAGCTGTAACCTGTAGTATAATAATCCATAGGAGCTTTAACCTGTAGGATAATAACCCATATGAGCTTTAACCTGTAGGATAATAACCCATATGAGCCTGTAGGACAATAACCCATAGGAGCTTTAACCTGTAGGATAATAATCTATAGGAGCTTTAACCCGTAGGATAATAATCCATAGGAGCTTTAACCCGTAGGATAATAATCCATAGGAGCTTTAACCCGTAGGATAATAATCCATAGGAGCTTTAACCTGTAGGAAAATTGAGTATCATTTCCTCCAATGTTTTCAAAACTGTCTGCATGGGCATCAAAGCATGTTATTAGTTTGAATTTTACAAAATGTTCTCTTATTGGTCTGGGATCAGTAACGTGTGTGTAATGTGTTAATCAAAACTTGTGAATAACTAATAAACAATTATTGATTAATCAGAGTTTGTTCGTTCTTTGTTTTTTTCAAGTTACATAAAAAATTTAAATCACCTATATTTAATCATATTAGGTTTATGAGCATCTTTAGAAGTTTTGAACTAGTGTTAAGATCAAGATGAAATGTCATTGTAACATCTTAGAAATTGGATAATGCAAGCAATGTGCTATGCATTTTTTTCAAAACGCATTGCATTCGGGGAAGACGAAAGCAAAATATATTTTCTTCATGCAAAAAAAATATTTTCTGTTTAATTAAATTATTTAAATACTTGTGTCGAATCAATAGTTTGTTAAATACATTAAACAAATGAAAAACTTTATAAACTTATTAGCCAATCAGAGAGCAAGCTGCTATCACCTATCATTGTTTTGATCCTATATGTATCAACCAGATACAGAGTAAAAACAGTCCATACATTTCATTATTTTAGAGATATGAGGGACATTCGGAAAGTTTTGAGACAACGTCCAATTAAAAATGTCCTTTGACAAATTGTTATTGAACTTAAACATATATGAGAATATTATATTTTAAAAGCCTATGTTCAGATTATAATATTGTGCTGTCAGCCATATTTTTGTATTCGTATCCATAGCAACATGAGCTGTTAAGACCCGACGCAACCCTATATTTCTCTATTACACTGCACTATATTGAACAGACAATCATAATAACAAGAGATGTCGGAGGACAGGGCACTTGACTATATGCCGCTTATTCACATAAAGCAATCTTTCATTATATTGCACTTAAGTACTATATATATTATGTACTCCATATGTAAAAGCAACTGAATATAGATACATACATTTAAATATACATTGTACATGTATATAATTTAAAAATCAAATTTCCTAAGTCAATCAAGGGCCATTACTCCATATTTAGGATACAATGGATTTATCTAACCTATTTGTACGATGGTCCTTAACAAATGTGTGAAGTATGAAGTGATTTGAATGATGAAACTTTAACGTTAAACGCAAATGTCCAAAAATAGCAAAACATTAAAAAAAGTTTTTCCAAATGATTGACACCATGCAAAACTTGTTTGATATGTTGACAAATTATATTTGATAAATGAATGATCACAATTAGAAAGGAATGTAACCAAAAATTATGAATTTATCTAAAATCTCAAAATCAAACAAAAATCATATTTTTTACCCCCACAATTCACACTCTGCATCTTCAACATACAATGTGAAGTAATCATATTCCAAATATGAAAGCCCTAGCACAAATACTTATTGAAAAAAAAAAAAAATTAAATGAAAATGCAAACTTGCCCTAAAACTTTAACCACTCTACCAGACAAAGATTTATAAGTTGAAAATGGCACATTAGTCTGTCAAACCTCACTTTAAAAATATGCCCCTTAACATACATGGTCTTCTGATGGTCCTAATTAAAGTTGTGAAGTTCTAGAGTTGTAGACATGAAATTACGGAACAAAGTCCTCAAGCTTGACCTTGACCTTGAGAGAAGGTGGCTGGGTAATGTGCATGACACATCATCTTGTCATGGAGAATGATTGTGTGAAGTTATATCAAAATCCATTGAAGCATGTGGAAGACACAGCCTGGACATGTCAGAAAAGCCTGAGAATGTTTGAGCCCAAACTATGACCTTGACCTTGAGAGTAGGTGTCTCGTTGTTGTGCTGGACACATCATCTTGAGGAATACTTGTGTGAAGTAATATCAAATTCCAATCAAGCATATGGAAGATACAGCATGCTGAGCATGTACAAGACATTTCGGACGAAAAATGTTTGAGCCTAAACATTGACCTTAAATTTTGGAGTAGGTGGCTGGGTGATGTTATATCAAAATCCATTGAAGCATGTGGAAGATACAGCCCAGACACGAAATTGGGAACAATGTTTGTGCTAAAACTGTGACCTTGACCTTAGGAGTAGGTGGCTGGGGTATGAGTATGTCACATCATCTTGTTATTGAGAATACTTGTGTGAAATAATATCAAAATCCATTGAAGCATGTGGAAGATACAGCCCAGACACGAATTTGGGAACAATGTTTGCGCTAAAACTGTGACCTTGACCTTGGGAGTAGGTGGCTGGGGTATGAGCATGACACATCATCTTGTTATAGAGAATACTTGTGTGAAATAATATCAAAATCCATTGAAGCATGTGGAAGATACAGCCCAGACACGAAATTGGGAACAATGTTTGCGCTAAAACTGTGACCTTGACCTTGGGAGTAGGTGGCTGGGGTATGAACATGACACATCATCTTGTTATGGAGAGTAATTGTGTGAAGTTATATCAAAGCATGTTGAAGATACAGCCCAGACACAAAATTACGGACAGACAATGTTTGAGCCCAAACTGTGACCGTGACCTTGGGAGAAGGTGGCTAGGGAATGTGCATGACATATCATCTTGTTATGTGCTATGGAGAATAATTGTGTGTAGTAATATAACAAGAGGGCCAAGATGACCCTAAATCGATCACCTGATTGATAGTAAATTAGTAGAAATATCTGGGAAAAAGATCAAGGAGTGCAATTAGAACTTCAAGGAGTGAACACTTCTCAAGAAACAGCTTATAAGTAAAGGTCATTTATATCTTGAAATCTAACAAGAACTTCAATTAGAATTGAATTATAAAGTTTTTGTAATTTTGCACCTTTCTTGATCTGTTTTTAATATAAACCAATATGGCTTGAACAGATTTTTTTAGAGGGTCACTTAAGGATTCTTTCTACTAAATTATCTTGGAGTCTGACAAGCAGATTATGGAGGAAAAGGATTTTAAAGTTTGGTCGTTTTACTCATGTTCTGATGCTGCAGCAACCAAAGTTTTACATAGAATGCAAGTCTTTGCACAATTTTGAAAGAGGATCAACAAAGGAACATTCATGTCCATGACAAATCATGTCATAATTGCTTGTTCACTTTCAATAACAATTGCTGTGGAGACCAGAAATATTGCGATTTCAACTTTCCACTTCCTGTTAAAGACAACCCTTGCATAATACTCTGCCAAGTGTTACCTCCCTTAGACCATCAATCTAATAACCATATGTCATTTGAAGCAAAAAGTTAATTTTACTACTTTTCTGATGCTGCTTGGTTGCTATGCCTTTCAACAAATCAATATGGCTTGACAAAGTATGTAGATGATCAATAAAAGAACATTTCTACAAAACTATCTTTAAATCAGACAAGCACTTTTATAAGGATGCTTTATTAAAGTATTGTCATTTTGCCCCTTTTTTTATGCCGCCTGACTGCCATGTTTTTCGACCAATCAGTATGGCTTGAACAATTTTTATAGAGGGTCACCCAAGGAACATTTCTACCAAATTATATTTGAATCTGACAGGCAGATTCGGAGGAGAAGATTTTTAAAGTTTGGACATTTTGTCCCCTTTCTGATGCCGCAGCAACCAAAGTTCTCAATGGAATTTAAATCTTTGAACAATTTTGAAAGAGGACCACCAAAGGAACATTCCTGTGATGTTTGGTGAAAATTGTTCTTGCGGTTCAGGAGGAGATGATGTTTAAAGCTAAAAGTTAACGACGGACGACGGACGACGGACACAGAGTGATCAGAATAGCTCACCTTGAGCCTTTGGCTCTAGGTGATCTAAAAATCCATTCAAGCATCTAAACATACAGCCCAGACAAGAAACTTTGGACGGACTGACAGACAGACTGACGGACGCTAGCAGACCTTTAGTCCTCAAACAGTCTCTGACCAGTAGGGGACTTATATTCATTAATAGCAAATTGGAAACAGGAATTTCTTGTCATATGTATCATAGCTAAGTGTTTTAAAACAATGACAACTGTAATATTTTAGAAGCATTTAGGTTTAGTTTATCATAATAACGACTTGTACTCTGATGTGAAATCTGAAAGCAAATAATAATATAATTATAGTGCCCCGCTTCTACTGGCAACTAATAGGTTATCTCAATTACAAAATATACTTACAAGTCCCAAATTATTGTTGCTAACTGGCGAGACAGTACCGTTGAATGAAACAAATCTGATCATTTGTGTACTATCAAAGCTTGATATCGCATTACAAATTGTTCTCATTTTTTCTGACATCTGTGTAAAAATGCTATCCTGACCCTGCGAGGAGGAATTTAGCCTGTTCAAATATTCACTTATACACGTAGTAGGGACTTGTAATGAGCTTGTTACAGGAACATACTGGTATCGCAAGGTTCCAATAAAAGCTTTTTGTCGAGAGAAAGATGCTGTAGAAAAAAGAAAAAGAAGAATATTTAAGTATAACCCTTTACCACTTCTGAAGCACATAATTTCTGAAAACTTTGTGGAAAAAGTGGAATTGCTCATAATGAGTAATTTCAACATTTGTCACAATGTTTTTAACTATTCACAATTATCATTATTTTTTCTGAGATGTTTACCCTTCCAATGTTGAATAATATAAATGAAAGGTAAGAAATATTATTTGACAGAAACAAAGGCGCCGCAAGCGAACGTCAACACTCATTTGCATTTTCTAAGTCAAAAAAGGAACATTACTAAATAATTATAACAACAGGGCCATGAATCGCTCACCTGTTTTTTTTTTTTTTTTCACTTTAGCTATATAAGCCCCGCCCCCTGGCGGCCATAGTTTCCGACCAATCAACTTGGCTTGAAGGAATCTGGTAGAAGGTCACCCTAGCAACATTTCTACAAAATTATTTGAAAATGGGTCTGACACTTTTGGAGGAGAAGATTTTTCAAGTTTTCACCATAGCCATATAAGGCAAAATAGCCCAAAATAACCAATCAACATTGCTTGAAGGAATCTGATAGAGGGTCACTTAAGGAACATTTCTACAAAATTATTTGAAAATCGGCCTGACACTTTCGGAGGAGAAGATTTTTCAAGTTTTCACTATAGCCATATAAGGCAAAATAGTTTCATCCCATTTGACCCACTGGTTACTAAGGAGAAGAAGTTGATGCATGACGGACGCCGGACAAAAGGCGATCACAATAACTCACCTTGAGCAAAGCTCAGGTGAGCTATAAAGCTAAAGTCATGTGACTTGGTATAGACATGCGTATTGTTCTTAGAAACATGTGTTACAAAGTTTCATTTGAAAATATTGAATGTTTTCTAAGGTTACGGTTAAAGTTTTGTGACAACGACGATGCCAAGGGTATCACAAAACCCTGACTTTCTTTCTTTGAAAAACAAACAAGCCAAAATGAAAGATGAAGCATTTATCATTTTTTCAAGGTTTGACTTTTTGCCCAAACTTTTAATTTCAAACCTTCAAACTTTCCAGCATTCACTTTCAATTTGGGTGAGTAAAAAGGTGCATCCAAGGTAATGGTCCAGTACCCTATTTTAGATTTATTTATTAGTCGAGTGGATTGTATTAACCCTTTCCCTCATATAGACGCTTTCTGATGCCTCTGCAGCAGACGGCTTTATGAAAACATAGTGACAAAAGAAGAAATTGCTCAATACGATAATTTCTCCTTTTGACACAATGTTTTCCACTTTTAGTCATAGGTTAACCATTCAATTATAGAGATTTTCTATTTTTTGACAAAATATGTTCAATGTTGTCTGCTGTAGAATAGTCGTATGAGGGAAAGGGTTAAAGTAAAGTGAAGAAACAAGAGGTCACAGTAGGAACTTGTTAGTTGAGAGCCTTTTCACAAGCAAACAGAAGAAAACCCTGATTGATGACCTTTGAAAACATTGTGGCAAACAGAAGACAATTAATGCACACAATGCGTTATTTCTCATTTTGCCTAAAGTTTTCAAATCTTTTCAAGATAAAATCATTCCTCATAGAGAATTTCCATAATTTTTGCTGGAAGTTTTCATTGTACTGACTAGTTTTAATGGGGACTATGATGCTGATCCAATGATAACTACAATAGCTTTTGAGTACTTTTTGAGCAGAATTACGTTTAACCCTTTCCCTCATATAGGCGCTTTCTGACCCCTCTGCAGCAGATGGCTTTTTGAAAACATGGTGACAAAAGAAGTAATTGCTCAAAATGAGAAATTTCTCCTTTTGCCACCATGTTTTCCACTTTTAGTCATAGGATATCCATTCAATTCTAGAGGTTTTCTATTTTTTGACAAAATATGTTCAAAGTCATCTGCTGCAGAATTGTCGTATGAGGGAAAGGGTTAAAAGTTACGAAAATATCGTGCCATACCCCGTTTTGACTATCAATGCAAATGTAAAATACAAAAACACAATGCGTGAGTTAAGAAGTTACCCTAACAAAAACTGTAGAAGCTATGTCAAATATTAACAAGAGGGCCAAGATGGCCCTAAATCGATCACCTGATTGATAGTAAATTAGTAGCAAATATTTAACTGCAAATATCTGGGAAAATTTGATGAAGGAGTGCAAATGAAACTGCAAAAGTGGACACTGTTAAAGAAATAGCTTATCAGTAAAGGCCATTAGTATCTTGAAATCTAACAAGAACTTTAATAAGAATGAAATTATTAAGTTTTGTCATTTTGCGCCTTTCCTGATGCCGCCTGACTGCCATGTTTTTCAGCCAATCAGTACGACTTGAACAACTTTTGTAGAGGGTCACCCAAGGAACATTTCTACCAAATTATATTGGAATTTGAGAATGTTTGTTTGTTTTTGTTTGTTTGGAGTTTAACGCCGCTTTCAACAGCTTTGGTCATATCACGGCGGTCAGTGCACAACATTCTTTCGAAGCCACTGACTACTTTCTCACATAGATCAGAGGTGAGAGGCAATGGAAAATATCGCCCGAAAGAATGTCGCCGCAACCGGGTATCGAACCCGTGACCTCCAGATCACGAGTCAGATACGCTACCAATTGAGCTACCCGGCCGGGTCTGGAATCTGAGAAACTAATTTTCTGAAATTTGGACATTTTGCACCCTTTCTGATGCCCCAGCAACCAAAGTTGGACGATGGCGACGGAAAAAGAGTGATCAAAATTGATCACATTGAGCCTTTGGCTCAGGTGATCTGAAAATCTATTAAAATCCACCAAAAATTCTTGCTTTTTCATCCAAAGAATAGACGGCTCTATGCATATACAGGATATAATGTGGTTAATGGTAACTCTGATTCAAGCTTAACCCTTTCCCTCATACAACAATTCTGCAGCAGACGACTTTGAACATATTTTGTCAAAACATAGAAAATCTCCATAGTTGAATGGATATATAACCTATGACAAAAAGTGGAAAACATTGTGGCAAAAGGAGAAATTGCACGTTTTGTGCAATTTCTTCTTTTGTCACTATGTTTTCAAAAAGCTGTCTGCTGCAGAGGCGTCAGCAAGCGTCTATATGAGGGAAAGGGTTAAAACCCCCAGAAATTGTGCTCTCACGGAAAAGTGGAAAAACATAACTTTAACATTAAGCTAAATGCAAGTGTATGTCAAAACCCTTATAGTCAAAATCCATACGATAGAAAATGCAGGGTAGTCAAAACTCATATGATGGAAAAAACAGGGTAGTCAAAACCGATATGGTTGAAAATGCAGAGTAGTCAAAACCCATGCAATTGCAAAAACTGTTACTACTAAATCAGAGGTCAGTACAGAGCCTTCTGCGAAACTTCTGTGAGCATTCCCATTGCATAGAACACTTGTTTTGACATCTCTTTGTATAAGCATACACTTCAGAGAGGTTTACGTTTGATTTAATTTTGTTAAGGTATTTTGATACTGTAAAAAGAGTATGTGGTAAATCAGTTTTGGCTCAGCATGATTGTGTGCAACCTGGTACCATTGCTATTCATAAAATATACGAATAGCCTGGGTACCAACTATCAAGGATGGGTTGTGTTAACAAGAGGGCCATGATGGCCCTGGATCGCTCACCTTAATTATACAATGTACTGCAATGCAAAACACATCAAGACAATTATTCTGAATGCAACCTCCACAGTGTTAACAAAATTTTCCTTCATTTGGCCTAGTGATCTATATTTTTTTACCTGATATGACCCATATTCCAATATGGACTAGATATCATCCAGACAACATTCTGACAAAGTTTCAACTTGCTCAAAGTAAAAATGCGGCCTCCGGAGTTTGAACAATATTTTCCTTTATTGACCTAGTTTCTGATCCAATATGACCCATATTCGAACTTGACCTAGATATAATTCAGACAAACATTCTGACCAAATTTCAAGCTGCTGAAGCACAAAATGCGGCATCCAAAGTGTTCACAAGATTTTCCTTCAATTTGATCTAGTGACCTAGTTTTTGACCCAGCATGACCCATATTCAAACTTGGCCTACATATCATCAAGAAAAACATTCTGATAAAGTTTTATCATGCTGAAATTATATGAAAAATGCAGTATCCAGAGTGTTAACAAGATTACCCTTCAATTGGGCCTAGTGACCTAGTTTTTAACCCGGCATGACCCATATCCGAACTTGGCCTAGATATCATTTAGACAAACATTCTGACCCATATTCAAATTTGGTTTAGATATCATTCAGCTCAACATTCTGACAAAATTTCAAGCCGCTGAAGCAAAACATGCGGCTTCTACAGAGTTAACTAGATTTCCCCTCAATTTGGCCTAGTGACCTAGTTTCTGATCCAATATGACCCATATTTGAACTTGAACTAGATATCTTTAAGACAAACATTCTGACAAAATTTCAAGCTGCTGAAGCAAAAAATGCGGCATCAAAAGTGTTATCAAGATTTTCCTTCAATTTTACCTAGTGACCTAGTTTTTGACCCGGCATAACCCATATTCGAACTTGACCTAGATATTTTTAAGACAAACATTTTGACAAAATTTCAAACTGCTGAAGCAAAAATTGCAGCCTCTGGAGTGTTAACAAGATTTTCCTTCAATTTGACCTAGTGACCTACTTTTTGACCCGATGTGACCCATGTTCGAACTTGACCTACATATCATCAAGACAAACATTCTGATAAAGTTTCAACATGGTCAAGTTGAAAATGTGGCCTCCAGAGTGTTAACAAGATTTCCCTTCAATTCGACCTAGTGACCTAGTTTTTGACCTCATATGGCCCAGTTTCGAACTTGTCCAAGATTTTATGGAGATGAACGTTCTGATAAACTTTCATGAAGATTGGATGCAAAATGTAGCCCGTAGAGTGTTAACAAGCTCAAATGTTGACGACACACGACGGACGGACGCCGGACAAAATGTGATCACAATAGCTCACCTTGCACTTCGTGCATAGGTGAGCTAAAAATGAAGGGAACCATAGACTGATTTCTTGCTTACATAATAAAATAAAATGTTGGGGTATTATTTTAAAGCCGAGAAGAAACTGTTTGATTTCATTTTTAAGGTATCAAAAAAGCTGTAATAAGAGCGCCAATGTCATAAAATATGTCCGTCCTGTTTTTTGAGACCAAGTATAGTGATAATTGGTTGTACGTCAGGCAAATTTAGAGATCGGACACTGACACAGTTTTGGCCATTTCGAGGGACATAAGTGTGTAGATAACGTGGTTAGATATCGAACCTGACCAAGAAATTATGCCCATCAACATATTGTCTAAATTTGGTGATGATCGGATAAAGGCTTTACAAGTTATTGATCGGACAAGACCGATTTGAGGTAATTTCTATAATTAAAGGGCAATAACTCTCCAGTGATTGAAGCGATATGGCTGGTAATCAGACTTGTTCGAGATATTTTGCCAATACACATTCTGACCAAATTTGATGGTGACTGGAAAAAGGCTTCTAAAGTTATTGAGCAGACAAGACTGAATTGAGGTAATTTCTGCCATTAAAGGGAAATAACTCTACAGTGAATGAAGCAATATGGCTAGTAATCAGACTTGTTCGGGATATTTTGCCAATATACATTCTGACTAAATTTTGCGGTGACTTAACAAAGGCTTCTTAAGTTATTGAGCGGACAAGACTGATTTAAGGTCATTTCTGTCATTAAAGGGCAATAGCTCTAGAGTGAATAGAGCAATATGGCTGGTTATATAACTTGTCCGAGATATTATGTTAATGCACATTTTGACTAAATCTAGTTAAGATTGGACAAAGGCTTCTAAAGTTATTGGGCTGATAAGACCAATTTTAGGTAATTTCTATAATTAAAGGGCGATAACTCTCAATTGACTAGAGCGATATGGCTAGTTATCGAACTTGTTCCAGATATTATGCCAATTCACATTCTGACCAAATTTGGTGATGATTGGATAAAGGCTTCTAAAGTTATTTAGCAGACAATATACTGGACGCCGCCCGCCTGTACGCTGCATGTAAAACTATAATACATTCCGTATAAAAAGAGTATGTGGTAAATCAGTTTTGGCTCAGCACGATTGTGTGCAACCTGATACCAAGGCTATTCATAAAATATACGTATAGCCTGAGTACCAAGGATGGATTGTGTTAAAAAAGAAGCAAACCACAGACTGATTTTTTGCTTACATAATAAAATAAATACAATTTTGGGGTATTATTTTAAAGCTGAGAGGCAACTTTTTCCAATAATATAGGGTGATATAATATATAGAGATATATAAGCAAAGATATAGAACATCTCTATAAAAAACATTGCAGAAAACGAGTAATTGCTTATGATGCTTATTTCATCACAATGCTTTCAAAAGTTGTATGTTTCAAAGGTATTAAAGTATGTCTGCATGTGAAAATTGTTTCAACATGACAAAAGAAAGTCTGTAGCAGAAACACACTTATTTTAAAACAAACAGGGCAGAAGGACACCCATTAATAACAGTTCATCTGGTGAAACCCATATGCTCTAACACTAATACACATACCAATTGGAGTAGCTGGAAATGAAAATAACAATATTTAACTTAAATGTTTTATCCGACTGATAAAGAGCGATAAATTGTAACAAAATCAGAGTGCTAAAAAGGTTCTTAACCCTTTCCCTCATATAGACTCTTTCTGATGCCTCTGCAGCAGATGGCCTTTTGAAAACATAGTGACAAAAGAAGAAATTACACAAAACATGCAATTTCTCCTTTTGCCACAATGTTTTCCACTTTTTGTCATAGGTTATCCATTCAATTATAGAGATTTTCTATGTTTTGACAAAATACGTTCAAAGTCGTCTGCTGCAGAATTTTTGTATGAGGGAAAGGGTTAACCTAAGAACCCTCTGTAAAACATGTGGATTTTGTTTTATCCTATCCAAATTTAAAGACATCTGATGGAAATCTAGAAGATTAGTACTAAAACAAGAGGGCCATGATGGCCCTGGATCGCTCACCTTAATTATACAATGTACTGCAAAGCAAAAAACATCAAGAGAATTATTCTGATAGTGATCTATATTTTTTTTATCTGATATGACCCATATTCCAACATGGACTAGATATCATCGACACAACATTCTGACAAATTTTCAACTTGCTCAAAGTAAAAATGCGGCCTCTGGAGTTTGAACAATATTTTCCTTTATTGACCTTGTTTATAACCCAATATGACCCATATTCGAACTTGACCTAGATATAATTCAGACAAACATTATGAAGCTGCTGAAGCAAAAAATGCGGCATCCAAAGTGTTAACAAGATTTTCCTTCAATTTGGCCTAGTGACCTAGTTTTTGAACCTACATGATCCATATTCGAACTTGGCTTAGATATCATTTAGATAAACATTCTCATTAAATGTCAAGCTGCTGTAGCAAAAAATGCGTCTTCTACAGAGTTAACAAGATGTTCCTTCAATTTGGCCTAGTGACCTAGTTTCTGACCCAATATGACCCATATTCGAACTTGACCTAGATATCTTTCAGACAAACATTCTGACAAGATTTCTGAAGCAAATAATGCGGCCTCTAGAGTGTTAACAACACTTTCCTTCAATTTGACCTAGTGACCTATTTTTTGACACAACATGACCCTTGATCGAACGTGACTTACATATTATCAAGAGAAACATTTTGATAAAGTTTCATCATGCTCAAGTTAAAAATGCAGTATCAAGAGTGATAACAAGATTACCCTTCAATTTGGCCTAGTAACCTAGTTTTTAACCCGCCATGACCCTTATTCGAACTTGGCCTAGATATCATTCTGACCAAATTTCAAGCTGCTGAAGCAAAACATGCGGCTTCTACAGAGTTAACAAGATTTTCCCTCAATTTGGCCTAGTGACCTAGTTTCTGACCCATATTTAAACTTGACCTAGATATCTTTAAAACAAACATTCTGACAAAATATCAACATGCTCAAGTTGAAAATTTGGCCTCTACAGTGTTAACAAGATTACCCTTCAATTTTGCCTAGCGACCTAGTTTCTAACCCAATATGACCCATATTCGAACTTGACCAAGATATTTTTAAGACAAACATTCTGACAAAATTGCAAACTTCTGAAGCAAAAATCGCGGCCTCTGGAATGTTAACAAGATTTTCCTTCAATTTGACCTAGTGACCTACTTTTTGACCTGACAAGTTGAAAATGTGGCCTCCAGAGTGTTAACAAGATTTCGCTTCAATTTAACCTAGTGACCTCGTTTTTGACCTCATATGGCCCAGTTTCGAACTTGTCCAAGATTTGATGGAGATGAATGTTCTCATACACTTTCATGAAGATTGGATGCGAAATGTAGCCTGTAGTGTGTTAACAAGCTGAAATGTTGACGACGCACGACGGACGGACGCCGGACAAAATGTGATCACAATAGCTCACCTTGCACTTCGTGCATAGGTGAGCTAAAAATGAAAAGTTTATGCTTAACCCTTTCCCTAGTACGACAATTCTGCAGCAGACGACTTTGAACGTATTTTGTCAAAACATAGAAAATCTCCATAATTGAAAGGATAACCTTTTGTACAATTTCTTCTTTTGTCACTATGTTTTCAAAAAGCCATCTGCCGGAGAGGTGTCAGAAAGCGTCTATATGAGGGAAAGGGTTAAGTTTCATCAATGAAGTGTCAATAAATAACTCCAGTACAAATCTAATGTGTGATCGAGTTCAGCCAGGATAATTATACACCTAAATAAATCATTGTTTGAAATGTGTTTCATGTCGCTTTCAATTTTTTTTTTGTAAAACAGAATGAATGAATGTATATTGTTTTATGGCGCATCGACAGCTAAGGTCATTTAGCGCGCAATTAATTTTAATTATTCATGATCCCTGGGTAAACAAACCATGTAAAACTGAAAGAAACTACATAGTATGAGCTATAATTCTTCCTGTCTGACAATTGTATCAGCATAGCTTTACATTACGTACACTTTTAATGATATCAGAATTAATTTATGGTTCATCAAACTTGGATACTTTGCAAGCTGAGTTACGTTTAGAATTAACTTACTAGGTTTTTCCCTATGTTTCTCAAAAAATAACTGACAGCGCACATGCATGACTAAGGTATCAACCATTATTATATATACACACAATTTGAAAAAAGAGATCTCGGAAAGAACAAGGAAAATGGCAAAAACCCTTTCCTGCATATGGATGCATTTTGATGCATTTGCAATAAACGACATTGTTTCAAAAAGAACAATTTGCAATGAGTAATTTCTCCTTTTGCCACAATCTTTCCAGCTTAATAATTAGACTTTCATATATATATATAGAAAATTTTCATATATTTTACTAGATAATTTGAAAGTCGTCTGCTGCAAGTTTTCTGATTGAGAGAAACGCTGAACATATGTTTTATTTTTTTAACAGATTTCTTCAAAGTAAAAAAGATTACTCTGAAGAATATACCCCGCACACAACCAAATTTCTTGAACAATCTTCATAAAGGAGAAAAAAATTTATTAAGTGGGGTGTGAAACATAGTGACAAAAGATGATATTGCTTATTATGAGCAATTTCTACTTTTGCCACACTGTTCTTTTAAAAGTCGTCTGCTTCAGAGGCATCAGAAAGCGCCTGTATGTGAGACAGAGTTAATCAAGTAACCAATGTTTGTCTTTTGTAACAACACATGGTACACCCTACAATCCCCACAATGTATTCTTATAAAAGCAACATAAAACCAAAAAATAAAAGAAACAACTTACAAGAAACACATGCTGGAACAAACCGATTGAATGTTGTACCAGGATTGCATGTGGATAAGATGGAAGCATCTAATGTCGTCGCAAAAGTGAAGCCCGTTTGACAGGTTAAGGTACATGTCCAACCTTGATTTGGATTCTGGATGCAATTCTTCAAACCATTTAATGGAATTGGGATTGACAAATCAGAACAGACAGAAGCTGAAAGCACAAATAAACAAGAATATCTATTAAACAGGAGCTCTCAGTAGGCCAGGGGCTCTACTATTCCACAGCTTATTACCTTACCAATGTTTACATAACAGACCTGGTTCCCCACTCATTATTTTCATAACAACAGTCGCAAGCATTATATATACATGTACAACTATAATAAAAAAGAAATCTGAATTATATAGTAAATAATTAACAAAACACAAGATTATGTATCAATTTAACAATATTATAAACGTAGGTGTGACGTAGGAAGGTTTGTTTAAAGTTCCAATGCAAAACATTAAATAGTTACTTAAATATGGACTCTAATGTAGTTGCATGCAAAGACTTTAACCAGAATTTTTAATTCAAATATTAAAGGTCATTAGTCGCCGGGCAGAAGCCAGCGACTTCTATTTTTAATAGGTTTTCTGAAATCACATGGGAGGGGGGATTATTATTAGAAAGAAACACATTTAGATGTCTTGAACATATTACAATTGTTTTTATTTAAAAACACTAAGTAATGACACATCTAAAATGAAATAAATATTCCGATGTTTTAGGTATTTTCAGTTTCTTTATTTTGACTCGCATTTATGTTTTTTTGTTTTATTTACGAAGACACAAGCGGTCCCTGCTAGACATGCTGCAGACCGTTATGTGTCAATATCGAGATAAATATCACGTTGAATTCTCCTTTTTAAATAGCAATTTTAACTTACTAAATGTTGTTTTCATGTTCAAAGAGATGTCTTGATTTGTGTAGAATTCATTTAATAATGTAAATCCATGAATATCTAAAGTAGGAACTGTTTCTAAGCTAAATATAGACCCTATTCTGTTGTGTAGTTTCGTGACCTTTAACATCGATTTTCGCGCATGCGCATTTCGATATGAAAAAGCGAGTGATATTATTTTATTTTAGATAAGTACAAGACGAATGTTTGACGCAAAGCGTCAAAGAGAAGCCGCAATATTTCGTTGTACATGTAGAAATAAGAAAGAACATTTTTTTTAAATCCACAAACAATAGAACAATTTAAACTGTAGACGGTAATGCTAATATATTTCTCCTTTTGAAGACTTTTGTTTACTTCAAATTACCTCCCTTTAAAGCAATACCAGGATATTTACCTTGTAGTTTGCATTATATGCAAGATATAGTTATCTAACTTGATTGTTTACATACGTGCTATGGTTTGGAAGGCTTGTATAAAGTTTCAATGCAATGCATCTTGTAGTTAGTGAGATATGGACTCTTAATGTAGTTGAATGCAAAGATTTATAATATTTCTCATGTTGTTACAATGCTTTACCAAAGTCTAATTTTTGAAAAAAAAATTAAAGAATAGAATTAACACTTTCCCTCATATAGACGCTTTATGACGCTTCTGCAGCAGACATTTTTTTGAAAACATGGCTACAAAAGAAGAAAATGCTCAAAACGAGCAATTTCTCATTTTGTCACCATGTTTTCAACTCAATTAAATTATTGTACTTTCATTTAAAGGGAGTTTCCAAAAGATTTCGGGTATGATTTCAGAGTCGTCTGCTGCAGAGTTGATGCATGTGGGAAAGGGTTAAAAAAAAAAATCTTTACTTGCAGATAACATTTGAGCCATTCTACTTCTAAGAAAACCAACATTGTTGACTCAGCGTAATGTATCAATCCGGATCAGCCTAGGCATGCCATGAAGGCTAACCTGGACGGACACTATTCGACTCCTGTGGATTTTCTGTTTCAAGAATCATTACTCTATACCCTTATCCCCCTGAGACAGAATGTGTTGGCCTGGATTAGCCTGTTCATAATATTGGTTTTCTCGTGGAACGGCTCATTTTATATTTTGTTACAAACAAATTAATAATTGTAGGGTAATTTCCACATACAGGCGCTTTTTAAAAACATTGTGACTAAAGGAGAAATTGCTCAGAGCAAGCAATTTCCCCTTTTGCAACATTGTTTCAAACCTTATTCAATTATTACACTTTCCTTTATCAAGTTATTATAATATGTTAGCAATGATGATTTCAAAGTCATCTGCTGCAGATTTGTTGTATGTTGGAACCGGTTAAATAAATGACATAAAAAAAATTGAGAAATAATAAATCTTAGATTAGTTTATTTTGTGAAAGCACCGTATTTGGATTTCTGTATGTCTACACGTTTTGTATTGGCAATAATATGTATTTGTTTAGTTTATAAAACAAGAGGGCCATGATGGCCCTGGATCGCTCACCTTAATTATACAATGTACTGTTATGCAAAATACATCAAGACAATTATTCTGAATGCAACCTCCAGTGTTAACAAGATTTTCCTTCATTTGGCGTAGTGATCTATAAATTATTTTCCTGATATGACCCATATTCCAACATGGACTAGATATCATCAAAACAACATTCTGACAAATTTTCAACTTGCTCAAAGTAAAAATGCGGCCTCCGGAGTTTGAACAATATTTTCCTTTATTGACCTTGTTTCTGACCCCCATATGACCCATATTCGAACTTGAACTAGATATCATTTAGACAAACATTCTGACAAAATTTCAAGATGCTTAAGCAAACAAGAGGGCCATGATGGCCCTGGAATCGCTCACCTGATTTTTTTTTTTTCACTTTAGCTATATAAGCCCCGCCCCCTGGCAGCCAGTTTCCGACCAATCAACTTGGCTTGAAGGAATCTGATAGAGGGTCACCCTAGGAACATTTCTACAAAATTATTAGAAAATCACTTTTGGAGGAGAAGATTTTTTAAGTTTTCACTATAGCCATATAATGCAAAACAGCCCTGCCCACTGGCGGCCATGTTTTTTGACCAATCAACATGGCTTGAAGGAATCTGAAAGTGGGTCATCCAAGAAACATTTCTACAAAATTATTTGAAAATCGGCCTGACACTTTCGGAGAAGAAGATTTTTTAAGTTTTCACTTTAGCCATATAAGGCAAAATAGCCCCGCCCCCCCTGGCGGCCATGTTTTTCTACCAATCAACTTGGCTTGAAGGAATCTGATAGAGGGTCATCCAAGGAACATTTCTACAAAATTATTTGAAAATCAGCCTGACACTTTCGGAGGAGAAGATTTTTTAAGTTTTCACTTTGGCCATATAAGGCAAAATAGCCCCGCCCCCTGGCGGCCATGTTTTTTTACCAATCAACATGGCTTGAAGGAATCTGATAGAGGGTCACCCAAGGAACATTTCTACAAAATTATTTGAAAATCGGCCTGACACTTATGGAGGATAAGATTTTTTAAGTTTTCACTATAGCCATAAAAGGCAAAATAGCCCCGCCCCCTGGCGGCCGTGCTTTTTGACCAATCAACATGGCTTGAAGGAATCTGATAGAGGATCACCCAAGGAACATTTCTACAAAATTATTTGAAAATCGGCCTGACACTTATGGAGGAGAAGATTTTTTTAAGTTTGCACTATAGCTATATAAGGCAAAAAAATAGCCCCGCCCCCCCTGGCGGCCATGTTTTTCGACCAATCAACATGGCTTGAAGGAATCTGATAGAGGGTCACCCAAGGAACATTTCTACAAAATTATTTGAAAATCGGCCTGACACTTTCGGAGGAGAAGATTTTTTAAGTTTTCACTATAGCCATATAAGGCAAAATAGCCCCGCCCCCCCTGGCGGCCATGTTTTTCGACCAATCAACATGGCTTGAAGGAATCTGATAGAGGGTCATCTAAGGAACATTTCTACAAAATTATTTGAAAATCTGCCAACCAGTTTGGGAGAAGAAGAATTTTGAAGTTTTTTCGGTTTCGTTGCTATGGAAACCAGAATTTTGCATGGATCCCAAAAATTTGAAGGAATTCTGGTGAGGTCATTGAGAGGATGCTTTCTGTGAAGTTTCATCCCAATTGACCCACTGGTTACTGAGGAGAAGGTGAGCTAATAATTGACAAGGTGGCGAAAAGTTTCAAAACATGTTTTTGGTATGACGACTTTTTAATACATATCCAAAATGGGAGACTCATTGGTGAGTTGGGGTCATTTAACCCTTTCCCACATACAACAAATCTCCAGCAGACGACATTGAAATTATCAAATAAAAAATACAGAAAATCTCAATAAAATGATAGTATGATTATTAAATAGAGCTGAAATCATTGAGATCATTGTGGCAAAAGGAGAAATTACTCATAAGGAGCAATTACTACTTTTGCTATAATGATTTCCAAAGTTGTCTGCTGCAACCCTTTCCCTCATACGACAATTCTGCAGCAGACGACTTTGAACGTATTTTGTTAAAACATAGAAAATCTCCATAATTGAATGGATAACATATGACAAAAAGTGGAAAACATTGCGGCAAAACGTTTTGTGCAATTTCTTCTTTTGTCACTATGTTTTCAAAAAGCCGTCTGCTGCAAAAGCGTCAGAAAGCGTCTATATGAGGGAAAGGGTTAATAAAGTTTAATAGGTTACTGACTATTTTTTTCCTGCATGTTACATATGAATAAAAAAGGTCCATAAAAAGCATTTTTTTTTTGTAAAATGATGGCTTTGGCAAATAAAAGGAATAGAAGCTGACAGATAAGTGACAGGAACCCAATCATCTCATTAATTTGTGTGGCCTTAGACAATTGAAGATAAAAACCTGCAGGAAAGAGAATAAAGACTTCAAGAGTATTCGAGGGCTTGGCGTGAAACGGTTGTAACTAAAATTGGTATATTTTTACCAAGGTTGATCACCTCGCCATGAATCTTTATAAGCGTTAAATCATTTTTTCTTGGTAAACAATGGAAATTTAGGTGCCATTGCTCGTTTTGAGCAATGGCACCTAAATTTGCATTGTTTACAAAGGGGTCATAATTGCCCCTAAACCAGGGTTTTCAAAATAGGTTTTAAGTTACAACCGTTTCACGCCAAGCCCTCGGACTATAGAGTCACAACATCAGTAAGTCATTCGAAGACAGTGGTGCAGTGGTAGAGTCTCTGGTTCGAACCATATGATGACAGAGTTTGTCTTTGGGAAATATCCTTGCAATTGGCGCTAGTACTGGTTGAATATACAGGAAACAAACATTGACAGCTTAAAGCTTGTTTTGCAATCAATGTTATACAAATAAGCCTTGACTTAACTAGTCTCTGAATGATTGATTGGGGGCAAATGCTGTTTTCAACAATTCTTCAGTCAAATCTTGCCGGCCAGTTGATCTACTCATGTGTGCTCCTGGATATCTAATACCAGTTACTGTACTGCACACAACAGACTTTCTGAGCAACTAGATGCCTTTCCACATAGACCTTACGCCCATTTTTGTAAGACGATTGACGCTTATCATAGTGACTTTTGTCAAACTTGAAAGAATGGGATTCAAACATACAACCTGTGGATACCTCAGAACTGATAACAAGCCTTATTACTTACCATGTACAACTATATTAAAGTCACAGCTTGCCTGGTTTCCTTTTCTATCAGAGGCTGTCATTCTTATAGACTTCCTAGATTTATACACCAAACTTCTGTCGATAAATAAAAACGAGGGATCATAGGTGATACTCCTTATCCCTCCTACATCTGTCGCAGATCCAATAAATCCACTGGAAGGTTCACCAAAAGTTATATTTCGTGTTTCACTCGATGTTTGAAGTTCAAGGCTCATGGGCCCTGGACACACAATTTCAGGGCTAATGATATCTGTGGAGAGGAAACGAAAAAGTGCTTAAGAACATTGGTACGTTATTCAATATCAGACGTTTTGTTTTAACCCTTTCCCATATAAAGACGCTTTCCGATGCCTCTGCTGCAGATTGATTGATTGATTGGGGTTTAACGCCGTTTTTAACAATTTCTCAGTCATATCACGGCGGCCAGTTCACATACTCATGTGTTTCCTGGTTTTCTCACACCAGTACTCCACACAACAACCTTCGCAAGCAACTGGCTGCTTTTCCACATAGACTTAGCCCATTGGTGGAAGACGAATGACGCATGTCGCAATGACTTTTGTCAAACATTGGAAAGAAAGTTGGCCGAGCCGGGATTCAAACTCACAACCCCTGAATTGACAGCCCGCGTCGTTACCGACTGAGCTACCGGGAATCAACCTCTGCTGCAGATGACTTTTGAAAACATTGTGGTAAAAGGAGGTATTTCTCATCATGAGCAATATCTCCTTTTGTAACAATGTTTTCAACTTTTTTTCAGTGATTATACCTTTATTTATGGAGATTTTCAAGGATTTTGCTTAGATAATATCAAAGTCGTCTGCTGCAGATTTGTCATATGAGGGAAAGGGTTAAACCTTTCCTACATACATGAACTCTGCACAGCATGACTTTAAAAACATATAGGCAAAAGTTTTGGAAATCTCTCAAAATGAAAAGTACGCTTTTAAAATAAAAAAGAAACCGATTGTTGCAAAAGGAGGTATTCCTAATTTTGAATATATTTTTTCCAAAGGTCTACAGCTGAAAAAAGCCTACCATGGAACAGAGTGAAAAACTTCTTGAATGCTTCTTTGACTTATAAGCAAACAGTGCAAAGCCAGATCAGACTGAAAAAGGCACAGGGTGATCTGGATCTTCACTGATTGTAAATGCCCTATGCTTGATTTTCAAGTTTGGCTATTTGTGTAATCCATTTCAAACAATATTTTAATGTTTTCTTCAACCCATCCTTAATAAACTTCCATATGTTGCATGAACAGTTCAACATGTGTTTAAAGACCACCGATGGGAAGTTAACAATATAGTCTTTGTTCACAGGTGGCTTTTAATTGCAGGGTCAATTAGACAGAAAATGATTTATTTGGGAAATTAAAAGTGTGGTTGCTATGGACAGGGAATAGATGTACAAAGGTGTTCTTTAGAAATGGTTTGACTGTACTGTGTAAAAGGTTCTCAGAACTCTCGATAACGTGCATCTTTCACATTTCAAAATCATTATCTGACATTCGAACCCCATCGAGGGCTTGGCGTGAAACGGTTGTAACTTAAAACCTATTTTGAAAACCCCTCGCTATGCTATGGGTGCTCTAAAGAATCATCTTAGTGAGATGATACTTTTAAGTGCTCACAGCATAGGGTTTGGAAGAGTCATAAGAGATAAATTGTCGGGAAATGACCAGTTCAACTGTTGACTCCTCCTAGTCCCCTGGGTTGTGAGTCTTACCATTTATACAGGCTGGATATGTATCTGTCCAAGGTCCATTATCATTGCAGGAAATAGTTTTCTGGTAACCATGACCTCTGAGAACAAAGCCATCCATGCATTCAAGGTCACAATCATAGCCTGGATTAAAAGTTGATCTCCTTCGGCACACATTTGGTATAGCGTTCACTGGAGTTGGTAAGGCCAGTGGTGAACATTGCGTTGCTAATGAAAGAAAAAAGTCAATTAATATCAATATTATATTAATATTATATCAGCGCTAAAATATATGAAGAAAAGAATGGAAAAGCTTGACAAAGAGGGTAGATGTTCAGTTGTAAGATACAAATATATATTCTTACTGCTTGATTGATTGCTTGATTGGGGCTTAATGCCATTTTCAACAATTTTTCAGTCATTTATTCGGCGGCCATTTCACCTACTCATGTGCTTCCTAGCTTTCTCACTACTTATACTATATACTAACACAATATTGTATATTTAGGATTATTCTATATAATTATGCAATACTGTATACTAGGGCTTATACTATACTTACACAATACTGTATATTCATACAATTGGGGCTTTTACTATACTTACAAAGTACATGTACTGTATTTTGGTGCTTATACTATATACTTATGCAATACTGTATACTAGGGCTTATACTATACTTACAAAATACTGTATATTCATACTTTTGGGGCTTATATTATACTTACACAATACTGTATATTGGGGCTTATACTATATACTTATGCAATACTGTATACTAGGGCTTACACAATACTGTATATTCATACTATTAGGGCTTATACCATACTTACACAATACTTTATATTGGGGCTTATACAATATACTTATGCAATACTGTATACAAGGGCTTCATTCATTTATGTATTTTGTTTTTCTCAAATATCGCTGAAAGTTACGTCTATGATTGCACATACTTGATTCAAAGTTAACTTTGAGTACAATTTTCATCGCAAAATGCAAACATGAAAAGATTTAAACCAATGAAATATCTGTTTCAAGATAAATTACGCTGTCTTTTTCGCTGTTGCAGTGTCACTTTCATGAATATCGTGGTAAACACGATTTCGGTGTATTTTACCTAGCCAACAACATGTTTTATCACGGATGTGATGTAAACTTCCAGAAAACTTATGTGAAATAAAATCTTCTGGTTCTTACAAACAAAGTGTGATCAGATTAACTGAACTGTATTTCATACAAACAGACCATTTCAGGCACCTCTGCAGCAAATATGTTTTGAAAACATTGTGGCAAAAGTAGAATATCCAACTTTATTCAATTATAATTATGATTGTTCTTTCTATATAAAGAGTGTCCTTATTTTTTAATACTGGTAAATGCTTTGAAAGACATTTTTTGCAGAATTGTTGTATGTGGGAAAGTGTTAACAAAATAGTGTCTTAAAATGTACTATAAATGTTCTTTTACATATCTTTGCTTAACAAAAAATTGACTTAAAATGTTTGTAATATAGAAGTACTCTTATTATTAATCTAAAGTCATGGTTTTACAGTTTGAGAAATAAATTCAAGTAAATTTTCATGCACTGGTTTAACGTTTTCAATTTTTTTTAACTAGTTTCTATTTTAAGCCTTTCCACGTACAACAAACCTGTAGCACATTAGGTAAAAATTGGAACATCTTGCTAAATGAAGGTATAATTTAAGGCCATAAATTAGAAAACATTGTAGCAAAAGGATAAATTCCTTGTGAGCAATTTCTCCTTTTCTCACAATGTTTTCAAAAGTCGTCTATGGAACGCCTTTGCTGCCTCATTATACAATATGTGTTTGTATTCTGTGTAGTCTTTACACTATCATGCCATACTCCTTTATGTTATGTACACTGATTAATGTGTTAGGTGCATAATCCGTTTCGTTATGTGCACCTTCATTATATTATGTATACTGATCTTTGTGTCTTGTGAATTCTCCATTTCGTTATGAGTATACCTCATTATGCGATCTGTACTGATCGTTGTGTCTTGTGCCTTCCCAATTTCGTTGTGTGCATACTTCATTATATTATATGCATTTATCTTAATGTGATGTGTGCGCGTCGTTTTGTTATGTGCAGTATACGTTCTGATATGTACACACGCCATTATGTGATGTTTACTGGTCATTATGTCTTGTGTATTCTCCATTTCGTTATGTGCATACTTGATTATGTGATGTGTACCGAGCGTCATCTTGTGTGCATTCTCGATGTATTATGTGTACCGATCTTCATGCTATGTATAACGATCATTATACATTGTCTGTTCTCGATTTCGTCATGTGCATACTTCGTTATGTGATGCTGTTCAGGCATTCTACCCTGTGCACTATACAAATGGTATGTGCATACTTTAGTATGTGATGTATACCGAGTATTATCTCTTGCGCATTCACTATTTCGATGTATGTACCGATCATTACTTGATGTTTCCGATCAGTATGCATTGTGCATTCTCCATTGCGTTAAGTGTACAGACATTATGTAATGTGTTCCGATGACTATGTCTTGTGCATTGTCAATTTCGTTATGTGTATATGTTATTGTGTTATATTCGCTTATCTGTATGTGATGTGCATACGTCCGTATGTTATGTGTGAATACACTCTGTCAGTAAATGTAAACATAATTCACCCATTACTGATACTAATTGAATTACATGTAATGCTTTTAATTTGGAAGTCTGCTGCCAAAGTCCTTCAAAATTGAAGAAATCAAAAGCTGTCTCTTATTCCCTTTTCTCAATAATACAGCATTTCCCCCAAAACTTAACAAAGCAGGCATTTGAAAACTGTGTAGGAAAAGCTCAGATTGCTCGTAACGAGCAATCTGGACCTCTTCTTGCACTGTTTCCCACTCTGTCAGTAAATTTAAACATAATTCAGATATTACTGGTAAGTGTTGAATTGATGCTTTCAATTTGGAAGAGTCCAATAAAATGCTTAAGGGGCAATGAGTTTATCGTCTAAGTTGTCTCCACTTCCAAATACGGACACATGAACATAACCCTAAGCCCATAGGCATATATAGTGGACTATCTCACTATTTTACAGGTCAGGGTGATAATATACACATATTCTCTTTTATTGAAATTTTCCTTAAAGTTTCATTGATTTCAAGTCAGTAGCTGCTGAGAAATAGCCCAGACAAAAGTTTCCTATGTCATATAATAAAGCAATTAAAAGGGTAATAACTCTGGGAAATATTATCGAACTGGAACATGGTGATAATATGGACATCTGTAACAGTTGTTAGTGAAGCTTTCCATAAAATGTCATTGAATTCAAGTCAGGAGTTGCTGTGAAATGTGAAAGGATTAACCCCTTCCCACATACTGCAAATCTGCAGCGGATGAAATATTTGCAAAAATTGCTAAAATCTCTATAAATGGTGGTATTATAATTGAATAAAGTTGAAAACACTGTGGCAAAAAAACGAGCAATTTCTCTTTTTGTTACAGCGTTTTCAAAAGTTGTCTGCTGCAGAGCCGTCAGAAAGCGTCTGTATGTAGGAAAGGGTTAAGCAAGCCATGATCAATATCAAAATGACAAATAAATCAAATTGTCCTGTCTCATTTCTATCAACAACAAGTCACAAACTGTTAACTCTTTTGATGGACATTTTCTATTATCATAACCTTTTTAAAATCCTGGTGTCAGATTTGTCAACTGGGTGCAAGATCATCTGACACTAGCTCACTGACATGACATGTCAAAACAACCCTTTTCCACATATAATTTATAGCGACATTATAAACATAGAGACAAAAATATGGAAAATTTTTAAGTATAACTGTTGAATAGAGTTGACAACATTGTTGCAAAAGGAAGAATTATTCATTATGAACAATGTTGCCACAAAGTTTTCAATACTGTTTTAAAGGAGCATCTAAATCGTAATAAAAAAACAAATATCCAGAAGCCTAAAGATGATTCTGCATGTAAAAGGGTTAAAATTCCAAAATGTTTACTGACAAATTAATTAAATTAATCCTTTCCCAAATTTAGGTAAATTCCATTATCATTTTCTAACAGAGTAGAAAAGAGTGCTGGAATAAGTTCCAATTGTACATTCTACGCAATTGGAACTTTACTGCTGTCAAAATCCTTCAACATTGGAAATATCAAAAGGCGAATTTCCCGCCATTTTGACGGTGTCGTACATAAAAATTACCCAAATAAAACATCCCGTCATAATAACGATGTTCGACATAATGACGATGAATGCACACAACGTAAAGACGCTCTGACATAGCATAACAATGGAGTAGCATAATAAACAGATGTTAATGAACTGTTGACATATCAGAATGTATACTACAATAACACACTTACGTGTATACATGACATAACAATAAATGCAGATAACATAATGAAGGATGCACATAATATAATGAAGTATGCACATAACGAAATAGGAAATGCACAAAACATAATAGCCGGTACACATCACATATTGGCATGTGTACATATCATAACGTATATTGCACATAACACAAAACGTGTACACATCATATTAAGATAAGTGCATATAATATCATTACGTACATGTATGCACAAAACAAAATTGGGAAGGCACAAGACACAACGATCAGTACAGATCGCATAATGAGGTATACTCATAACGAAATGGAGAATTCACAAGACACAAAGATCAGTATACATAATATAATAAAGGTGAACATAACGAAACGGATTATGCACTTAACACATTAATCAGTGTACATATCATAAAGGAGTATGGCATGATAGCGTAAAGACTACACAGAATATAAACACATATTGTATAATCAGGCAGCAAAGGCGTTCCATAGGTAGCAGCTTTAAAATGCACATGTTTTAAGGAAATGGTTAACAAATTATTGACTTTACCCACCCATTGAATTGTACATTGATTGTTTCATTGAAAAACTTACCAGTGTAAGGTTGGCCGCTTTAGCATTAATGTTGATGGTACAAACATTGTAGACATGCCCATATTTTCTCTCTTGTCAGTTTTTCGGATTACATGAACATTTGAATACGTTTCCTTGAATTTCTGAATGCTAATCACGACGCGAGTTTACATCATTTTGGTCCACTCGAGATTGTTCGTTTGTAATCCGACAGCTTTGATTTTCAACTGATCCATTTGCAACATTAATTTCAACTCTTTTTAATTATTACTATCATTTATGGAGATTTTCTATGTTTTGTATTTGAGGATTTCAAAGTCTGTCAGGTTAAACATCATTGAAATCATTGTGGCAAAAGGATAAATTGCTTATAATGTGTGTTCAATACAAATAGTTGATTGTTTTGATACAAATTAAAATTTATCATAACCACTTGTCCATTTAACTTTAGTATTATATGTCACTTTTAATTTTAATTCATCTCATTCACTTAAAACACAGACCCTGCCAAGTTAAATATCCTACATAAAACTTATATCTTCAATTATTGTATACTTTGATATTGTTCCTTCTATTTTCCATTTGGTAAAAGGATTCAATATTATACAATTATGGACTTTTCAGCTGTTATACATGATGTGATATGCACCAAAAAATTCATTATTGACCGAGGCGATAGCTGAGGTCAATAATTATTTTTTTGGTGCATATCAACATCATGTATAACAGCTGAAAAGTCCATAACTGTTTTATTATATAACCCTTAATATATCATATTGTTTTGATATTGATCAACTTAAAAGAAAACAGAGGACCACTCAAGGAACATTTCTGTTGTATGTTGTATAAATTTCTGTCTCTTGATAACAGTACGTTTTTGACATGATAACAATCTAAAACGCGCGTCTAAAATGTTGGTAATGCACATGCATGATGTCATTTAAAAAAAATTACGTCACCGGAATGACCACTCGGAAGTTTCCGTGGTCATTCGGAACGCACCTCGGAAAATTCCGTAGCGTTCGGATAAAGGCGAAGGATATTAATAGGCGGCTCGTGGGATTCCCCGGTCTTCCCCTGTTACTATTTATAAAACTGGTCAATATCAGAAAAAAACGGTCAATATCGCTAGATATTTTTTCTAAAAAATTACTTTTTAGCCAATGAAAAGGCGTCTATTTATAGGTCACTAACGTTACAAAGCGCTCTCCAACCTTTCATGATTTAGAGATCAGCTAACTTCTACTTCTGCTTTGTTATTGTCAGGGCTTAGTGCATCGCAGGCAAGTGAAGCCATCAAATATAAATGAATTAAAAAACATCTATGTTGTTTAGGCTGTGTATCAATGTAGACGGGACTTGAATCAGTTTACAGATGTGATGATCTGCGCAAGGTTCGACTCTCTGATAGTCCTAGGAAAAAGCTGTGCTTATACGGTTTGTAGTACATTGTTTGGTACATCTTTTATAGATGACACGTAGTGAAAAATCGATAGACATACACAAAACCCAATCTAGTCTATTTATAGCGTTAGCTGCGCTAGTAAATAACTACGTAGTTTCTGACGTAATAATGTGACGTGTACATCAATAATATTGCTCAATTGTTGTTTTGATTGTCGCTGACGATCTATTATAAGTGTATTAACAAATAAAGAGGGATTCATAACTGCTAGGATGAATAAGCAAATGATTGTTTTAAAGGTAGGTCTTCAGATTTGTTTTGTTATCCTCCGATGTGAAGTTTATCAACGCAGTAGCCTTATATGTATATAAAAGATGTGTGTTCGCTTTACTGAACATACTGCGAGGTCAAAAGGCTCTTATAAAGGAGCATCTAAATCGTAATAAAAAAACAAATATCCAGGCGTAAATACAAGAATAAGAGAATACACGAGTTCTTAATGGAAAACACTGTTAGAAAAGGTGTTACACATCATTTTATCGACGATTCACATTTCGAGTCGACAACAATGGCAGTTCGTAAATTATATTTTCCACGACCTTAGCAACCATCGTAAAGGAGAGTATAATTGCGCGATATATCATTTATGTTTATTCATCTAAACAATCCAAAATGAGTGTTAATTTTCTAAATTTGTGACGTGTTTAAAACAAACAAAACGACAAATTAAAATAGCCAATATCAAATTATACAATAAAAAGGTTATTCCATGATTATGGGAATCTATTGTGTTGGGACTCGTTCCTTCGGCGGAGTCGAAGGAACTCGTCCAACACAATATTTTCCCATATTGATGCAATAACCTATAATATCGATATCAGCATTACTGAGTACAGATTAAATTTTTCTAATGTTTGTGGATTTAAATGTTCTTTTTGCTTATTTCTTGTGCAACGAAATATTGAGGTTTCTATTTGATGCTTTGCGTCAAACATTCGTCTTGTACAACACTGTATATTGGTGCTTATACTGTATACTAATGCAATACTGTATACTAGGGCTTACACTATACTATACTTATGCAATACTGTATATTCATACTATCAGGGCTTATACTATACTTACACAATACTGTATATTCAATTTATTTGGACTTATACTATACTTACACAATACTGTAAACATGTATTGGGGCTTTTACAATATACATCTGCAATATTGTAGACTAGGGCTTATACTATACTTACGCAATACTGTATATTGGAACTTGCAGGTTGCTTCATTCCCGGCTAAATCTCCAACTGTAAGTGTTACCTCAAGAGTTTGATACAGCTCTTCAGTAGTGAAGGTTATATTCTCGAAGTTAAACTTGCGAGTGGTAATGGTATTCAGATCAAATACAGTAAATCCCAACGCCGTGAAGTCAACAAATTTAGTGTCATCTTTATTAGCTAAATATACAACTAGAGAATCTGGACAGGTGACATCTGGTGGAGTTATATCTGTTAAAAAAAAAAAATCACAACTCTAGTTATTCTTTCCCAAATACAACATATCTGCATCAGTCATGACAATTAACCCTTTCCCTCATACGTTCATTTTGCAGCAGACGACTTCAAACATATTTTGTCAAACTATGGAAAATTTCTATAACTGAATGGATAACCTGTGACAAAAAGTGGAAAAACATTGTGGCAAAAGGAGAAATTGCACGTTTTGTGAAATTTCTTCATTTGTCACTATGTTTTCAAAAAACTGTCTGCTGCAGAGGCGTCAGAAAGCGTCTATATGAGTGAAAGGGTTAAAAACAACTACTCTAGATATGGAAAATCTCGAGAAATAAAAATACAATTTTTGAAAAAAAGTTATAAACATTGTGTTAAACCCTTTCCCTCATACGACAATTCTGCAGCAGACAACTTTGAACATATTTTGTTGAAAAATAGAAAATCTCTATAATTGAATGGATAAAGTGGAAAACATTGTGGCAAAAGGAGAAATTGCACGTTTTGTGCAATTTTTTCTTTTGTCACTATGTTTTCAAAAAGCCGTCTGCTGCAGAGGCGTCAGAAAGCGTCTATATGAGGGAAAGGGTTAAAAGGGGAATTGGGCAATTGCTCCTTTTGTCAATATTTCCAATGTCGTCTGCTGCATGTGTGTCAAAATGCCTCTATAGGTGGAAAAGGGATAAAAGGCATTTCCATGTTTTAATGTCCTTACATAATTCTTCAACATTATGTTGCGGGAACTCAAAGGAATTGTTTCAATAAGACGATTCTTTTGAGTACCATATTGTAGGAAAAGGAGAAATGGTTCATAAATAGCCTTTCTCCTGACGGTGGTGCTGTGGTAGAGTGTGGGCCTCTATTACCAAAGGAAAAGATTGTTTAAGTTTTCACTATAGCCATATAAGGCAAAATAGCCCCGCCCCCCTGGCGGCCATGTTTTTCGACCAATCAACATGGCTTGAAGGAATCTGATAGAGGGTCATCCAAGGAACATTACTACAAAATTATTTGAGAATCTGCCAACCAGTTTGGGAGTAGAAGAATTTTGAAGGAAATCTGGTGAGGTCATTCAGAGGATGCTTTCTGTGAAGTTTCATCCCAATTGACCCACTGGTTACTGAGGAGAAGTAGTTGATGCATGATGCACGCCTGACGCCGGACAAAAGGCGATCACAATAACTCACCTTGAGCAAAGCTCAGGTGAGCTAAAAAGAGGGGTCTTGTTTTGTTTCTCATGGTAAATTCACAAAGACGGTCTTTCAATGAAACCAGTTCGACTTCTAGCTGTCTTCAAAGATCCTACGTCTCAAGGTATTTTACATGTTGACCAAATGTGAAGGGTCTTACAAGACTGTGAGTGTGCACAGGCTCACAAGATGCTTCACTCTTTGCATATCAGGGGCTTGGCGTGAAATGGTTGTAACTAAAATTGTTATTCTTTTACCATGGTTAATCACCTTCCCATTAAGTCTTTATAAGCATTAAATCATTTTTCTTGGTAAACAATGGAAACTTAGGTGCCATTGCTCGTTCTGAGTAATGGCACCTAAATTTGCATTGTTTACAAAGGGGTCAAAATTGCCCCTAAATCAGGGTTTTCAACATAGGTTTTTAGTTACAACCGTTTTACGCCAAGCCCTCGATATGCAATTCCCCTTTCCAACATACACCAAATCTGCAGCAGACGATTAAACCCTTTCCCTCATAAGACAATTATGCAGCAGACGACTTTGCACGTATTTTGTCAAAAATAGAAAATCTCTATAATTGAATGGATAACCTATGACTAAAAGTGGAAAACATTGTGGCAAAAGGGAGAAATTGTCACTATGTTTTCAAAAAGCCGAAAGCCTCTATATGAGGGGAGGGTTAAATAACAACTTGGCAAAAATGTGAAAAATCTTTAAGTATAATAAAAAACATTATGGAACAAGAGCGCCAAATGTCACAAAATACGCCTGTGCTATTTTTTTAAGACCAAGTATAGTGATAATTGGTTGTTCATCAGGCAAATTTAGATAAAGTGGTAAGGTATCGAACCTTACCAAGATATTCTGCCCATCAACATATTGTCTAAATTGGTGATGATCAAATACGATGACTCAAGCGATATAGTCGATTATAGCACTTGTCTAAGATATTATGCCCATACATATTCTGACTAAATTCGGTGATGATTGGATAAAAGCTTCAAAAGTTATTGATGGGACAAGACCAATTAGAGATAATTTCTATAATTAAAGGGCAATAACTCTCCAGTGAATGAAGCAATATGGCTGATATTTTGCCAATGCACATTCTGACCAAATTTAGTGGCGACGGGACAATGGCTTTTAAAGTTATTGATCGGACAAGACTGATTTAAGGTCGTTTCTGTCATTAAAGGGCGATAACCCTAGAGTTACTCAAGCATTATGGCTGGTTGTACAACTTGTTTGAGATACTATGCCCGTACACATTCTGATTAGGTGTGGTGACTTCTAAAGTTATTGAGCAGACAAGATCAATTTTAGGTAATTTCTATAATTAAAGGGCGATAACTCTCTATTGACTGAATCAATATGGCTAGTTATCGAACTTGTAGAAGATATTATGCCAATACACATTCTGAATAAATTTGGTGATGATTGGACAAAGGCTTCTTAAATAATTCAGCTAACAAGACCAATTTTAGGTAATTTCTACAATTAAAGGTTGATAACTCTTGATTGACTAAATTGTGATATGGCTAGCTATCAAACTTGTCCAAGATATTATGCGAATACACATTCTGACCAAATTTGGTGAGGATTGGACAAAGGCTTTTCAAGTTTTTGAGCTGACAAGACCAATTTTAGGTAATTTCTATAATTAAAGGGCAATAACTCTTAAATGACTAAAGCGATATTGCTAGTTATCGTACTTGTTCAAGATATTATGCCAATACACATTCTGACTTAATTTGGTGATTATTGGACAAAGGCTTCTAAAGTAATTTAGCTGACAAGAGCAATTTTAGGTAATTTCTATAATTAAAGGGTGATTGATTACTATTGATTGACTAAAGTGATATGGCTAGTTATCGGACTTGTCCAAGATATTACGCCAATACACATTCTGACCAAATTTAGTGATGATTGGACAAAGGCTTCTCAAGTAATTTAGCTGACAAGACCAATTTTAGGTAATTTATATAATTACAGGGTGATAACTCTTGATTGACTAAAGTGATATGGCTAGTTATCGAACTTGTCCAAGATATTATGCGAATACACATTCGGACCACATTTGGTGATAATGGGACAAAGGCTTCTCAAGTTATTTAGCTGACAACATACTGGACGCCGCCCGCCTGCCCGCACGCCGAAGGTAAAACTATAATAAGATCCGTTTTTTCAAAACTGGCGTATAAAAAGTAGAAAGTTTTTACAATCAGAAGCCATTTCTCCTTTTGTCACAGTGTTTTCAATAGTCTTCTGCTACAGAGGTATAACAATGAGAAACTAGAATGGAGTGCTTTGCGGAGCACGTGTGTCACCTTCACTGCTCATTGAAAGTGTGACGAAAAAATGTGACGGACAAACAGACAGACAAGTGTGACAAAAAAGTGTGATACCTACCTAAGACACAGGCAGGGATTGGCTCTTCGTTCCAATTCCCATTTAAACAAGTCACAGTTATCGTTCTCTGGCTGGTACTTTGGAATGTGTACTTGTCATCACAGGTTATATCACATCTACCAGTGTTACCATCGAAACCAGGCTGACAGGATTTCACAGAGTTTTCAGGTGTCGTGAAGCCCGTTTCATAACAGCCACTGCGTGCTGATAAAAGTAAAAGAAGTTAAACAAGAGGTCTATGATGGCCCTGGATTGCTCACCTGATTAATATGACTTGGTCAATAATTACCAAACGAACACTAAGTTATTTCAAAATTAGATCTATACTTATGGCAAGAAGTTTTTTCAAGTTTTCACTATATATTCATACAAGGAAATCAAGCCCCACCCCCTGGCAGCCATGTTTTTCAATGGATCAGAATGATTTGAATATTTTTAAAATGATCAATAATATATTATTGTGGATCACAAGACTCATTCATTAAGTTGCCTTCCTTAACCCTTTCCCCCATACAACAATTCTGCAGCAGACGACTTTGAACGTATTTTGTCAAAACATAGAAAATCTCCATAATTGAATGGATAACCTATGACAAAAAGTAGAAAACATTGTGGCAAAAGGAGAAACTGCACATGTTGTGCAATTTCTTCTTTTGTCACTATGTTTTCAAAAAGCTGTCTGTTGCAGAGGCGTCAGAAAGCGTCTATATGAGGGAAAGGGTTAAATGTGACACTTTCCGATGTCTTTGCAGCCAACGACATTTGAAAACATTGCGGCAAAAGCAGAAATTGCTCATGGTTCGTAGTTTCTCTTTTTGACACAATGTTTTCATTATACTTTCACTTACAGAAGAATTTCAACATTTTTGCCAAGATGTTTTTCAAAGTTGTCTACTGCAGATGTGGTGTATGTGGGAAAGGGTTAAAACTCCCTAAGAAATATTAAGATCTCAAAGTGAATATTTAATACAAACTAATTTAACCTTGTGCTAACCCTTTCCCTCATATAGGCGCTTACTGACGCTTCTTCAGCAGACCTCTTTCTGAAAACATGGCAACAAAAGAAGAAATTGCTCCTTTTGTCACCATGTTTTCAACTCTATTCAATTATTGTGCTTTTATTTAAAGGAGTTTCCAATTATTTTCGGGTATGTTTTCAAAGTCGTCTGCTACAGATTTGTTGTAATTTGGAAAGGGTTAAAGGCATATATTGCAAACAAAAAAGTCTGCCCTATGGTTCCTTATAAGTCCCGGACAAGTCTAGTGAAGGGTCTTGGGCAAGACAACTTCTAGCCAAAATTCCAATTTTATGCAATTTCTCCCTTTCCCATAAATGTTTTTTAAAGTAAAGTCTTTTTTTGTCTCAGGGAAGATCACTTGTTATCAAACCATGCAATTTAATTCTTTCCCACATGAAGACACTTTCTGACACCTCTGCAGCAGATGACTTTTGAAAACATTGTGACAAAAGGAGAAACTGCTCAAAAAAGAACAATTTCTTCATTGGCTACGATGTTTTCAAGTTTATTCAATAAATATTCTTTTAGAGAGAGTTTCTGAATGTGTGACTAAATGTGTTTAACCCTTTCCCATCTGCAAGACGCATTTTGAGGCAATAGCAGCAGAAGACTTTTGAAAACATTATGGCCAAAGGTGAAATTGCTCATGATGAGCAATTTCTTCTTTGGTCACAATGTTTTGTACTTTATTTAACAATTAAGCTATCTTTTATAGACAGTTTTCAGGTTTTTGTCACAATATTTTCAAAGTTGTCTGATGCAGATTTGTTGTATGGGCGAAAGACATTTAATCATCACTGAAAAATAAATAAAGAAATAAATACTTAAACCCTTTCCTTCATTCAGACGCTTTTTGATGACTTTTGAAAACATTGTGGCAAAAGGAGAAATTGCTCATGATGAGCAATTTCTCCATTTGCCACAATGTTTTCCTCTTTTGGTCATCCATTCAATCATAGAGATTTTCAAAATATTTGACAAATTATTATCGAAGTCGTCTGCTGCAGATTTCGTGTATGTGGGAAAGAGTTTATACTTATAGTGAAGTAAGTTCTAACAAAGTGATCTTTGTTGAGGCGCAATAGCATAGTCACTAACAAAGAGGGCTATAAATATCAGAGGTTGTGACTTCTAAACCGCAAGTTGGCCATTTATTCTTTCTGCTGGTTCAGACCACAATGGGCTTAACCCTTTCCCTCATACGACAATTCTGCAGCAGACGACTTTGAACGTATTTTGTCAAAACATAGAAAATCTCCAAAATTGAATGGATAACCTATGACAAAAAGTGGAAAACAATGTGGCAAAAGGAGAAATTGCACGTTTTGTGCAATTTCTTCTTTTGTCACTATGTTTTCAAAAAGCCGTCTGCTGCAGAGGCGTCAGAAAGCGTCTATATGAGGGAAAGGGTTAAATTAATCATCTTTTTGTGAAGTTAGCCAGTTACATGGAAAGAATGTTATGTAGAATACAGAAGCAAGAGAGCCAGGAAAAAAAACACCTTACAACTGGGTGATATGATACAACTGAAATAACGTTGACAATGCCGTTAACCCTTTCCCACATACAACAAACCTGCAGCAGACGTCTTTGAAAACATCTAGGCACAACTGTGGATAATCTCTATAAATTAAAGATTTATTATTGAACAAAGTTGAAATCATTGTGACAAAAGAAGAAAATTGCTCATTTTGAGCAATTTCTCCTTTTGTCACAGTATTTTCAAAAATCGTATGCTGCAGAGGCATCAGAAAGCCTCTATATGTGGGAAAGGGTTAAAGGTGCTGAACTTACTCCAGATTATAGATAGTATAGTGAAAGTTATAAAATTGTTCAAAAGTTTTCTTGAAAAGTTACAATCATAGTTCTGGGATATAATTAGAGTAATAATTTCACTTTCCAGTACAATAAACATCTAAATATTGATCGTGTATGTTTCATTTTTATTGGGAAAACATACCCAGTTAGCCAAATTTTGTACATGTTCATGACTTTCAATTGACTGTTTATCAACATTTACTGCCGAAATAGTTTCAACTATTTCGTATTTACTTTGTTGTCACAATTAGCAATATTTGCAGAAGTTTCAACATTTCAAAATTTTGATCTCCATCTGGAGTTCAGCATCTTTAAATGCCAACCAATAAACAATTGCAGCAAAAGTTACCTCTACACTGTAAAGGGGGGTTAACTTACGTGACACAAATACTTGTCCTTTACAGGTGTTCACAAGGTTTGAAGTATCTCGAACTCGGGCTGTATATGTAAAGGTGTTGTAAAGGTCAGCTACAGTAAAGTTTGTTTTGGGTAGAGGGTTTAAAAAGTTGACTGTCTGCACTTGAATATTGTCATCGACGGTAAAAGTTGCAGGATTGATATCAACATCTTGGAATGATGTTTCACTTTGTAGGAAGATATTCCTCAAGGTTGGACAGGTAATTGTCGGTGGAGCCTCATCTGCAACCAAAATGATAATATATTTACCCTTTCTGTCATGTAGACAACTTAAGAAAACATTGATGCACAAGCAGAAATAAATCAAGATGAGCAATTTCAACTCTTAAAAGTGGAAAACATAGTGACAAAAGAAGAAATTGCTTAAAACGAGCAATTTCTCCTTTTGCCACAATGTTTTCCACTTTTAGTCATAGGTTATCCATTCAATTATAGAGATTTTCTATTTTTTGACAAAATCTGTTCAAAGTCGTCTGCTGCAGAATTGTTGTATGAGGGAAAGGGATAAATTAATATATTGAGAAAAGAAGGATTAGCCTATTCTTCCCCCTTCCCAACAATGATTTAATAAACTTTCACAAAGCAACCTACTACCTCATGTAAAATAGAATCTGTACGAGATACCTGTTACCGTAAAACATACCTGAAATGGACTGTATAATCAACTCTCAAATCTTACCTTCAATAACAACATTGAATATACAGGTTGCTGTATTTGAAGCATAATCTGTTGCCCTGTATGTGACTTGCTGTTCCTGCTCTATATGAAGAGTTGAGTTAGCATTTGCTGGAAATATGGTCAAACTGGCAATACCAGTATTGTCTGTCACACTGATTGATGGCAATTTAGGATTCAACCTTTCGTATTTCTGCACCTTTATAGTTTGGTCACAATTTCCATTGAACACCGGTTCCTGTGTATCTGAAAATATCAGATATGTACAAACAATTAAAATATCAAAGGGAAATAATGAATAAACTATAACTGTCATTAAAGGTGACTTAAAATTGCTTAAAATAACAAAAGTTTATATACAAGACACACAGAATAATCAATATGAAATAACTCTTAACCTTTCCCTCATATAGACGCATTCTGACGCCTCTGTAGCAAATGACTTTTTGAAAATATAGTGACAAAAGAAGAAATTGCTCAAAACAAGCAATTTCTCCTTTTGCCACAATGTTTTCCACTTTTAGTAAAGAGATTTTCTATTTTTTGACAAAATACATGTATGTTCAAAGTCGTCTGCTGCAGAATTGTCGTATGAGGGAAAGGGTTAACATTGTGGCAGAGGTGAAATTGCTCATGATGTGCAATTTCACCATTTGCCGCAGTGTTTTCAACTCTATTTAATAATCAAACTGTCATTAATAGAGATTTTTCACATTTTTGATGAGACGTTTACAAAGTTGTCTCCTACAGACTTGTTAAATGTGGGACAGGGTTACACATACCTATACATCCATTTACATCAACAGGTGTAAATCCTCCATTCCATGTGGACCCTTGACATGTTAAATTTCCGATGGATGGCTTGAGGGTGAAGCCCGGTCTGGTACACGTAAAATATACAACGGAATTTCTCGCGAATGAGGTTGCGACAATTTGTCCTCCCGCTGGATAACCTGGATCGCTACAAGATACCCCTGTAAAAAAAAAAGAGATTGTAAGACAGTTCATTTTATTTATTTAACCCTTTCCCTCATTTAGACGCTTTCTGACGCCTCTGCAGCAGACGGCCTTTTGAAAACATAGTGACAAAAGAAGAAATTGCACAAAACGTGCAATTTCTTCTTTTGCCACAATGTTTTCAACTTTTTGTCACAGGTTATCCATTCAATTATGGAGATTTTCTATGTTTTGACAAAATATGTTCAAAGTCGTCTGCTGCAGAATTGTCATATGAGGGAAAGGGTTAAAGTGATAACGGTTATTAGGTATAAACTCTTTCCCACCTGTGGACACATTTTGACGCATTTGCTGCAGACGACTTTTGAAAACATTTTGGCAAAAAGAAGAATTTGCTCCTAATGAGAAATTTCTCCTTTTGCCACAATATTTTCAATTCACTTCAATAATTGCCATGTTTCTTAAAGAGATTTTGAATAATTTTTGCAACATGTTTTCAAAGTCGTCTGCTGCAGACGACTTTGAAACAATCTAGACAAATACGTGGAAACTCTCTAGAAAAGACCAATTTCTTCTTTTGTCACAATGTTTTCAAAACTTGTCTGCTGCAAATGCGTCAAAATGTGTCTGTAAGTGGCAAAGGGTTAAAAAACAGAGGGTACAAAGGAACACAAGAACATTAATGAGATGATTTGTTCAAGTAATCATAGTGAATGGTTTAACCCTTTCCCACATACAACATATCTGCAGCAGACTATTTTGAAAATGTCTATGCAAAATTATAAAACATCTCTATAATTGAAATAATAATCATTGAAAATATTGTGGCAAAAGGAGAAAATGCTTTCTTTGAGCAATTATCAATGTTTCCAAAAGTCATCTGCTGACTGTAAAGGCGTTAAAAATCATCAATATGTGTAAAAGAGTTAACCACAGAACTGAAGCAGATATGTCTTCGAAAACATCTATCAGTCTGTACAAAGATGGAAAATCCCTCATAATGAAAAAAATAATATTGAATAGACCTTCCCCTCATATAGACGCTTTCTGACGCCTCTGCAGTAGACTTCTTTTTGAAACCATAGTTATAAAAGAAGAAATTGCTCAAAAAGAGCAATTTTTACTTTTGCTACAATGTTTTCCACTTTTAGTTTAGATTTTTTATTTTTTGACAAAATATGTTCAAAGTCGTCTGCTGCAGAATTGGCATATGAGGGAAAGGGTTAAGGTTGAAAACACTGTGGCGATAAAAAGAGACATTGCTCAATGCTCATTATTAGCAAATTCTACTTTGGCTACAATATTTTCAAAAGCCTCCTACTACAGATGTGTCTGCATGTGAGAAATGGTTAATTAACCTCATACGACAATTCTGCAGCAGACGAGTTTGAACGTATTTTGTCAAAACATAGAAAATCTCCATAATTGAATGGATAACTTATGACAAAAAGTGGAAAACATTGTGGCAAAAGGAGAAATTGCACGTTTTGTGCAATTTCTTCTTTTGTCACCATGTTTTCAAAAAGCCTTCTGCTGCAGAGGCATCAGAAAGCGTCTATATGAGGGAAAGGGTTAAGGGAAATCCTCATTAGCCTGTGTTTCCCACCTGCCAACATATTTATGAGACATTTACCAAAGACAATCTTGAAAACATTATTGCAAAAGGAGACATTGCTCATCTGTTGTCAAGGCGATCAGGCGGCTTTTTACTTGAACAAATTCATCCTTAGAAGTGAGACTATAACTTAAAGCATCTACAACAGAGGTTAAAGGTCATTTTTCCAAATCTTAATAAATTAAACTTTCATTATAGAGATACATGTACAACTATTCTGAATTCTAAAGAATATCCGTTCCAGGAAACATAACCTATAAGACAGAGAAAATACTTACCGGGTATTTGAATTTTGCAGATTAATAGCAAATAAAGTAAAAGTCTAACTAACTAAAGGTGAATTCCTTAAACAATGTGATCTCATTCTTTCCCTATACAAGAAATATGCAGCAGACACCTTTGAAAACATCTGGGCAAAACTACGGAAAATCTCTATTAATGCATTGAATTATTGAATAGATATTATTTTGCCTTAATGTTTTTCATAAGTCGTCCGCAGTAGATGCATCAAAATGCGATCTGCGGGTGGGAAGGGTTAATATGTTCAAAGTCGTCTACTTCAGAATTGTTGTATGTGGGAAAGGGTTAAGGAGAATTCCTTGTTTTGAGCAATCATTTCGTAATCATAGTATTTTCAGAAGACAGAGGCATGACGAGTTGTCCGTATAGTAATTAATCCTTTCCAACATGCAGACGCATTTTAACGCAATAGCAGCAGACGACTTTTGAAAACATTGTGGCCAAAGGTGAAATTGCTTATGATGAGCAATTTCTCCTTTGGTCACAATATTTTCAACTTTATTTAACAATTAAGCTATCTTTTATGGAGATTTTTCAGGTTTTTTTCACTATGTTTTCAAAGTCATCTGCTGCAGATGTGTTGTATGTGGTAAAGGGTTAACCCTTTTCAACATGTAGACGCATATTGACTCCTCTGCAGCTGACCACTTTCAAACACATTATGACAAAAGGAGAAATTCATAAATGGAACAATTTCTTCTTTTTTGCCTGTATGTGTTCAACTTTTTTTAAAAAAAAGAATAAACTTTCCCTTATAAATAGAGAATTTCCAGAAAAATGCCACGATGTTTTCAAAGATGTGGGAAAGGGTTAAGGATAAAATTTTACAGCAAAAGGTGACACACTCACTCGAGCATCAATAAACATACCAAGACACTGAAGATTGCCATATTTCCAAAATCCATCTGAATCACATTTCACACTGTTCGTAATGGTGTCTGGTCCCTTTCCTGATAAGTCGGTGCCCTGAGGGCAAGCTGCCTGGAACGATGTTGGGTAGAGCGAACTGAAACCAGTATTGGAAAACTGACTTTCAATTGTACCACAGTCAATGACTACAAAAAAAGAAGTTGATCCAGAATAAAAAAATTAAAAAAACAAAACAACAACAACAAGAGGGCCACGATGTTCCTTTATCGCTCTATTGGTGTTATGTCTCATGACAGCATGCTTGACTATCGAAAGCTCGTTAGACCTTTTTGTAAATGTACATAACAAAAAAATCGGAAAGGGGAAGAGAGGTAGATGACCATGTTGTCACAAGCAATATAATTTGAACGTTTAATGAAGAAATATTCAGAAGTGGCAAAGTTATTGCTGACTTTAAGTTATCATGACAAAATCTAGTCACAAAAAGGGGCATTTTGAGCAATTTCTCCTTTTGTGATCAATTTTGTTAAAATTTGTCTGTTAGTTTAGTTTAAACTTATTTATTTTACATCGATTGCGAAACAAGCCTTTGGCTTAGATTAATCACTCTCGATGTCTGCTTCCTGGAGACTTAACCAGTACTCGCGCCGTTTGTGTGGAAAAATCCCAAAGTCAGGACCCGCTCATCACGGGACTCGAACCAGGGACCTTTGATACGAGAGGCTGACGCTCTACCTCTGCACCACTGTCTTCCACGAAGGCACAGGCATCAGAAAACGTCTATATGAGGGAAAGGGTTAAGACACAAAATGGCTATGCATGCATGGAGACAAAAAGAAATCTCACCTCCGCATTCATAAGATGATCCCTGAAGTTGGTAAGTATCCGACGATGGATCATATGTACAGTGTCTGAATCGGTTGAAAGTTTGTCCTCCTTTTGTGCAATTCAGATACAATGTTTCGCCATAGGGATACGGACCTTGATTGAAACTAGGTATGTTTTGAATCTGGCTATTGATAATAACATCATTCGGACAGGTAGCAGCTGAAATTTAAAGTGATTTTTAAAACAAGAGGATGATTAAGTGATTGTATCCATGTGATATTGAAAACATGTTAACCCTTTTCCTCATATAGACGCTTTCTGACGCCTCTGCAGCAGACGGCTTTTTGAAAACATAGTGACAAAAGAAGAAATTGCTCAAAACAAGCAATTTCTCCTTTTGCCACAATGTTTTTCACTTTTAGTCATAGGTTATCCATTCAATTATAGAGATTTTCTAATGTTCAAAGTCGTCTGCTGCAGAATTGTCGTATGAGGGAAAGGGTTAAACACCTGTTTGAAAAAAAATGCTAAATTCCAGTACATGCTGATTGATGCCCCTTTGCCTGTATCTCTGCGATGGATGAGTTAGAAAACTTTAAAGCTTATCCGTCTGTATGTACCTTTATATAACCCTTTCCAACCTACAGAAGCTTTCTGATGCCTCTGCAGCAGACGACTTCTGAAATCATTGTGTCAAAAGGTGAAACTGCTCATAATCAGCAATTTCTCCATCTGACACAATGATTTCTACTCAATCTGCTGCAGATTTGTTGTATGTGGGAAAGGGTTAACCATTATCTTATGCATAATTTGAACTAACCATTACGAACAATGTAGATCAAGATCAACAGTCTCATCTTGATCTACATTATTCGCTATACAATAATCAAAATTTAGTGAAGTTCAAAAACATATGTTAACCTCATACGACAATTCTGCAGCAGACGACTTTGAACGTATTTTGTCAAAAAATGGAAAATCTCCATAATTGAATGGATGACAAAAAGTGGAAAACATTGTGGCAAAAGGAGAAATTGCACGTTTTGTGCAATTTCTTCTTTTGTCACTATGTTTTCAAAAAGCTGTCTGCTGCAGAGGCATCAGAAAGCGTCTATATGAGGCAAAAGGTTAAGCAAAGAATGCTGAAGGCAATACCCAACCACTGACAGGGTTTAGGGATAAGTTTTCAAGGACAAATCACTAAATAATTACAGACGATAAATTGATTTTGTTTATCATTTAACCCATTCCCACATACATAGAAATGAAAGTTTAATTGTTGAATAGAGTTATAAAACATTGTGGGAAAAGAGGAAATTGCTCATTTTGAGTAATATGTCCTTATGCGCAATGTTTTCAAAAGTCGTCTGCTACAGAAGCATCAGAAAGTGCCTGTAAGTGGGAAAGTGTTGACTTTCTAACCCGAGTAATACATTATGCAAATATGACAAACAAGTGTGTCTGCAAGGAGTCTTTTTTTAAACAGTAGTAAATAAATTATATATTAAATAGGAAATTGATGAAAATTTATGTTGTTTCTTATAATTGATGATATATTTGGACTAGAATGGAGTGCTCCCCGACAGAAAAGGGGCAATAACTCTGATATAAACAATATTTGGATTATCCCCCTTTTGTGAACACATCACAAAGATTGATATAAACATTTGTCAGAAATTTCAATCCAATCCTTTGAGTAGAAAAAAACTAATTTGAAAAAGTAATTTGAAAATTTAAATTTTTGACAGAAAAGGGGCAATAACTCTGATATAAAAATATTTGGATTAACCCCCTTTTGTGAACCAATCACACACATTGATATAAACATTTGTCAGAAGCAGGTGTCTTTGTTTATGGTGCTTTCATGTATGTGTATTGTGATGTAAATGATGACATAAACAAATGACATTTCCATCCCCGTCCGGGTCATACCAAAAATTTTAAAAAATGTTTGTAATGACTGCCCTGCTTAGCACTAACTAACTGATGGAAGGATAATTTAATGTTCCAGAAGTACTCGTAACTTACCCAGGAAACGCCAAGATATAAATGAAAAATTATTGAAAGCGGCGTAAAACACCAAACAATCAGTACAAATGACATCATTTGATAATATCAGGGCAACTGATTACATCATATGGAAGTTACTTGATTAATCCTTTCCAACCTGCAGACACATTTTGACGCAAAGGCAGCAGACGACTTTTTGAAAACATTGTGGCCAAAGGTGAAATTGCTCATGATGAGCAATTTCTCGTTTGGCCACAATGTTTTCAATTTTTTTAACCATTAAGCTATCTTTTATGGAGATTTTTCAGGTTTTTGTCACTATGTTTTTAAAGTCGTCTGCTGCCGATGTGTTGTATGTGGAAATGGGTTAACCTTATCCAAAATACAACAAATCTGCAGAAGACACTTTTAGAAACATCTGGTAAAAAGTATGGTAAACCACTATAAATGAAAGTTTAATCATTCAATAATGTTGCAAACATTGGGGCAAGGGGAGAAAGAAATTGCTTATTGTCAGGTAACCAGTTCTGGTATTCACTTACATGTACATGTAGGTGTAGTTCCGCTCCATGTGCCGTCTTCTTGACATCGACGGAAGGTTGATCTACTGTTGAATCCAATCTTACACATATATTCTACCCAGTCCCCATATCTATGGTGTTCCCTGTTATCCAACAGATCTGCATCATTGACCGTTGGAGGCGGTGGGCATCTAATTACTGAAAATTAGTGGACAAATAGTGGGTTTCATGCAAAACGGAAGAAAATACATTTTGTTACAACATGTAATTACATCTACAACTAAGGCTCTCGATAAGGGCGTATTTCACTAGCTTAACCCTTTCCCTCATACGGCAATTCTGCAGCAGGCAACTTTGAACATATTTTGTCAACAAATGAAAAATCTCGATAATTGAATGGATAACCTATGACTTAAAAGTGGAAAACATTGTGGCAAAAGGAGAAATTGCTCGTTTTGAGCAATTTCTTCTTTTGTCACTATGTTTTCAAAAAGCTGTCTGCTGCAGAGGCGTCAGAAAGCCTCTATATGTTGGAAAGGGTTAAATCTTTATTTGATCTTTAAACCCTATGTTGTGGGTACTCTAAATAATTGTCGCTGTGAGACGTTTTTTCTAGGTACCCACAACCAGGAACATAGATAAGAGGGATAAGCAACTCCAACTCTACACCTGTTATCTGGTTTAAATATCACATGGAGAAATAAAATTGTCACATTTTCACATTTTGTAGCAAATAAAACTTTGAAGTCATACTTGACAATTATAAACAAAAGATACATATTCTGAAAGCTTAAAAAAATCAACTAAGGTAACAGATACATTGAACAACTGAAGTTCTTTGTAATTTGAATAATGACTGGTCCAAAAGACACAGGTTCTGTGTTTTTTGAATTTTAATAATTTTTTTCCAAAAATTAATAGACTGACATTATTTATAAGGATAAAATATTATAAACAAGAGCACCGCATACGGCACAGACGCTCGACTGATAGGGAGAAAACAGAAAAAAAGCTGAGCTGAACAAAAAACCTTAACCGGACGACCACGCCGCCGACAACGCCAGGGTCATGACAATAGCTCTCGTTTTTTCAAAAGTTGAGCTAAAAAGTGTAATGTATTCAAGGTTTTTATCTATTGCAATAGAAGAACGTTTAAATTTCTTTTGTTATTGTCATATCTTCAATAGTTTTTGAGTTTTACTTGCTACAAATGTTGGGACTGGTAATATTTTAGTATTCAATTTAGATATGTATCCTTTTATCTACATCCCTGCCATAACATAAGGATGAGATACAACTATAAGCGAGATATTCATGGACAAAGTCCCAGCTTTCCCCTCCTTATCCAGACTCTATACCAATTATGTGTGAATCTTTCAATACAGTGTAAACAATCACGGTGTCACTAAACAGTCTGATAGAGTCTGGGGGTTAAATATCCCATTAAATCAATGCTTTGTTGTGTTTTTGTCTTGAAATGAATAAAATAAAGTCTTATTGTATCTTATAAATAAGAAAAAAAAATGTATTTACCTATTTTAGTTAATTTTTTTGTATGAATATAGAAATATGATATGCATGACAGTGGCCGCCATTTTGTTTAAGCAAAACTCAAACCAAATCCTATTTAGTTCAGTTTTGTTAATTATTTGCCGAAATAATAATATATTTCGGTCATATGTATATATATACCAATACATATTATAATACTTTTTATAGCTTAAAAATCAAATAAAACGTATTTATTTCTCAGTAATGACCAGACTCTATCAGTCTCCACTCAATCCACCGTCACGCATATTATATTTCTATAACCATATGAAAATGAACCAAAATAGGCAAATACATTATTATTTTTATTTATATGGTACAATAACACTTTATTGTATTCATTTCAAGACAAAAACACAACAAAACATTGATATAATGGGATAATTGACCTCCAGACTCTACTGGGCTCTACCAGGCTCTACCAGACTCTACCAGACTCTGTTTAGTGATACCCAACAATCAGATTGGGAAACAGTGGCTCTGTAAAAGAGCACTTGCCTCATGAAGAAAGATTATTAAAGTGCTTTTTTTCAGTTGTCATGGAAACCAGAAATTTACGGAGATTGAAAATATTTAAAAGGAATTTAGGAGAAGACATTGAGGAGGCTACATATTGATGGCTTCATGCAAAACTCTTCTAACTACATCTTGTGACAAGAGGTTGTTACAACTGTTTTGCATGAAGCCAACAAAATGAAGTTTCATCCCAATCAGCCCAGCGATTAAAGAGAAGTGTGCAGTATCAACAGACACAGGTCCACTACTTGGATTGGCTGTTACATAAAGGTATACATGTACATGTGCATTCTTGACAGTTTATTCAATGACTTCCTAATAGTCAACCAAGTCACAGAAAAATGGCCATTGTTTTTTCACAAGGAGAAGTCCTTTGTAGCCATACACTAACACATGCATGCACACACTGACGCGCAACAATGTGCCAAGACATAAGCTTAAATGTCTTTCAGTCTGTGGAGCTAAAAATTGCTCAACATATCTGCAGCAGACTTTTATTAAAACATCTAGGAAAAAATATTCATCTACTACAGATATTTAAGAATATTCTATGTACTTACAAACACATGTATGGTCGATGTGATAGGTGTCTGTAGGAAGTAAACCAGTTTCGCCCGGTGGTATCTGATATCCTGAGACTCCGGTCTCATTGAAGAGAACATAGGGTAGATTGCAACTACATGTGTATGATCCAGGAGTATTAGAACATACACCACCACAGTTAGCCGTATTACTATCACACTCATTTATATCTGTAACAGCAAAATGAAAAAAAAAGTGTTGATATGAAATGCTCATTGAGTAACCCATTTTTCCAACATATATATATATAGCACAAGACCCTATGACCCTTTGCCATATACAAAAAATCTTTAGGTCAAATTACGCCAAATAGTCCCTAAAGACAACTTTGTTTGTGTAGAAATGAGTGCATACATTGAGTTCAAATTCATTGTAAATGTGTATAGGATGCACTGGAAATGATTGACTTGATCACTTTTAGTATTTTGAACTTGTTTGAAAGTGTAACCATTTTCTTGGATTGTTTTAACCCTTTCCCACATACAGATGCTTTCTGACGCCTCTGCAACAGCCGACTTTTGAAAACACTGATAAAAGAAGAAATTGCTCAAAGCAAGCAATTTTTCTTTTGCCACAATGTTTACAACTCTTTCCATTAATTAACCCTTTCCCTCATATAGACGCTTATTGATGCCTCTGCAGCAGACTTCTTTTTGAAAACATATTGACAAAAGAAGAAATTGCTCAAACAAGCAATTTCTCCTATTGCCACAATGTTTTCCGCTTTTAGTCATAGGTTATCCATTCAATTATAGAGATTTTCCATTTTTTGACAAAATATATTTAAAGTCGTCTGCTTCAGAATTGTCATATGAGGGAAAGAGTTAAGACTACATAATATAGAGGACTTCTGTGAGTTTACCAAGATACTTTCAAAGTCATCTGCTTCAGAATTGTTGTATGGGGGAAAGGGTTAAAGCTGAGAGGTAACTCTTTTCAATAATATATGGTGTTCTACATGAGAAACGCTTAGAAAGTGTGACAATTAAGGACTGAAACTGGTTGATTTACATGGAAACAAAAAAAGGAATTTATTTGGTGTATTGTAACCTTCAGCAGACTACCTTGAAATCATCTGAAGAAAAAGCAGAACAGTTTAAGCCCTTTACCACATACAACAAATCTGCAGACGGCGACCTTGAATTTAGTCAAAATGATGTAAACTCTCTATAAATGACAAAAAACTATTGAATAAGGTTAAACACACTGTGACAAAAGGAGAAATTGCTCTTTATAAGCAATTTATCCTTTTGTCACAATGTTTTCAAAAGTCTTCGGCTGCAGAGGCCAAACAAGTGTCTGCATGTGGGAAATGGGTCCTGTGCAGTGGAGCACAACAAATTAAGCAACTTTGGTAGAGAACCACAAAAGGAACATTTGTGTGAAACAATTTGACATTTGGGCCAAGGAGGAAATTATATTTTCATTTTCAATACATTCTAGTAGTCATCTAGTGCATTGGAGATAAAAGAGTTTAACCCTTTCCGACCTGCAGACGCATTTTGATGCAATAGCAGCAGATGACTTTAGAAAACATTGTGGCCAAAGGTGAAATTGCTCATGATGAGCTATCTTTTATGGATGTTTTCAAACTCATCAGCTGCAGATTTGTTAAGCCATTTTGGTAGAAGCCAATCTATGATATTTCATGTCAATATATTTTAAGTGATTTCATCAGACAAACGCCATAATGATAAGGTTACTCAGTTTGTTTCTTGTTTGTTTTATTGGGATGTTACGCCATTTTCAACAATATTTCAGTTATATCACTGTAACAGTTCACTTATTCATGATCCTTGGGTAAACAAAGCAGTTCTAGGCTAGGAAATGTGCCTTTCCCAAGGGCACTCCACTATGACCCCTGCAACTTGGGATCGAACCAGGGACTCCAGGTTCGGAATTCCTGACACAAACACTCAGATGATGCAGATTATCCATTACTCAGCATAGAGGAACAGTTTAATTCAACAAATATCTTTTAATAACCTTTTGGCATCAAATCGATTTAAATTAACCCATGCCCAAAGACACCAAATTTTCAGAAGACAATGTTTGTAGTAAAGGGTTTACTAAAAATCAATACCTAAACACGTCCGTCCATCAGCTTGTAGTGTATACCCATCATTGCATGTACAGTAAAATGAACCAACATTGTTGAAGCAGTTCATGGCACATGGATTGTTTGCACATTCATCAAAATCTGAAAAATACAATAACGTATTTTAGCTTTGTGTGTATGGTGCATTATGCAGCTTTTTAAAGTTTTCACTATATAAACATATATAAACATATATATAAACATATATAAACATATATAAACATATATAAACATATATATAAACATATATAAACATATATATAAACATATATAAACATATATATAAACATATATAAACATATATAAACATATATAAACATATATATAAACATATATAAACATATATAAAAACATATATAAACATATATAAACATATATAAACACATATAAACATATATAAACATATATAAACATATATAAACATATATAAACATCATTTTCAAATTGGACAAGTACTTATGGCTATGAAAATAGCTTAACCCTTTCCCTCATATAGACGCTTTCTGACGCCTCTGCAGCAGACAGCTTTTTGAAAACATAGTGACAAAAGAAAAAATTGCTCAAAACGAGCAATTTCTCCTTTTGCCACACTGTTTTCCACTTTTGGTCATCCATTCAATTATAGAGATTTTCTATTTTTTGACAAACTATGTCCAAAGTTATCTGCTGCAGAATTGTCGTATGAGGGAAAGGGTTATAGTCTTAGTAAGACCCAAATTTAAAACAAGAGGACCATGATGATCTTATATAGCTCACCTATTTACAAGGAACATCAATAGTTTTCAAAGTTTTACTCTATACATTAAAGAATAAGAAAAATCAACACATCAGGATAATTTGATGAATCTTGGTAGATGGTCATCAAAGGAAAATAAACACTAAATTATTTTCATATCTAGCCTATTCATTTAAAAAAACGATTTTTACTATATAAACATAAAAGGCAAACCAACCCTGCCCACTAGCGGCCATGTTTTTCAATGAATTAGATTAATTTGAAGAATCTTGGTTACCATAGGATCATTTGTGCCAAATCATTTTCAAATTGGACAAGTACTTATGGCTATGAAAATAGCTTAACCCTTTCCCTCATATAGACGCTTTCTGACACCTTTGCAGCAGACAGCTTTTTGAAACATAATGACAAAAGAAGAAATTGCTCAAAACATGCAATTTCTCCTTTTGCCACAATGTTTTCCACTTTTAGTTATAGGTTATCCATTCAATTGTTGAGATTTTCTATTTTTTGACAAAATATGTTCAAAGTCGTCTGCTGCAGAATTGTCGTATGAGGGAAAGGGTTACCCCAATGAAAATGTCATTGAAATTTCACTGAAATTTCACTGAAAAGCAGTGAAATTTCACTGAAATCCCGGAATTTCACTGAAATTCAACAAAATCACCAAATTTCACTGAAATTTTACTGAGATATCACTGAAATCTCACTGAAATTTGGTCCATCATATCATTTTTTTTCCCACTGAAATTTCAATAATATTTCAGTGACTGAAATTTCAATAATTATTTCAGTGGCTGAAATTTCAATAATATTTCAGTGACTGAAATTTCAATAATATTTCAATGATTAAAATTCAATTATATTTCAGTGACTGAAATTCAATAATTATTATTTAAGTGAAAGCATGTGATACTAATTTGAGAGGTATTTTTATGGACTGGAGAAAATTTAAAAGTAAATACAAGAGGACATGATGATTGTTTTAACAATGCACGTATAAGGAAAACAAGCTCCGCCCCCTGGTGGCCATGTTTTTCAACGGATGGAAAATATTTGAACAATCTTGGTAAAGGGTGCCCCAAGGAACATTTGTGCAAAATAATTTTCAAATCGGGCCATTGCTTTTGGACAAGAAGATTTTTAAATTTTTAACAATGCACATATAAGGAAATCAAGCTCCGCCCCCTGGCGGCCATGTTTTTCAACGGATTGGAAATATTTGAACAAGCTTGGTAAAGGGTGCCCCAAGGAACATTTGTGCAAAATAATTTTCAAATCGGGCCAGTACTTTTGGACAAGAAGATTTTTAAAGTTTTAACAATGCACATAATTAGGACAATAAGCTCCGCCCCTGGCGGCCATGTATTTTCAACGGATCGGAAATATTTGAACAATCTTGGTAGAGGGTACCCCAAGGAACATTTGTGCAAAATAATTTTCAAATCGGGCCAGTACTTTTGGACAAGAAGATTTTTTAAGATTTGGCAATTTGCTCCTTTTCCGATGCCGCAGCAACCAAAGTTCTACTTGGAATTAAATTCTTTGAACAACTTTGAAACCTAAGCCGACAACCTTTGAACAACCTTGAAACCTAAGCTCACCTTGCACTTCGTGCTTAGATGAGCTAATAATGTTGAAAATGGCGTAAACCCCAATTTAACAAACAAAATTATAATTTAACATGCAGAATTTGCATGAAAACAATTTAATTCATATTAAAGCCATGATAGTTGATTTGTTTTATTAAGATTTAACTTTAATTGTAGGATGATATAACAAACATATTTAATTGTTACATGCTGAAGTGTGCAATTGTCACTTTACACATTATAATACACTGCTAATTACATATATATACTGGAGCTAGAACTCCTGTATAGCGTGATCAAAGGGGGTCCATTATGATTAAAATCCATTGGCAGCGTATCGCGAGTCAATCAAAGTTACATGCCTCCGCAAGTCAAACCTGATAATGTCTACACAAGTAGGTAATGACAATTGATTAGGTCCTACTCTAGAGAAGGCCAGATTATGCTATGTTCATATTTTTTAATTTGAGATATTTTAGCTGTTATACAGGAAAGGGTTGCATGTGGCTATAATATACAAGAAATGGTTGTAAACAAATTAATTCAAGCCGTCATTTGCAAGTTGTCTACTGTTCCTCTGTTTTTGCCATAGACAATCAAACAAATAACACTTTATTCATTACATTGAAAGTTATTAAACATTAGGGAAAAAATAGGCAAATTGTTGATTACCTCTTCAAATATAAGTGGAACAGTACATATATTGTCACCGAGTGGAATGAATAATAGAGTTGAAAACATCATAATTAAAGTAGCAATTTCTCCTTTTGTCATTATGTTATTAAAATGTGTTTGCTGCATATGCGTAGAAATGCATCTACACATGGGTAAGGGTCAAATAATTTACGGGGAAACTGTGCAGCTGACCTATTTGTTTTCTCCACAAATGAACCACGCCATACACAAATGACATTTGGGTTTCTGCAACCAGCCGATATTCATATCAATCTGGTCAAGATCATCCATGTTTACCATCTAGTCACACAAACAGCTTTAACTCCACAGGGGAATAATAATGACTTGATGAAAAACTGACATACAAAAATGAAAAACTCACAAACAAACTGTATGAAATATGATCGTAACTCATAACTCATTTATTTATAGGGTGTGTTTTCATTTGAAGTGGCTCAATCTTAAAAACAAAGGGAATGAAAAGTTATGACGCAATTTGTTGAGAAGGTTAGGTCACGTGAATGTTAGACAACCTGAATTTATGTAAAGGTGAAATGGATTTTCCAAATCATTTATATTCGGAACAGTCCAAATAAATCAATGGGTGACATGTTATTAACTAGATTTCTAAATTGCTTCAAAAGACTGACATGTCTTCACCTCTGTGCATTTATAATAGACTCTTCAAACAAACACCTTTTTACGTAGTTGTACGTAGCAGACATCAGTTGAAAACATTGTGAGAAAAGGTGAAACACTTCGAGTTCGAGTTTATTTAACACTATCAAAGAGAGGGGTTGTTATTTGTTAATTTTTCTTTCAGCTAACCAGCTTTTGAAAACATTGTGAGAAAAAGGAGAAACACAATTCATACACCATTACATTTAGTTATACTGTGAAACATTTGTTCAAAGTTTTACTTTCAGCTAACAAACTTAAATATTGTGAGAAAGGGAGAAACTCTTTAGGTCTGCTTCAGATACATCAAAAATATTGCATCCCATCGACCGTCTGTAATTTTTTAACATGAACTCTATATATTATAATATAGGACCTTATTTATGTTTAAAATATGTTACGTCATGGCGCGCGTGGTATGACGTCATACAAAATAGGTCGAGCGTCTGTTCAAAGCATGATGGCGGCCATTTTCAGCACAGATGCTGTTTTTTCACCGATTATATGCAATTTATCGTCGATGTTTGCATTTATTTTTGTTTGGCTGATGGATTAAATGTTCTAGAATATTCGTAAGTAATTACTTTACTTTTATCTTGCATTATTTCATTTTTATTGCAATCAAAATGCTGTGACGAAGATCTCTCTCTGTCCCAAAAGATTAATATTTTAAAGCATTTATTTGATCATCAGTGTTTTTCTCACTGTTTCGTGACCTTTCAATTGTGAAAATAGTGACATGTAAAATGTGATAAAATTATTTTGTGAAATTTAGACCTACTTTTGTGAAAAAAAGGGTAGTCTTTTGATTGTGAATGTCGGCCCCAATTTGGGTTGAAAAAAACACAAAACACTGATCATATATCATTGGTATATGTTAACCTGCGTACGGCAACCACATAAACATTGTTGCTGGGTTTCTAATAAGCCATTTTATTTTTGTATTAGTTCCCCTACCGGTCAGTAACCGGTTTGGGGACTATAGGTTTGGATGATTCTGTCTGCCAGTCGGTCAGTCCCACCTAACCTTGTCTGGCCCGCATCTTAACCATCCAGCATAGGATTTCCAAGAAACTTGGCACACCCGTTAACCATGCTGAGGTGGCCTGGCGTGCACAAGACTCAGGCCTGTACCTCAAATGTCAAGGTCACACTCAAAGGTCAAAATGAGTACTGTTTGATAGGACTGTACCTTGTTCGGCTTATATCTAAACCATGCATCATAGGATTCCCAAGTTACTGGGCACACATGTTCACCATGATGATGTGCCATGTGTCACACAAGACACAGGCCTGTACTACAAAGGTCAAGGTCACACATAGAGGTTAAATGTCCTTGTCCGGTAGGGGACTTTTGTATTGGTTGCAATACGACATTAACTTTTGTTTGATTGGTGTTTAACGCTGTTTTCAATTTTTTTTCGTCATATCACTGTGACCAGTTCACCTACTCATGTGTTTCCTGGTTTTCCCACACCAGTACACCACACAACATACTTTCCAAGCAACTGGCTGCTTTTCCACATAGATTGTTAAACAGCCCATTGGTGAACAATGTATGACGCAGGTCACAATGACTTTTGTCAAACATCTGAAAGAATGTTGGCCGAGCTGGGATTCGAACTCACAACCCCTGGATTGACAGCCCACGTTGCTACCGACTGAGCTACCGGGGCTCGGATTTGTTTTGTTTGAACCATAAATTTTTACTTGAGCAGAATGCACAAATTCAAGACACATTCCCATTTTTACAAATATTTGCCTAAACCAGCAATTCAAATTAATTCAAATTAATACTTGAATGCATACTTTTCAGATGAAGCAGGCATAAATTGGAAAACATTCTAGCTTGGGAAAACTGACGAAAGTTTCAAGGACACTCACTACCTGTAACCTGTTGACGGTGTTCCAGATAAACTATTGACTTTGTAACAAAGGTGAACATTTTATATTTATAATGGTGTACCTGACCTGAGGACTAAGTCCTCAAATGGAAATTTTTCATATAGACCTTGTCAAATTAATGAAGAATAAAACCTATTAATTGACAGACATGCAGAGGCCAGACCTTGCATTCACCGACCGTTCTCCAGAATATTCTTAGACTTGAACTTAAGAGAGCAATAATCAACCATGAAACTTAAGAAAAGTATTAGAAATAAATTTGCAAACTTACTTTATATAATTACTTACATATATATTTACCTTTAATATGTGAATGTATGGAATTTGAAGTTTGTTTTTAGCTCACCTATGCATGAAGTGCAAGGTGAGCTATTGTGATCACATTTTTTCCGGCATCCGTGCATCGTCCTTCGTCAACATTTTGCGCTTGTTAACACTCTACAGGCTACATTTTGCATTCAATCTTCATGAAAGTTTAGCAGAACATTCATCTCCATCAAATCAAATCAAGTTCGAAACTGGCTCATATATGAGGTCAAAAACTAGGTCACTAGGTCAAATTAAAGGGAAATCGTGTTAACACTCTGGAGACCACATTTTCAATTTGAGCATGTTGAAACTTTATCAGAATGTCTGTCTTGATAATATCTAGGTCAAGTTCGAATATGGGTCATATTGGGTCAGAATCTAGGTCACTAGGTCAAATTGAAGGAAATTCTTGTTAACACTCTGGATATTGCATTTTTAACTTGAGCATGATGAAACTTTATCAGAATGTTTGTCTTGGTGATATCTAGGTCTAGTTCGAATATGGGTCATATTGGTCAGAATCTAGGTCACTAGGCCAAATTGAAGGGAAATCTTGTTAACACTCTGGATATTGCATTTTTAACTTGAGCATGATGAAACTTTATCAGAATGTTTGTCTTGATGATATGTAAGACAAGTTTGATTATGGGTCATGTTGTGTTTAAAAGTAGGTCACTAGATCAAATTGAAGGAAAATCTTGTTAACACTATAGGCTGCAGTTTTTGCTTCAGAAGTTTGAAATTTTGTCAGAATGTTTGTCTTAAAGATATCAAAGCCAAGTTTGAATATGGGTCATATTGGGTCAGAAACTAGGTCACTAGGCCAAGTTTAAGGACAATCTTATTAACTCTGTAGAAGACGCATTTTTTGCTACAGCAGCTTGACATTTTTTATGAGAATGTTTATCTAAATGATATCTTAAGCCAGGTTTGAATATGGGTGACGTAGGGTCAAAATCTAGGTCACTAGGCCAAATTGAAGGAAAATCTTGTAAACACTTTGGATGCCACATTTTTTGGTAAGAATGTTTGTCTAAATTATATCTAGGTCAAGTTCGAATATGGGTCATATTGGGTCAGAAACAAGGTCAATAAAGGAAATTATTGTTCAAACTCTAAAGGCCGCATTTTTACTTTGAGCAAGTTGAAACTTTGTCAGAATGTTGTCTTGATGATATCTGAATTGCATTCAGAATAATTGTCTTGATGTGTTTTGCATTGCAGTACATTGTATTTATTAAGGTGAGCCCTCTTCTTTGTTAAAGTCTTTAGAATTTTCTCAAAAATGGTTGCTAAATGGAGGCCCGAGTCTTTTCATAATGTTTTGTTAAAGAAATCCTAACAATCACTTAATATTTGTTCAGACAGTTGTCAGTTCCTTTCCATATATGATCCGTCCCGCGAGAAAACCAACATTGAAGACTGCGTAAAGTGTCGACCCGGATGGTAAGCATGCTGCGTAGGTTAACCCGGACAGACACTTTTCACCTCCTGTGGACTTTATGTTTCCGGAATCATAACTCTATCACTGAGACGGAATGTGTCGGTCCGGAATATCCTGCACCGGACTGTGCAGGCTGATCTGCATCGATACATTACGCAGAGTCCATGATGTTGGTTTTCTGGTGGAACAGTTCATATTGAGACATGTCAGGACGTCATAAAGATGTATGTAAGGTAATCGTTAAAATGAAACATCATTTAGTATTGCAGACATTTTCATTCATCTTGCGGACCATATATTTTCGTAAGTTTTTGTTCAGTATTTGCGCGAGGGTTCGTTTCTTGCTTTTTTGACGCAACAAAATGGGCAAAGAAGACGCAATTCGACCTAAACCAGTAAATATTTAGGAAAAAGTAAACTAAACATTCATTTATAATAATAAAACTTTTTTGTTTATTCATTTATTATATTAAAATGGCATTATTGAACATATCCGTTATTAAAATAACTGTCAATTGCCTTTGATAGTAATTGTATATGTGATCCTAATTTGAATATTCCAGGCTAAGCAGACAAAACAAGATGCTGATAAAACTAAAAGGGAACTGAAAAGGTGAAGAAGTGATGTTAATCTTGATGTTTCCAAGAAAATGATCAGCCTGTCAGATCACCCCAAACCATCGGTGAATTTTGAACTATCTACACTGGACATTATACTCTCAAAGGTATTACATTGAAACTGAGGGGGGGAAGGTCTTTGCTATTACCTGCAAAGGACAAAGAGTTATTACAGGGCAGAGGGGAGATTCATTAATATTAACAACATGACATGTCGGATTTAGCCGCATGCTTGATTAGACCAGTGTGTAGTGGTAGTATACCGGTATGCATATCGAGGTCGTCGCGGGTATATAGGGATCCGCCATACGTATGTGTCCAAAGCGACGTCATCGCTCTAGCAACTTCATTTCATATCTGATTTGCATGATACTTCATACACAGGTTCAATACTGTTGCCTCTTGTACAAGTTGGCATTTCTTTGACCTAGGCCAAGGTCAAGGTGACAGTGACTATTATACTTCTGTATAAAACTTGACACACATGTTCACCAACATTGCCACTTTGCATTTCAACAACCTAGGTCAAAGGTCATGGTCACAGTGGCTATTAAAAGTGTATAAAGTCATGTCATCGCTTAAGTAACTTTATTTATTATCCGATTGCTATGAAACTGAATACATATTTTCATCAGCAATACCTTTTGTATGAGTTCGCGTTTCACTGACCTAGGTCAAGGTCACATTGATTATACAGCGATTGTTTTCCTTCTATAGATGGTACTGTTAAAGGGATCCATTCACAATTACAAATGGTTCTTCACAATTTTCTGACGGAGTCATATAATTCTTGCCATCTAGCATAATTTTAACTTTTTCACTTGATTTTCTGACAAAAATATATAAAATTCTCGACCCGTCGCCTTTGTTTACATTTTTAAATGCCGTGTTTTCATTCAGTTGTTGCCTTTTAACCGAATATGATATTTAACCGAATCAAATATTAAAAGAAACAATTATATATTTTATACAAACAAAAGTATAGGGAGTTGGGTGATATTTCTTTTAATTTGTTTCACCTATTTCGTCTAGTCAATTTAACCACATGTTGGAAGCAAACAAAATGGCGGCCGATTCAAATTGTTTGCTGATGTGATTTCGATTTCATGTCATAAAGAGATAAGCTGCATATTTTTGAGACTCAAGTCAATGTTAAATATGATTTATTTAATCTTTGCAATAGCTGTCTGTGATGTAAACATCATAATAACGTTGATTGCGCCGGTCTGATAAATGTAAATGCAAAATTACTTATTGAAGAGGGCTTCTAGATGATGTTGATTCAGACGTTTGGTATTAAATTCTACTAGAAGTGAATACAACAGACAAAGAACTTGCCAAGAATCTCCCTTTGCCGCGCTTTCACCACAAAGTTTTGATTTAATAAATCTTGAACTCATTGGCCATAGTAGAATGTCTTTAATAATATATGATAACATAAGGTCATACTCTCATAGAGATAATATTATCTGTATTGGTAATTTCATGTCTCACAGGTGAGAGACAACTACAATGTATTATGTACATTATAGATGTTAAAATGGCTATGACAAGTTTTCAACATCATATTAATTAAAATTAGGGTTGGGAATCTGTATATTCTGTCTGGTTCGATTTGTTTGTTTGGAGTTTAACGCCGCTTTCAACAGCTTTGGTCATATCACGGCGGTCAGTGCACCTACCCATGTTTTCCTGGCTTTCTCACACCAGTACTTACACAACATTCTTTCGAAGCCACTGACTACTTTCTCACATAGATCAGGTGAGAGGCAATGGAAAACATCGCCCGAAAGAATGTCGCCGCAACCGGGTATCGAACCCGTGACCTCCAGATCACGAGTCAGATACGCTACCAATTGAGCTACCCGGCCGGGTTGTCTGGTTCGACTGTTCAGTGTCAATTGTAATGATTATAAATAAGGGTATAAGTACTGAAAAATAGTTGATACATTGTGGCAAAAGGAGAAATTGCTCCTTTCGAGCAATTTCTTCTTTTGTCACATTGTTTTCAAAAGTCGTCTGCTGCAGCTGCATCAAAATGCGTTGATAGGTGGGAAAGGGTTAAAATGACCACATACTTTCAAATTTTCAGTTAAAGAAATCATGTTTTTACTTGTATTTCACAGTACTGTTTTACTTTAAAGTACTGTATTTCATTTGCCTTGCATTAATGGCACAATGATAACACAAATAAATTAAGTATCATGTAAATGGCAGATTTGTTATCACAAGGTTAGAATGAGCTAGGGTACTGATTTTTATGATTGTACATGCAGTATAATTATTTCTAGTTGTCACATGAAATTTACAACATATTGTCATTTGTTTTAGGTGAACTGTTCAACAACTTTCATTTGACAGCCACAGAGGAAGAGAAGACCAGGATCTGGATGGAAACAGTGGTTCCCAAACTCAACAACAAAATAAGAGGCATCCGAAATAATAAATACAAATTAAAAGATTAATTAAATAGAATAAAACTTTGTTAGATGTTTGAGCTCATAATTTATAGTTGATTTAAACTGCATGAGTTTTTTAACCTCACCTGAGCACAAAGTGACGGGTGAGCTATTGTGATCACTCGTCGTCATCTATCTGTCTGTTCACATTTTCCTACAATCAGTTTGTAATTATGTTTTCCTTTCAATTCTAAATTTTTATGTATATCTTTTGCAAAGTCACAGAGGTCACAACACTGATTTTAGATGTTCTTGAACACATTTTACTCAAACTTCAATGTTACTTTGTTACTGTTACAAAATAACAGTGAGATCTCACCAAAATAACAGTGAAATCTCACCAAAATTTCAGTAAAATCTCACTGTTATTTTGCCCCTTTCTTTCACTGAAATCTCATTGAAATCTCAACAAAATTTCAATGTTATATTTGCTCCTTATTTTGGTGAGATTTCACTGAAATTTTGGTGAGATTCCACTGAAATTTTAGTGAGATTTCAGTGAAAGAAAGGGGCAAAATAACATTGAAATTTTGGTGAGATTTCACTGAAATATCAGTGCAATTTCAGTGAAAGAAAGGGGCAAAATAACAGTGAGATTTCACTGAAATTTTGGTGAGATTTCACTGTTATTTTGGTGAGATCTCACTGTTATTTTGCCCCTTTCTTTCAGTGAAATCTCACCAAAATTTCACTGAAATCTCACCAAAATTTCACTGAAATCTCACCAAAATTTCGCTGAAATCTCACTGTTATTTTGCCCCTTTCTTTCACTGAAATTTCAGTGAAATCTCACCAAAATTTCATTGAAATCTCACCAAAATATCACTGAAATCTCACTGTTATTTTGCCCCTTTCTTTCACTGAAATTTCACTGATATTTCACTGAAATCCCACTGAAATCTCACTGAAATTTCAGTCAATATTTTCACTGGGGTAAGCTTTTTCTTTCTGTTCCCTTCGTTGGGATTCAATTTTTTTAACAAATTTGTAAGAGGACCACCTACGGAACACTCTTGAGAACATTTCTTTGAAATTTGTTTTTAGGAGGAGAAATTATAAATAGGAAAATGTGAACGGGCAGACAGAAAAAGAAACCCGACGGTGAGTGATCATTATAGCCTGTCCCATTCAAATAAGCTGAAAATCCATTGAAAATAAAGCAAAAGCTGCCAATCATGAGCAATTTCACTTTTTTCCCTCAATCCACTTTATGCTATTTCTATTTAAGCATAACTCTTGATGTATGGAAAAATGTAAACATGTATAAATGGATGAATGGATGGGAGGGAGGATGAAGGGAACAATTTATTTTTTAATTTGATTGATGAAAGTTAAGCACAGTTTTCAATGATATTTCAGTTTTATCACGGTGGCCAGTTCACCTAATGGGTATTTCCTTGCCTTGTCACTTCAGTGCATTCTTCACAGGCAACTGGCTACCTTCCTACATAATCCATTGCTGCTTAGGCACTCAAGGTTGTATGTATAAAGAAAGGAGTAAAGTTCACAATATCTTTCAGCCTTTCCCTCATCTTGACACAATTTGATGCCTCTGCAGCAGACGACTTTTGAAAACATTGAGACAAAAGGAGAAATTGCTCATGGTGAGCAATTTCTCCTTTTGCAAAAATGTTTTTGACTTTATTCAATTATTATAATTTCATTTACAGAAATATTTCAAATTTTGGCCAAAAAGTTGTCTGCTGCAGGTTTGTTGTATGTAGGTAAGGATTAACTCACCAACGCAGACTGGTAGTTGTGTAAGTGTACGATCTGCCTGGCAATCCACAGAATTGGTACTACCATTCCCAAATGTATAGCCCTGGTTACAATCAATAAGTGTGTTGACTTCATAGTCCACCATGATCCCAACGGACACAAACCGATACTGACCATTCGTAATAGGTGGCAAGCGACATGTCAAACCTTTAAAAAACAATACATCATGTATTAACATTATAAACCATCTGGGTGGCAAGCGGTATGTCAAACCTTTAACCCACTGGATGGCAAGCAGTATGTTAAACCTTTAAAAAACAATACATTATGTATTAACATTATAAACCCACTAGTCAGCAAGCAGCATGTCAAACCTTTAAAAAATAATACATCATGTATTAAAATTATAAACCCACTGGATGGAAAGTGGCATGTCAAACCTTTAAGAAACAAAACATCAGGTATTAAAATTATAAACCCTCTGGATGGCAAGTGGCATGTCAAACCTTTAAAAAACAATACATAATGTATTAACATTATAAACCCACTGGATGGCAAGTGGTATGTCAGACCTTTAAAAAACAATACATCATGTATTGACATAATAAACCCACTGGATGGCAGGACAAGAAAAAGTAACAAAGGGCAATAACTCTGTATTTAGGTAAAGTAGAGTTATGGTTCCTGTACACTGCACTTCCTCTAAATGTGTTGTATCATCGTATGAAGTTTTATTAAATTCCAACAATTAATTTTAAAGTTAAACAATACATCATGTTTTTTACATTATAAACCCACTGGATGGAAAGTGGCATGACAAACAATTAAAACAAGAAAATGTGTCCATGGAACACGGATGCCCCGGTTGTTAATGGACAAACAGACACACGAACAGACGAACGGACGGACGAACAGTTGGTCCAACCTCAAATTGATACAATTTTTTAAACAATGATATGTTGATTGTCATTTGTGTGAAGTTTCATAATGATAGGACATCAGGTTCACTAAAATCTAACTTGACCAAAAACTTTAACCTGAGAATGGAATGGACGAACAGACAGACGAACAGACGGACGAACAGTTGGTCCAACCTCAAATTGATACAATTTTTTAAACAATGATATGTTGATTGTCATTTGTGTGAAGTTTCATAATTATAGTACATCAACTTCACTAAAATCTAACTTGACCAAAAACTTTAACCTGAGCGGGACGGACGAACGGACGAACGGACGGACGGACGGACGAACGGACGGACTAACAGACCGGAAAACTATATGCCCCTCATACTTCGTATGCCGGGGCATAAAAACAATACATCATGTATTAATATTATAAACCCACTAGATGGAAAGTGGCATGTCAAACCTTTAAAATATTAACATTATAAACCCACTGGATAGTAAGTGGAATGTCAAACCTTTAAAAAACAATACATCATGTACTAACATTATAAACCCGTTAGATGGTAAGTGGAATGTCAAACCTTTAAAAAACTACATCATGTATTAATATTATAAAATCATCAATCAAATGGAGATGGAAATGTTGACAAATGCGCCTATGCATTTGTAAGAGTAACAAACAATGTCAACTAGAGGTTAAGTACTGGTCCAGGAAAAAGTGCCTTGCATGCATCTGTGCTATACACTGAGCATGTTGAGGAAGCAAGGGGTCTTTTCGGAAAGAGCTAGGGTATAACACCGGGACTCCCTTGTATCGGACTCTTTCTCTTGAATTTATCTGCACCTGTCAGACACTTGTACACAATATAGTGTACACTACCAAATGAGCCTATAGAAGCTAAAAAGCTTAAGCTCGATCTCTATAGTTACATTACATTACATGTTATATAACAAGCTAATGCCAATGCTCATCTGATTTCATTAACTCTGAAATGGCAAGAACACATTCAAAACAAATGGTTATAGCCTTGATATTATATAGGCACCCTATAACCATATAATACAAGCAGATATTTATTTAGTATGCTATCATATTTATTCTACAAGATACTGTTCAACTGGGTTAATTTATCAAATAAATCACATGCATAATTGTAAACATTGAAAATGAAATAGGGACCAGTCAATATTTTTTCTCTTCCAGCCCCCTTTCCCACATACAATAAATCTGCAGCAGAAGACTTTGAAATTATCAAGTGCAAAATATAGAAAATCTCTATAAATGATACATGTAGTATGATTATTGAATAAACTTGAAATCATTGAGGCAAATTGAGAAATTCAGCAATTTCTCCTTTTACCTCAATCTTTTCAACTCTATTTAATAATAATAGAGTCGTCTGTTGCAGATTTGTTGTATGTGGGAAAGTGTTAAATAAACTCAGCTGAACAGTCAATTTCTGCCTATATCTGAATTTCATAGATCTCTAGGCGTAACTTCTGACCACAGACGTCTGAGTTTTCTTGTGAGAAAATTAAAAAAAAAAAAAAAACTCAATACCTGGTTAAACTACTACAGATAGTCTCTATATATGATCCATATGCTATATTTAATAACAACCCTTATGTCATTGAATGAAAAAACTCGGTGAATCCCAAACAAGACCGTGGTACTATAAATAGACTCTCCCTATGGCATTATATATTATTATTAAACTATGTGAACCATATAGAGAGGCTGTTTATAGTAACACACGAGGGATTACCCAAATCAAAATTACGATCCTTTTTATTATAGCATATGGACAATATAGACAGACTATTTGAGTATCTTAACGAGGTATCGTGTGTTTTTCCCCATTTTTTCTCAAATAGAAACTCGGGCGCCTGTGTTCTGACAAAGAACTTATATTCCACCTATTTTTTTTTCGTACCCACTGTGGGCAAAACAGCTGAATATCCCTCTTTTTCTGGGCCTCTGTATACACTTATATTAAACCCTTTCCCACATACAACAAATCTGCAGCAGACGACTTTGAAAACATCTAGGCAAAGACATGGAAAAGCTCTATAAATTTAGGTATAACTACTGAAAAGAGTTGAAAACATTGTGGCAAAAGGAGAAATTGCTTGTTTGGGGAATTTTAACTTTTGTCACAAAATGTTCAAAAGTCGTTTGGGGCAGAAGCATCAGAAAGCATCTATATGTGGGAAAGTGTTTATTGCAATTTGCAGACCCCCAAATAGGCATCTGTGACTTTATTACTTACGTCTACAAGAGACACTGGTACTCGTGTAAGTTCCATCCGTTTGACAGAAAATGATCGGTTTCCCAACAATTTCAAACCCAGCATTGCATGTGTATTCAATGATAGAACCAATCCTGCTTCCATCCCCATTGGTGACGTTTACCCTACCATTGGCAAGCGAGTTGACAATTGTACCGAATGGACATGTTGCAGCTGTAATATAAATATTGAAAATATATGAACACATTCCAACATTTTACAAATCTGAACAATTTACCACATACAATAGATCTTCCACAGACAATTTTTTAAACATCTGGGTAAACACATTGAAAACATTGTGGCAAGGGGAGAAATTTCTCATTTTGAGCAATTTAACCTTTTGCTACAGTTAACAAGTGAGACCGATTGAGTCTATGACTTTGAAAATGTTTGGACAGATATATGAAAGTATAAATATTGAATAGAGATGAAAACAAGATAAACATTGCTTATTATGAGCAATTTGATTTTTGTTTTCAAAAGTTATCGGTAGCAGATGCTTTTAGAGAGGGGTTTATTACATTTTAGTAGTAAAAAACAAGAACGCCAAATGTCACAAAGTACGCCCGTCCTATTTTTTTGAGACAAAGTATAGTGATAATTGGTTGTACATCAGGCAAATTTAGAGACCAGACACTGTTGATATAGTTTTGGCCATTTCGAGGGATTTAAGTATGGAGTGACTAAGATTACGTGGTTAGTCGAACCTGACCAAGATATTCTGCCCATCAACATATGATATTGTCTAAATTGGTGATGATCAAATACAATGACTCAAGTGATATGGCTAATTATAGCACTTGTCCGAGATATTATGCCCATACACAATCTGACTAAACTTGGTGATGATTGGATAAAAGCTTCAAAAGTTATTGATGGGACAAGACCAATTAGAGTAAATTTCTATAATTAAAGGGCAATGACTCTCCAGTGAATGAAGCGGTATATATGTCTGGTAATCGAACTTGTTCAACATATTTTGCCAATACACATTCTGACAAAATTTGGTAATGACAGGACAAAGGCTTTTAAAGTAATTGATCGAACAATACCTATTTCAGGTAATTTCTATAATTAAAGGGCAATAACTCTTGATTGACCACAGTGATATGGCTGGTTATAAAACTTGTCTGAGATATTATGCCAATACACAATTTAACTAAATTAAATCTATAATTACAGGGTGATAACTCTTGATTGACTATAGCGATATGACTAGTTATCAAACTTGTCCGAGATATTATGCCAATTCCCATTTTGACAAAATTTGGTGGTAATTGGACAAAGGTTTCTAAAGTTATTGAGCAAACAAGATCAATTTTAGGTAAATTCTATAATTAAAGGGCAATTACTCTTGATTGACTAAAGCGATATAGCTAGTTATCGAACTTGTCTAAGATATTATGCCAATACACATTCTGTCCAAATTTGGTGATGATGGGACAAAGGCTTCTAAGATGCGCCATAAAACAATATACATTCATTCATTCATTCTAAAACTAGAACTATCATTGAAGATGATAAATACCCCCAAAACAGCACCTTGATTCAAAATATGGCTTCCAACCGACCAACAAAAGGGCCATTACATGCAAATGTAAGACCTGTAGGGTATGCACATCTCCTCTTGGTATAGAAGCTTCATGTAAAATTTTATTGAATTACACCCAGTGGTTTGTAAGAAATAGGCCGGACAAAATATGGCTTACTTAATAAGTAAAAGGGCCATAACTCTGTAAAATAACATGCAATTGTAACCCTTTTAGGATATGCACATACATCTCCTCTTGGTATAAAAGTTTCATGTAAAATTTTATTGAATTCCACCCAGTGGTTTGTAAGAGATAGGCCAGACAAAATATGGCTTACTTCATAAGTAAAAGGGCCATAACTTTGTAAAATAACATGCAATTGTAACCCCTTTGAGATATGCACATCTCCTCTTGGTATAGAAGCTTCATGTAAAATTTTATTGAATTCCACCCATTGGTTTGTAAAAAATAGGCCAGACAAAATATGGTTTCCGACCGACAGACATACAGCCCGACCCAGTGACTCCTATATACCCCCCCCCCAAAACTTTGTTTTTTGGGGGTATAATTATTTAGCTGACAAGACCAATTTTAGGTAATTTATATAATTAAAGGGTGATAACTCTTCATTGATAGAAGCCATATAGCTAGTTATAGAACTTGATCAAGATATTAAAGGGCAATTAATACACATTCTGTTTCAAATTTGGTGATGATAGGACAAAGGCTTCTAAAGTTATTTAGCTGACAAGACCAATTTTAGGTTATCTCTATAATTAAAGGGCGATAACTCTTAATTGGCTACAGCGATATGGCTAGTTATGGAACTTGTCCAAGATATTATGCCAATACACATTCTGACAACATTTGGTGATGATTAGACAAAGGCTTCTAAAGTTATTGAGCTGACAAGACCAATTTTAGGTAATTTCTATAATTAAAGGGCAATATCTCTTCATTGACTAAAGCGATATTGCTAGTTATGGAACTTGTCAAAGATATTATGCCGATACACATTCTGTTCAAATTTGGTGATGCTAGGACAAAGGCTTCTTAAGTTATTTAGATGACAAGAACAATTGTAGGTAATTTCTAAAGGGCGATAATAATTATATTCCAAATATGAAAACCCTAGCACAAATACTTATTAACAACTAGAATGGAATGCATGTATGTCACCTGCCGGGGCCTTGTCAGAAAATTTTAATTTTTGACAGAAAAGGGGCAATAACTCCGATTTAAAAAATATTTGGATTATCCCCCTTTTGTGAACCCATCACAAAGATTGATGTAAACATTTGGCAGAAGTTTCAATCCAATCCATTGAGTAGAAAAAAAGTTATTTGAAAACGTGATGAAAAAGTGTGACGAAAAAGTGTGATGGACAGACAGACATGCCTACGGATGGGACTTGTCGGGTGGGTACTTTCCTTTGATCTTTCATTGTTGGGTATACCCAATAAGAATATGGTTTATTCCGTAATTATCCCTCTTTTACGGAATGAATAGCATTAATATGCTAATTAGATACCCATTATAAAATAAAAAAAAATAAAAAATTATTCAAGTGTCTTAAAAGGGTGGTGGGTGGGTTTTAGGAAAAAAGAGTACCCAACAAGTGTCCTTTTGTGTGCCCAGACGGACGGACGGACAGACAGACAGACAGACAGACAGACGCCGGACAAAAAAAAAAGTAATCCCTAAGTGCCTACCATGCTACGCAGGTGACACAAAAAGTAAAACAAGACCTCGGGCTGAGGGTGTCTCGCCCTTCTAAAAAAATCAGATATTAAATCGTATCACTATGCAAAAAGAAAGTAAAGTTGATAAAATGTGAAAAAGTAAGTGTCTGTCAATGCTTTGTTATCAACATGTCATGATAAATAATAAACTCACTACATGTGTATATATCTTAATATATTTATTCACACATGAAGTAAAGAGTGATAAATAATACTACATTAAATTGTAAATAATTGCAATCACTATGAATATCATTGTACTGAAAAGCAGGGGTTGCTGAGATATAAGAAAGGTTAGGTTTTGAGGTTAAGTTACCAAACAAAGGTCAAGTTCTGCACAATTATGACCTTGACCCTGAAACTTTTGACGTTGACAGATGTCCCATGACCAAACAATACATCTGACAAAGTTTCAGAAAAATTCAAGCAGAGGTTGCTGAGATATAAGAAAGGTTAAGTTTTGAGGTTAAGTTACCTAACAAAGGTCAAGTTCTGCACAATTATGACCTTGACCCTGAAACTTTTGACGTTGAATGATGTCCCATGACCAAACAATACATCTGACAAAGTTTCAGAAAAATTCAAGCAGAGGTTGCCGAGATATAAGAAAGGTTAAGTTTTGAGGTTAAGTTACCTAACAAAGATCAAGTTCTGCACAATTATGTCCTTGACCCTGAAATTTTGACATTGACAGATGTCCCATGACCAAACAATACATCTGACAAAGTTTCAGAAAAATTCAAGCAGGGGTTGCCGAGATATAGCTATTTGTAAAAGCGGCCGCCGTCGCCGGAAAAGTGACTGCTATGTCTCACTCCACTATCGTGGGCGAGACAAAAAAGTAAAAAATTCGAACTTGCCCTAAAACTCTAACCACTCAAAATCATGTTTTTTACCCCAAAAAGAAGGTCACACTCAGCATCTTCAGCATTCAAGTTGAAGTAAGGTAGATGTAACTATATTCCAAATATGAAAGCCCTAGCAGAAGTACTTATTGAGAACAATTAAAAATTAAAACCCCAAAAAGACGGTCACACTCAGCATCTTCAGCATACAATATGAAGAAAGGTATTATATGTAAAGTACTTATTGAGAACAATTAAAAAATAAAATAAAATTCCAACTTGCCCTAAAACTTTAACCACCCAAAAAGAAGGTCAAACTCAGCATCTTCAGCATTCAATGTGAAGAAAGATATAAGATGTAATTTTATTCCAAATATGAAAGCCCTAGCACAAATACTTACGAATGAAAATGCCAACTTGCCCTAAAACCTTAACTGGACGCCGACGCGGGGTGAGTAGTAAAGCTCTCATATTTTTCGAATAGTCAAGCTAATAACATTCCTATTAAGTTTGGCTGAAATTAGTCTTGTGAATAAGGAGATGTCATTTGAAGCTTGAAGTTAATTTTACATTTTCTGATGCCATGTGTATGGTATGCTTTTCAACCAAGCAGTATTACTTGGAAAAAATTATGTAAAGGGTTACTAAAGGAACATTTCTACACCTTTATCTTGAAATCAGACAAGCACTTTCATAAGAATAGAATTTTTAAAAAATTGTCATTTTACCCCTTTTCTGATGCCACCTGGCTGCCATGTTTTTAACCCAGTCATTATTGCTTTAACAGTCTTTGTAGAGGGTCACCCAAAGAACATTTCAATCAAATTATATTGGAATCTTGACTAGCGGATTCAGAGGAGAAAGAATTTGAAAGATTGGCAGTTTTCCCCCTTTCTGATGCAGGAGCAACCAAAGTTTTTCATGGAATTTAAATCTTTGAAATTTTTTGTTAAAAGCTAAAAGTTAACAACGGCTCAGGTGATCATAAAACACAGTAAAATTTACAAACAGTGAATATCGTAAAAGTAAATAATTCCACACACAAAAAGAATATAATATTAGTTTGTTGTTGGTGCTTTGGGTGCATTTTATATAATGGGAAAGTATAACAATTTACATATTATTCTGACTTGTTTCTTTGCACTTTAACCATTTCACTTATGCAGAGGTATTGCAACACATCTGGATAAGAATATTTTAGAAAATCATTGTAGCAAAAGGAGAAAATGCTCATAGTAAAAAAAATCCCCTTTTGCCACAATTTTGTGTCTATAGAATCTTTTCCATAGATAAGCCAGTGATGGGGACAATAGTGAAACCCATACCTCGGCAAGTTGGTTGTTGACTCCATGTAGCAAATGACCGACAGGTAATATTTGCAGCTCCAATGAGACTCAAACCAGGGTAACACTGATATCTCACTTGGTTATTAAACGTGGCACCAGTGGAGGACTCTATATAACCGTTGGCTATGGCTGGAACGTCACCGCAATACACCGCTGAAAATTAACAACAGATGAAAGTTGTCAGTACATATGTTTAGAGTATACAATATACATTCTATAGAAACCGTATATGGCTTTAACCCTTTCCCTAATATAGACGCTTTCTGACGCCTCTGCAGCAGACAACTTTTTGAAAACATAGTGACAAAAGAAGAAATTGCTCAAAACAAGCAATTTCTCCTTTTGCCACAATGTTTCCCACTTTTAGTCACAGGTTATGCATTCAATTATAGAGATTTTCTATTTTTTGACAAAATATGTTCAAAGTCGTCTGCTGCAGAATTTTCGTATGAGGGAAAGGGTTTACCCTTTCAAACATCTGCAGCAGTCGACATCAGTAAATATTGTGGCAAAAGGAGAAATTGCTCATCATGAGCAATTTCTCCTTTTACCACATCATTTTCAACTCTTAAAATCAATATTATGGGTGAATGAAAAGTACTTACATTTACTGTTTCTAAGATACAACAAATCTGAACAGAGTTGAAAATATTGTGACAAATGGAGAAATTGCTCATTATGAGTGATTTTTCCTTTTGCCACAGTGTTTTAACCCTTTCCCTCATATAGACGCTTTCTGACGCCTCTGCAGCTGACAGCTCTTTGAAAACATAGTGACAAAAGAAGAAATTGCTCAAAACGAGCAATTTCTCCTTTTGCCACAATGTTTTCCACTTTGAGTCATAGGTTATCCATTCAATTATAGAGATTTTCTATTTTTTGACAAAATATGTTCAAAGTCGTCTGCTGCAGATTTGTTGTATGAGGGAAAGGGTTAAAAAGTGGTCTGCTACAGAGGCGCCTGCATTTTGGAATGAATGAATGAATGTATATTGTTTTATGGCACATCGACAGCTAAGGTCATTTAGCGCGCAATTAAATTTAATTATTCATGATCCCTGGGTAAACAAACCAGTACTAGGCTAGAAAATGTGCCTTGCCAAAGGGCACTCCACCATGACCGTAGTGCCGTGACTGGGAATCGAACCCGGGACACCCGGTTTCGAAATCCCCGACGCTAACCACTCGACCACAGCGGATTCTCTGTATTTTGGAAAGGGTTAACTACATAGTATATGTATAGAGTCACTTACGTGTACATCTAGGTATCTGTAAGAATTTCCTCCATATCCCTTTGTACCCACATTCAAGTTCAACACTTAAGGAATTCAAAGGAATCTGTTCCTGTTGAAAGGCATACCCATTGTCGCAGGTCAACGTCGTTATTGCAGTATAATGATAACCAAAGTCAGGGGATGTATTGGTAAATTCATCATAATTTGGATTTTCACACCCTGTAAATGAAAATAAATTGTCATTACAATTCAAACCATGCATATTACAAGAGAACCTAGTTCTAACTTTTCAAAGAAGTCCTTATCCACAACCAGACTTATCAAAACATTTAAAACAAGAGCTGTCGGAGGACAGCAGGCTCGACTTTTTTGTGCTAGATCATATTATTTATAAGCAAAGTACTTTATAAGTCGAAAAAGAGTCATAATTCTTACAAAAACCTTTACTAATTTTATGCACTCTTGGCTGTTGGTGGAGGTAATGATGTTGAATAAGTGTTGTAAGTTTCAAAGCAATATCTGTAATGGTTTTGACAAAGATGGGAATTGGTACAAAAACCTTAACCAAAGTGTGACACCAACGCCGAGGTGTGTAGTATAGCTAGCCTTTTCTTCGAAAAGTTGAGCTAAAAAGTGAGGAGAAATTGCTTATAATTTGCAACAGTATTTTCAATAAGCAATTACTCAATTTCTCACAATCTTTTCTACTCCATTATGAAATTGTACTTTCAATAAGAGAGACTTCCAATATTTCCCCCCGGCCGTTTACTAAGTCATCTGATGCAGATCCTGAGTTTGATCACTGAGAGACTGGGTCAAATAAAACTCTAAACAATCTCCTGCAGAGGCACCTTTACCCTTATTCGACAATTTTGCAGCAGATGACTTTGAACGTATTTTGTCAATAAATAGAAGATCTAAAAGTTAAAACCATTGAGGCAATCATAATTGCTTCTGAGCAATTTCTTCTTTTGTCACTATGTTTTCAAAAAGCTGTCTGCTGCAGAGGCATTAGAAAGCGTCTGTATGAGGGAAAGGGTTAAGTGTCGTTTTTATTAGGGAAAAGGTAAACACAAAGTATTAAACCTTTTCCAGAAACAGAGACTTTCCTACAGATGATTTTGAAAACAGTGTGGCATAAGGAATTGCTCATAGTGAGCAATTTTTTCCTTTTGCCACAATGTTTTCAACTTTATTCAATAGAAGGTCTTTCAATAACAGAGACTTTTTATGAGTTTTACTTAAGTCTTTTTTCTTTGTAAGCTACCAGTTCTACTGGTCCATTTATCCTGACATTAGCCAGTCAGTCGTAATACTTACCCTGTAATGCCAAGCGGGCAGCCATTACTACCATCTTTAAAGTCTTTCCGTATGACCCTGCCGGGGATCAAAACCGGGGCCTCCTACACCTTAAATGGACGCTCTACCACAACAACACCTAGGCGGCAACTTACCTACAGACCAAGTTCCCTTAAATCCTCTATCAGAACTGATTGGAGAAGAGCGGAATTTAATTTCTAGAATGCCTGTATCAATTTTGAAGGTCCTTCCAGTTAGCTCAGCTGTATTGAAACCACGACTTGCTGAGTGGAGTTTGGTGCCATTATCATACATCTATATGAAACAAAACAAAATCAATTGACCCTGTCCCACATGTAGACACACTTTGATGCCTCTCTGGCAGACAGTTTGAGAAAACATTATAGCAAAAGGAGAAATTGCTAATAATGAGTAATTTCTTGTTAATGCCGCAATGTTTTCAATTATATTCAATATTTATAGTATCATTTATAGAGATTCTCCACGTTTTTTACTTGATATTTTAAATGTTGTCAGCTACAGGTTTGTTGTATGTGGAAAGGGTCTACTAGTAAAGGGTATAAAGGAGTCCAAGTATCCAAAAACTCATTTTAACCCTTTCCGTCATATAGACGCTTTCTGACGCACCTGCAACAGACGGCTTTTTGAAAACATAGTGACAAAAGAAGAAATTGCTCAAAACAAGCAATTTCTCCTTTTGCCTCATATGACAATTCTGCAGCAGACGACTTTGAACATATTTTGTCAAATCATAGAAAATCTCCATAATTGAATGGATAACCTATGACTAAAAGTGGAAAACATAGTGGCAAAAGGAGAAATTGCACGTTTTGTGCAATTTCTTCTTTTGTCACTATGCTTTCAAATAGATGTCTGCTGCAGAGGCATCAGAAAGCGTCTATATGAGGAAAAGGGTTAACCCTTTCTGACATAATAGTTATAGACACTTTTTGACGCCTTCGTAGCAGACAACTTTTAAAAACATAGTGGCAAAAAGAAAAATGCCTCATAACGAGCAATTTCTTCTTTTGCAACAAAGTTTTCAGCTCTATCCTAAAACTATATTTGTATATAAGGAGATTTTCCAGATTTGTTCAAAGGTGACTGCTGCAGATTTAAAATTGTATGTCCGAAAGGTTTAACCCATTACTTCACACAGAAGACATTTGACACCTGCCATTGAACATGACTTTTGAAAACATTGCAATAAAAGGTGAAATTGATCAAAACAAGCAATTTCACCTCATGCAATATTTTCAGCTCTTTATCAATATCAATAGTATGATCTTGAAATATGATGCTTTTACATTGTTACATGTTTCGTCTATAATGGTGCCGTACTTGCAAAGCTTTGAAAATAAAAAATAAAACACATATCACCATGAAACTTCAATCTAAAAACTGCAATAGTGCATTATTTTGGAAGTACTTGAATATTTACTAACTATGACCTCCTGGTATCATTGATTTTCGTTAAGCCTTTCCCTCATAAAGACGCTTTCTGACGCTTCTGCAGCAGACGGCTTTTTGAAAACATAGTGACAAAAGAAGAAATTGCACAAAACATACAATTTCTTCTTTTGCCACAATGTTTTCCACTTTTTGTCATCTACTGCAGAATTGTCGTATGAGGGAAAGGGTTACCGGTAAGCCAAGTCAGGGACATAGATAAGATCTTATCTACGTCCCTGGCCAAGTATACCAAAACATTGCCAAAAATTAATAGATAGTCCTTTGTCAAGGTATAAAAAGTCATCCCAATCTCTATTAGGAAATTGATAAACACCCTAATATCAATTTATGTTAGGAAACAAGCACAGCTAGGGCAAAAGCAAAGTTGCTTCATATCGATTTTCTATGCACTGTGCAGACTTCTTGGAAAAACGGGCTTATACCTCTAAGAAATCACCATTGTCCACACGACCAGAGTCTTGATCTTTTAACCTTAAATCCGTGTCAAAGTACACAGCAATTGGTTCACGCGGTTCAATCTTCCATGTACATTGTACATAGTTTGGGTAGTTAATGGTAGCTGGGTAGCCAGGGGATGCAAACTTTCCCCATTTGTCATTGGTAGTGTAAAAACAACCTGTGAAGAACAATCATTACATCATGATAGGAGCCTTCCCACAAGAAAACAAACATTGTGAACTCTGTTTCAGGAATCATTAATCTATGCCTTTATCCCCATAAGACGGAATGTATACACCCAGATTAGCCTGCGTTGACTCCACAGGCTGATCTAGGTCGATACATTATCCAGAATCAATAATGTTTGTTTTCGTGGAACGGCTCAAACTTACAATTTTGTATTCCCTAAAGTTTGTTTAATTTTTCCAGAAGACTTTGGATGCCTGTAAAGCTGAAGACTTTGAAACCATTAAACAAACCTATACAGGTAGTGATTACTCCTATCTCAACAATGTTTTCAAATATCTCTGAATAGCTTCATTTTAATTATCTAGATTTTATTTATCTCTCTCAATGTTTTCAAAGAAGGCAGCTCTAAAATTAGCTCATCATTTGACATGTAATTTTAGACAAAATGTTTCCCAAGATGTTCTCAAATTTGTCTACTAAAAATGTTTTGTATGTGGGAAAGAACTAATATAGGGACTGTGTAAAAATAATGTTAACCCTTTCCCACATACAACAAATCTGCAGCAGACAACTTTGAAAACAAATTTGGAAACTCCCTTTAAATGAAAGTACTATAATTGAATAGAGTTGAAAACATGTTGACAAAAGGAGAAATTGCTTGTTTTGAGCAATTTCTTCTTTTGTCGACATGTCTTCATCTTCATCTTGAATGTTCATCTCAACAGATATTGTTCCATTCTGGTAGGCTTGTTGTTGTAAAAATCAATTTTTAGAAGAACAAGAGCATTATTATTTTTTATATCCCATTAAATTGAACAATTGATTGATTGATTGGGGTTTAACGCCGTTTTTAACAATTTCTCAGTTATATCACGGCGGCCAGTTCACCTACTCATGCATTTCCTGATTTTCTCACACCAGTACTCCACACAACAATCTTCCCAAGCAACTGTCTATTTTTCCACATAGACTTAGCCCATTGGTGGAAGACGAATGACGCATGTCGCATTGACTTTTGTCATCGTCGGATTAAATTGAACAAATTACTCACAATAATGTTTTCATAAATCATATGCCACAAATGCATCAAAATGATCTGTAAGGTTAACGCTTTCCCTCATATAGACGCTTTCTGACGCCTCTGCAGCAGACAGCTTTTTGAAAACATAGTAACAAAAGAAAAAATTGCACAAAAAGTGCAATTTCTCCTTTTGTCAAAATGTTTTCCACTTTTAGTCATAGGCCATCCATTCAATTATAGAGATTTTCAATTATTTGACAAAATATGTTCAAAGTTGTCTGCTGCAGAATTGTCGTATGAGGGAAAGGGTTAACCTATTCCCACAAACAGTAAATCTGAAGCAGACGACTTTGGTCAAATCTTTTCACAAATATGAATAACCTCTACAAATAAGAGCATAATTCTTAGATAGAGTTGAAAGAATGTGGCAAAAAGAGAAAATGCTCATAATGAGTAATTTCTCCTTTTGACACAATGTTTCCAAAAGTTGCCTGCTGCAGGTGCATCCAAATGCGTCTGCAGGTGGGAAAAGGGTTAGAAGAATATCAAGCCTACCTTGTGTATATCTAAACGAAAAGCTAACATCGGTATCAAGAGATTTCATTCTCCTAAACAGTATAGACATTGTTGTCCCCGTGGAGAATATCACTTTGTAAGTATTATCACAGGCATTGCACATCCTGGCTAGCACAGGACTGTATGGTGTAGCTCCGTCATAAATCTCAATATAATCGCCAACATTCATCATCATCTCTGTAATCTGAAATAAGGAAAATTAAACAAGTTACATATTTTGTGAGTTTAGTTTAACCCTTTTCCTCTATACGACAAATCTTCAGCAGACGACTTTGAACATATCCTATCAAAAAATTGAAAATCGCTTTAGTTGAATGGATAACCTATGACATAAAGTGGAAAACATTGTGTCAAAAGGAGAAATTGGAGAGAATGTTTTCAAAAAGCCGTCTGCAGCAGAGGCATCAGAAAGCGTCTATATGAGGGAAAGGGTTAAAATTATTTATCTTACATCAATTGAAAAACAAACTTTCCGCTTCTATAAATCACACTCGATGTCTGTTCCTGGAGACTAAACCAGTACTTGCGCTGTTTGTGTGGAACAAAAAAAAATATCAGAAACCGCTCATCACGGTAACTCAAACCCAGGACCTTTGGTATGAGGCCGACAAATTTAGCCCTTTCCCACTTTCAAACACATGCTAAGGCATCTGTAACAAGTTTGCCTGTATTATCGTCTCTGAAATATTAAATGGGAAAGTTTTTAACCATTCCAACATAGAACAAATCAGTAGCAGATGACTTTGAAAACATATTGGCAAAAAAATGAAAAATTTCATAAAATATTAGTTTAATTTTTAAATAGAGTTGAAAACATTGTGGCAAAAATTAAATGGTGAAATTAAATCCTGATGCATAATTTCTTCTTATTCACAATGTTTTTAAAAGTCGACTGCTGCAGAACCGGCACATACCGTCTGTATGTGACTGTTTGCGTGAAAGGGTTAACACATTTGTAAATTCAACTATTTCCCACCTGAAGACGCATTTTGATGCATCTGCAGCAGACGACTTTCATAACAAGCAATTTCTCGGGGTTTTTTCCACAAATTTGTTCAATGATTATACTTTCGTTTTTAGAGATCATGTGAAATTTTGCATAGCTGGTTTCAAAATTGTCTACAGAAAGCAATTTGTTGTATGGGGAAAGGAGTCAACCCTTACCTACTTGCACTCACATTTTGAGGCATCTGCATCTTATTTGCCTGTACTGAGCAGGGAAAAGTAATATTAGAAGGGATGAAGGGATCATGGCAAAAGGAGAAATTGCCTCTTTTGTCACTATGTTTTCAAAAAGCCGTCTGCTGCAGAGGCGTCAGAAAGCATCTATATGAGGGTAAGGATAAGAGTTGAAAATATTGTGCAAAAAGAAGAAAGAGCGCTCATTATGATCAATCACTCCTTTTGCCACAATGTTTCCAAAAATTATCTGCTACAGAGGCATCATTATGTTGGAAAGAGTTGAGCCTTTGGATTTAACCCTTTCCCTCATTTAGGTGCTTTCTGATGCTTTTGCCACAATGTTTACCACCTTTAGTCATAGGTTATCCATTCAATTATAGAGATTTTCTATTTTTTGACAAAATATGTTCAAAATCGTCTGCTGCAAAATAGTTGTATGTGGGAAAGGGTTAAGGTCTAAAAACTAAATATTTTCAAAGTCATTGGCTGCAGATTTGTTGTCATTGGGAAAGGGTTAAAATTTGTTTTATGGTAATATGTTACCAGAAAGACAAACCTATTAACCCATCTGCAGCAGATAATTTTTGAAAACATTGTGACGGAAGGAAGAATTACTTTCGATGAGCGGTTTCTACTTTTGCCATGTCCTATCTGCGTAATGTATCGACCCAGATCAGCCTGCGCTGTCCGCGCAGACTAATCCGGGCCGACACATTCCGTCTCAGGGGGGATAGAGGTATAGAGTAAGGATTCCGTAAACAGAAAGATGTCTTCAACTAATCCAATTATTGTACTATCTTTCATAGGGATAATTATTTGAACTTGATGTTTTAACACTTTTCCACATTCAACAAATCCACAGTACATAACTTTTAACGCATCTAGACAAAAATATGAAAAAAATCGAAATAAGAAAGAACACATAGTGACAAAGGGATAAAATGCTCATTATGATCAATCACACCTTTTACCCAAATGTTTTCAAAAGTCTTCTGCTGTAGAGGCGTTAGAAATCGCCTTCAAGCGGGAAAGGGATAAAGCCAGATTTGTTGTATTTGGGAAATGATTGATTGATTGATTGATTGGGGTTTAACACCGTTTTTAACAATTTCTCAGTCATATCATGGCGCCCACAACAATCTTCCCAAGCAATGTATTTTGGAAAGGGTTATAAACTAACTGTTTATACAAACCTCAAGTGTGATGATTTGCCCAATCTCATCTTTGGCGGTTTCAATGACAATCACATAATCATTCTTTCCCACGAAAGAGTTAAGATTTGCTCTATTCTGGTTCACTACATAGTTCTTTGTAAATGTATCAGCTATTAATGATATTCTAGCATCTTGTTGTGGGGCAACTGCAATAACAATATTAAAAAATTAATCCATTACATATTAGCCACATATAACTTAACCGTTTCCCACATACAGACACTTTCTGACGCCTCAGCAGCAGACAACTCTTGAAATCATTGCGGCAAAAGGAGAAATTTCTCATGATGAGCAATTTCTCCATTTGCCACAATAATTTCAACTCTCTTCAACAATCATACTATCATTTATAGAGATGTTCTATATTTTTGGAATTGATAATTTCAAAGTTGTCTGCTGTAGATGCAGTGCATGTGTTTAAAGGTTAACTGGTTACAATAAACAACAAATTTGCAGCAGACAACTTTGAAAACATCTTCACAAAAGTCTAAACAGTCTTTTAAATGAAAGAATATTAATTGAAAAGAGTTGTAGCAAGATGAAAAATTGCTCATAAATATAACTCGAATCAATATTATATGGTGTGTCAAATTAACCCTTTCCCTCATATAGACGCTTTCTGACACCTGAGATTTTTTATTTTTTGACAAAATATGTTCAAAGTCGTCTGCAGCAGAATTGTCGTATGAGGGAAAGGGTTAAAGCAGACGGCGTTTTGAAAACATAGTGACAAAAGAAGAAATTGCACAGAACGTGCAATTTCTCCTTTTGTCACAATGTTTTCCACTTATAGTCATAGGTTATCCATCTGACAAAATACGTTCAAAGTCGTCTGCAGCAGAATTGTCGTATGAGGGAAAGGGTTAAAGCAGACGGCTTTTTGAAAACATAGTGACAAAAGAAGAAATTGCACAGAACGTGCAATTTCTCCTTTTGCCACAATGTTTTCCACTTATAGTCATAGGTTATCCATCTGACAAAATATGTTCAAAGTCGTCTGCTGCAGAATTGTCATATGAGGGAAAGGGTTAAAGCAGACGGCTTTTTGAAAACATAGTGACAAAAGAAGAAATTGCACAGAACGTGCAATTTCTCCTTTTGCCACAATGTTTTCCACTTATAGTCATAGGTTATCCATCTGACAAAATATGTTCAAAGTCGTCTGCTGCAGAATTGTCATATGAGGGAAAGGGTTAAATTTATCATCTTTGTGTGAAGGTAGTCGAATAAGTGGAAATTATGTTATGTAGAAAACTGGCTGATATGATACAACTGAAATAACGTTGACAACGCCGTTAACCCTTTACCTCATGTAGATGCTTTCTGACGCCTCTGCAGCAGACGGCTTTTTTAAAACATAGTGACAAAAGAAGAAATTGCTCAAAACAAGCAATTTCTCCTTTTGCCACAATGTTTTCCACTTTTAGTCATAGGTTAACCATTCAATTATAGATTTTCTATATTTCGACAAAATATGGTCAAAGTCGTCTGCTGCAGAATTGTCATATGAGGGAAAGGGTTAAATTTATCATCTTTTTGTAAAGGTAGTCGAATAAGTGGAAATTATGTTATGTAGAATACAGAAGCAAGGGAGCCAGAAAAAAAAAAAAAATACAACTGGATGATATGATACAACTGAAATAACGTTGACAACGCCGTTAACCCTTTACCTCATGTAGATGCTTTCTGACGCCTCTGCAGCGGACGGCTTTTTTAAAACATAGTGACAAAAGAAGAAATTGCTCAAAACAAGCAATTTCTCCTTTTGCCACAATGTTTTCCACTTTTAGTCATAGGTTAACCATTCAATTATAGATTTTCTATATTTCGACAAAATATGGTCAAAGTCGTCTGCTGCAGAATTGTCATATGAGGGAAAGGGTTAAATTTATCATCTTTTTGTAAAGGTACTCAAATAAGTGGAAATTATGTTATGTAGAAAACTGGCTGATATGATACAACTGAAATAATGTTGACAACGCCGTTAAGGGAAAGGGTTAATCAAAGTTTGTTTCATTGTGGTTTTATGCCGTTATCAACAATATTTGAGTTAGATCATGGCAACAGATTACTGATTCATGATCCCTGGGTAATCAAACCAGTACAAGGCTATGAAATGGGATTTGCCCAAGCGCACTCAAGTATGACAAATGCAACTGGGTATCGAACCCAGGACGCCAGGTTTCAAATCCCCAATACTAAATACTAGGCCCCGGTGGAATTCCTCAAAATAATCCAGTTTCACCTACCACTTCCAAAAGTTCCATTAAAACCTCTGCCAGTTATCAATGAATCTGAAGTAAATTTGATCAACATCATATTGTTCCAACTCCTAAATGTCTGTGAAGGCTGGTTTCCAGATATTCTTTCTATTCGGTATGCCTTTGTCTCGACTGTACTCCCAGTAAAGATTGAGATAAAATCTGCTCCTTGTTCGGTTTGGAAAGCGTCAAGCTGTGGAAAATACACAAAGCATTCAGAAATGAAAAATAACTTCTTTTTCTAATGACACATATCCTTCTTTCTCCTACATTCGGCCCTTGCACTCGTTTCGTGACGTATAAGAAATCAATTTTTCGAGCAACATTTTTTGTCTGCATAACTCGTCAATGTTTACATTTTACTTCCGGTTACTTTCCTTTATATTTTGGCAATATGAAACTAGGTCACGAACTGAGGAGAAAGCATTTTGACGTTCACGACCGATAAACAGGCATATATTTGAGACATATTTTCAAAAATATTTCTTATTTTTGTTTATGTTACCAGTTTATGTTCATACTTATCTAAAATAAAATAATATTTTGACCACTCGCTTCTTCATATCGAAATGCGCATGCGCGAAAATCGATGCTTAAGGTCACGAAACAAGGACACAACAGAATATATACACAATTTGTATAAAATAGTTGAAAATACATCTTGCCTTTTCAACCAATCCTTAGCCCTTCCCTCATACAACAATTCTGCAGCAGACGACTCTGAACATACTTTGTCAAAGAATAGAAAATCTATATAATTGAATGGATAACCTATGACTAAAAGTGGAAAACATTGTGGCAAATTTATTTATTTGACACTTAACCCTTTCCCTCATATAGACGCTTTCTGACGGCATTTTGAAAACATAGTGACAAAAAAAAAAATTGCTCAAAACAAGCAATTTCTCCTTTTGCCACAATGTTTTCAACTTTTAGTCATAGGTTATCCATTTAATTATAGAGATTTTCTATTTTTTGACAAAATATGTTCAAAGTCGTCTGCTGCAGAATTGTCGTATGTGGAAAAAGGTTTACACATAACTAAAAGTATTTTATGAACAATACATATTTCACAATTAATCATCCTTATTTGACACTTAACCCTTTCCCTCATATAGACGCTTTCTGACGCCTCTGCAAAGATTGCTCAAAACAAGCAATTTCTCCTTTTACCACAATGTTTTCCACTTTTAGTCAAAGGATATCCATTCAATTATAGAGATTTTCTATTTTTTGACAAAATATGTTCAAAGCCGTCTGCTGCAGGATTGTTGTATGAGGGAAAGGGTTAAACTATATATTATTGATACTCAAATAAAAATCGTCTCACTGAAACAATCAATTTGAGTACCCACACATAGGTTTGGTCTTGTAATAAGAGAGATAATGTGAATAAAAGAGCAGTTATTTCCCCTTATTCAGTAATCTAATTGATTGATTGATTGGGGTTTAACGCCGTTTTAACAATTTCTCAGTTATATCATGGCGGCCAGTTCACCTACTCATGCATTTCCAGGTTTTCTCATACCAGTTCTCCACACAACAATCTTCCCAAGCAACTGGCTGCTTTTCCACATATTAAAGATAAATAGGCTGCAGACGACTTTGATAAGCACAATATGACATATACCCAGTACTAGTTAACCCTTTCCCACCTATAGACGCATATTGATGCATCTGCAGCAGATGACTTTTGAAAACATTATAACAAAAGAAAATTGCTCAAAATGAGCAATTTCACCTTTTGCCACAATGTTTTCAACTTTTTTTCAGTAATTTTACCTGCAATCATAGAGATTTTCCATATTCTTGAGTAGACATTTTCAAAGTTGTCTGCTGCAGATTTGTCGTATGTGGGAAAGGGTTAAAAGTTAGTTTCCCTTTCACATCCGTGTCTTCAAAGCACATCTTATGCAGAAATATTTTTGCTTACAAGAAAATGGTAAAATATTTGTTTAACCCTTTCCCTCATATAGACGCTTTCTGACGCCTCTGCAGCAGACAGCTTTTTGAAAACAAAGTGACAAAAGAAGAAATTGCTCAAAACGAGCAATTTCTCCTTTTGCCACAATGTTTTCCACTTTTAGTGATAGTAGGTTATCCATTCAATTATAGAGATTTTCTATTTTTTGACAAAATATGTTCAAAGTCATCCGCTGCAGAATTGTCGTATGATGGAAAGGGTTAAAATGAATCCTAAGACTTGCTTCTGCATACCTGCACATAAACACTTGAACCAAGGGGAGAAATGATGGCCCAGGTACACGTCTGGCTATTCATATATGAAAATCTGTTAAGCACGCCTGCAGCAGCTTCATAGAGGAAACGGCAGTTCAGAGCTATAAAGATATGTTGAAAGAGATGTAAGTTAACATGATGTTTTTTACAACAAAGACAATCCGAAATGACAGCTTTTCACCTCATATGTTGCAGCCCAACAATACTGTATATCCCTTTAACCCTTTCGCTCATACAGCAATTCTGCAGCAGACGACTTTGAACGTATTTTGTCAAAACATAGAAAATCTTCAAAATTGAATCGATAACCTATGTCTAAAAGTGGAAAACATTGTTGCAAAAGGAGAAATTGCACGTTTTGTGCCATTTCTTCTTTTGTCACTATGTTTTCACAAAGCCGTCCGCTGCAGAGGCGTCCGAAAGCGTTTATATGAGGTAAAGGGTTAAAACATTCAACAGTTGCAGATGAATTTGAAAACATGTTGGCAATAACATAAAAAATCTCAAAAAATGATGTAATTAGAATTGAATAGATTTCCAAACACAGCAGCAAAAGGTGACATTGCTCTTTAAGAGCAATGTCACCTTTTGCCACAATGTTTTCATAATTTGTCTGCTGCAAATGATTCAAAAGAGTCTGCATGTCAGAAAAAGTTAAGGGTTTTAACCCTTTCCCGCATACAACAATTTGCAGCAGACGACTTTGAAAACACCAAAAATCTCTATAAATGAAGGTATAATAACTGAAAAACTTTGTGGCAAAAGGAGAAATTGCTCGTTTTGAATAATTTCTCCTTTTGTCAATATGTTTTCAAAATTCGTCTGCTGTATATGCGTCAAAATGCGTCTACAGGTGGGAAAGGGTTAAGTTACCAACAAAGGCATTCATAAATGATATCTTAGCACCTCATATATGTTGCAGTACCAAAATACTGTACTAATAGCTTAAATGGTCTATTTGAATTGATTGATTGATTGATTGACACCGTTTTCAACAATTTTTCAGTCACTTCACGGCGACCAGTTCACCTACTGATGTGTTTCATGGTTTTCTCACACCCGTACTCCACACAACATTCTTTCGAAACAACTGGCTGCTTTTCCACAAAGACTGTTAGCCCATTGGTGAAAGATGAATGACGCGCGTCACAGTGACTTTGTCAAATATCGGAAAGAATGTTGACCGAGCTGGGGTTCAAACTAACAACCCCTAGATTAACAGCCCCCATTGCTACCAACTAGCTACCAGGGCTCGGCCTTCTTTAATTCAAAGTCAAAAAGTTATAGCAACATAAACAAAATTTTATTGTCATATCATAAGCAGTATCCGAATATGACTTATAGCTCTTAATGTATAAAAAGTATGTTAACCCTTTCCCTCATACGACAATTCTGCAGCAGACGACTTTGAACGTATTTTGTCAAAACATAGAAAATCTCCATACGGATAACCTATGACGAAAACTGAAAAACATTGTGGCAAAAGGAGAAATTGCACGTTTTGTGCAATTTCTTCTTTTGTCACTATGTTTTCAAAAAGCCGTGCCGTCTGCTGCAGAGGCGTCAGAAAGCGTCTATATGAGGGAAAGGGCTAATGTCAAAACGAACATTGTAGGATGTTTTCAACTCTTTTTCAATTCTATTCAATGGTATAATTTATTTTTTAGATATTTTAAGAATTTTGTTCTAGGTGTTTTGAAAAGGGGTCTCCTGCAGAATTGTTGTATGTGGGAAAGGGTAAATATGACCTAGCCAGGAATCTCAACTGAAGACTCCTGCTCTCACAAAAAATATATATCTATTAAATTTCCACCTTAACCCTTTCCCTCATATGACAATTCTGCAGTAGATGACTTTGAACATACTTCGTCAAAAAATAGAAAAACTCGTTTTGAGCAATTTCTTCTTTTGTCAATATGACCTATAGCTCTTAATGTATAAAAAGTATGTTAACCCTTTCCCTCATACGACAATTCTGCAGCAGACAACTTTGAACGTATTTTGTCAAAACATAGAAAATCTCCATATGGATAACCTATGACGAAAAGTGAAAAACATTGTGGCAAAAGGAGAAATTGCACGTTTTGTGCAATTTCTTCTTTTGTCACTATGTTTTCAAAAAGCCGTGCCGTCTGCTGCAGAGGAGTCAGAAAGTGTCTATATGAGGGAAAGGGCTAATGTCAAAACGAACATTGTAGGATGTTTTCAACTCTTTTTCAATTCTATTCAATGGTATAATTTATTTTTTAGATATTTTAAGAATTTTGTTCTAGGTGTTTTGAAAAGGGGTCTCCTGCAGAATTGTTGTATGTGGGAAAGGGTAAATATGACCTAGCCAGGAATCTCAACTGAAGACTCCTGCTCTCACAAAAAATATATATCTATTAAATTTCCACCTTAACCCTTTCCCTCATATGACAATTCTGCAGTAGACGACTTTGAACATACTTCGTCAAAAAATAGAAAAACTCGTTTTGAGCAATTTCTTCTTTTGTCAATATGTTTTCAAAATGCCGTCTGCTGCAGAGGTGTCAGAAAGCGTCTATATGAGGGAAAGGGTTAATAGTATGGAAAGAGTCACACTTACGACAGCTGATTTCATCCGACCCATCTGAACAATGCTGAATTCCATCACATTCATCACTTCCACGAACAAATCCACCACTTGCACAATGAAAACTTCCTGCAAAAAGAAACATTTCAATAAACATTAATAATTTGCTCAAAATGTCACCCTTTTCAATGTTATGCCTTCATGTATGTAGCAGAAGTCTTTAAAAATATTATGGGAAAAGGAAAATTGTTTTTTCCAACTCTTTTATTTGTTCCCCCTGAATATATTTACTTGTCGGTATGAAAAACCTTTTCATTAATTTATCATTTTTTTCAAAGAGTGCTGTTGTTGTTTTTTTCTATCATATTATCTATGTAAATAAACTGTCACACGATAAATATATAACATGCATATAAGGTAAACTGACCTTGTTTAATAAGGTATGATTATCAACAGGTTTTAAGCTTATCCCTTTCCCAAATACAGCAAATTTGACAGATACAAATTTGACGGATACAAATTTGAAATCATACAGGAAAAAATATAGAAAATTTCTATAAATGCAAGTATAATAACTGAAAAAAAAAATAAGCAAGAGGACCATGATGGTCCTATATCGCTCACCTGATTTAATCAAACTTTTTTACAATGCACATATAAGGAAAACAAGCTTCGCCCCCTGGCGGCCATGTTTTTCAACGGATTGGAAATATTTGAACAATCTTGGTAAAGGGTGCCCCAAGGAACATTTGTGCAAAATAATTTTCAAATCGGGCCAGTACTTTTGGACAAGAAGATTTTTAAAGTTTTAACAATGCACATATAAGGAAAATAAGCTCCGCCCCCTGGCGGCCATGTTTTTCAATGGATCAGAAATATTTGAACAATCTTGGTAGAGGGTACCCCAAGGAACATTTGTGCCAAATAATTTTTAAATCGGGCCAGTACTTTTGGACAAGAAGATTTTTTAAGATTTGGCAATTTTCCCCTTTTCTGATGCCGCAGCAACCAAAGTTCTACTTGGAATTAAATTCTTTGAATAACTTTGAAAGAAGACCACCTAAGGACCATTCCTGTGAAGTTATTTTGAAATCTGTCCATTGGTTAAGTAGGAGAAGTCATTTGTAGCAAATTATTAACTGACGGACAGACGACGACGACGCCGGACGCCAGATGGTCACAAAAGCTCACCTTGCACTTTGTGCTTAGGTGAGCTAAAAACATTGCAGCAAAAGTAGACATTAGTCATTATGAGCAATTTATCCTTTCACCACAATGTTTTCAAAAGTCACCTGTTGCAGAATCAGCAATAAGCGTCTGTATGTGGGTAAGGGTTATGATTTTCAATGAGCTTATAAATAATAAATAATATAATATTATATGTACAGTACGTATGTACTTGACACTACTGTTTAGTCTCCTTCTTGGAAACTATGTGTAAAAGTCGGTCAGGTGAATGATTTAGGATTGCCTTATTGAAAGAACTGCATATTATATGTCCGCAAGAAAAAGAACATTATGGCCTCTGCGTAAAGTATAAACCAGGTTCAGCCTAAGAATGCCGCGTAGGCTTACCCGGATAGACACCTTTCGACTCCTGTCGATTTAATATTTCAGGAATCATTACTCTATACCTCTATACCTCTATCCCCCGGAGACGGAATGTGTCGGCCCGGATCAGTCTGCGTGGACTGATCTGGGTCGATACATTACGCAGAGGCCATTATGTTTTCTCGCGGGACGGCTAAATTATCAATTTGTATGCATAATATAACAAGAGCACCGCGTACGGCACAGACTGATAGGGAGGAAAAAAAAAAAAAATGAGCTAAACAAAAAACCTTAACCGGACGACCACGCCGCCGACGCTGACGACGCCAGGGTCATGACAATAGCTCTCATTTTTTTCAAAAGTCGAGCTAAAAATGCATCCTTTTTTTTTAAATTTTAAATATTCGTTTCAATTCATTTTCAGATGATAAATGATTAAAAGTATCATTTCAAAAATAAGTACCTGAAGGAGCAGCCATTCTTTCGCAGACAAAAGCTCGTTTTCTATTACAATTATCAAAGCTCCATGCATAGGGTCTGTCATACACATAATGCACATCATTTTTCTGCGAGAACACACAGTTCCCCATACCGTCATCCGGCTGCTTGTCCATCCAGTAACCCATATTCTCTGTGGCGGGCCTACCATTCTCCCACTTTAACTCATCGCAGGAACAGCTGGCCTCAAAGCTTTGGGACAAACCTGAATTGAAAAAAATTATATTTATATTTTTAATGGGGTTTAAGTTTACCCATTCCTACATGTATATGCAGACACATTCTGCCACACCTGCAGCAGACATCTTTCATAAACATTGTGTCAAAAGGAGAATTTCCTCATGATAAGCAATTCCTCCTTTTTCTATAATCTTTTTTTCTCCTTTCAATACTTTAACTCTCATTTAGAAAATTAAACCTTTCCCACATACAACAAATCTGCAGCAGACAACTTTGAAAACAGTGACAAAAACCTGAAAAATCATGTCTACTGCTGTTGCACAAAAAGGCGTCTGCGGGTGGTAAAGGGTTAACATATATTTGCCTCAATGTTTTCAAAGGGTAAAATGTTTACCTCAAAATGATATGTTATGAGCCATCATCTGTGAAAACGCCTCGAGAAACAAAAATAGTATGAATTATATAGAGTTTTAATCATTGGGGGAAAAAGAAAAAATTGTTGATTTGCAGAATTGCAGAGCTATCAAATGTCTGTATCAGATAAAGGTTTATAGAACCCCTTAACCCTTTGTCTCATACAACAATTCTGCAACAGACGACTTCGAAAATATTTTATCAAAAAATAGAAAATCTCTATAATTGAATGGATAACCTATGACTAAAAGTGAAAAACATTGTTGCAAAAGGAGAAATTGCAAGCAATTTTCTTCTTACCACAATGCTTTCAACGCTGTTCATTTATCTTACTATTATCTATAGAGGTTTTCCATATTTCAGCCATGGTGTTTTCAAAGTCATATGCTACAGATTTGTTGTATGATGAGTAATTTGGCCGTTACCACAAATTATTTTCTCTATATCAAAATGAGTAATTTCTTCTTTGTCACAATGTTTTAACTTAATTAAATAATTAATTGTTCTTTCATTCATGGAGTTTTAAAAAATCTGTGCAACGCTTTCTGACGCCTCTGCAGCAGACGGCTTTTTGAAAACATAGTGACAAAAGAAGAAATTGCACAAAACGTGCAATTTCTCCTTTTGCCACAATGTTTTCCACTTTTTGTCATAGGTTATCCATTCAGTTATAGAGATTTTCCATCTTATGACAAAATAAGTTCAAAGTCGTCTGCTGCAGATTTGAGTATGAGGGAAAGGGATGAACTATTGCCTGACATTACTCAAGTAACCTTTCCCCACATACAAAAAATCTGCAGCAGAAGATTTTGGAAACAAATGTAAAATTTCTATAAATGAAAGTTTATACATAACTATTGTAAAAAAGAATTAATGGATCATAAAGAACAAGTTCTCCATTTAACCCTTTCCCTCATACGACAATTCTGCAGCAGACGACTTTGAACTTATTTTGTCATAAGGTGGAAAATCTCTATAACTGAATGGATAACCTATGACAAAAAGTGGAAAACATCGTGGCAAAAGGAGAAATTGCACGTTTTGTGCAATTTCTTCTTTTGTCACTATGTTTTCAAAAAGCCGTCTGCTGCAGAGGCGTCAGAAAGCGTCTATATGAGGGAAAGGGTTCAATTTTTTTTAAAATGTCATCTATAGATAACTGATGCATCAATATTTGTTTGCAAGAGGGAAAGAGTTATCAATACCTATCCAGTAGCTGGTATCCTCACTGCCAGAAGATTGTGCCACAATCAGCCCCAGTTTATCATTGTCATACTGGTCTTTAATTGTGACAAGTCGAGAACCATACCTGTAAGAAAGAATACACTTTCAGTACTGAATTAAAATTATAAATATGTTGCATATTTGCGTTTCAAGAAACAAGTTTTCAACAGTAATTTTATGAAGTTATTCAGTATTCACATACGGCACTGTATATTTTGAGTATTCAATAAAAAAAATTATAATTGTTTTACAGTTCTCATCTGTTGAAGTAGGTACAATCGCAATTGTCAGCTTAATTGCTTCGGAATTGCGACCAACTTATAATTTATCAAAAGTGTAAACCATGCACACACAGTAACTGTCATTTGACTGATTCCATGAATAAATATTAGCCCTTTTCTACATACAACACATTTATGAAATTACAAATGTAAAAAAAATATGGAAAATCTCTAAAAATAACAACATTATTAGTGAATAGAGTTGAAACACTGTGACAAAATGAGAAATACTCCTATGAGCAAATTCACCTTTTGTCACAATGTTTTCAAAAGGCGTCTGATGCAAATGTATCTTAATGCTTTTACAAATGGAAATGGGGTTAATTGATAAATATGCAAGCTGACATTATTTCTATTTGCAACAGTTACATTTGATTTGTCTGACTGACTTGTGTTTAATGTCACTTTCAACAGTACTATGTAACCTACATGTTAGTCCTGGCATTAACATTTTGAAAATGTTCTCGGTGCTCAGAAATGTACTCCATGCTCCAAATAAGGCTTCTGATTGGTCTATTTGGAGAACAAATTTGCTTCTGACCAATCAGATACTTAAGCAGAAATTCTGAGCACAGATCAAACTTTTATAGTTTTAAAACCGCAGGTCACTAGGACAAATTTCAAAAAAACATCAAATCCCGGTTAAGTTCAAGCTTCGCATGTTTTTTCTAAACATTGACCTTGTGTAGACTGTTCTGATTGATTTTCATGAATAAATGTTTTGAAGTGTGTCCTCTACAGTGTTTACAAAGTAATTGTGATAAAACACTTTTGGATATATATACAGCACATAATTATACAATATAAATTCAACAGGAATGAATGAATGAATGTATATTGTTTTATGGCGCATCAACAGCTAAGGTCATTTAGCGCGCTATTAAATTTAATTATTCATGATCCCTGGGTAAACAAACCAGTACTAGGCTAGAAAATGTGCCTTGCCCAAGGGCACTCCACCATGACCGTAGTGCCGCGACTGGGGATCGAACCCGGGACACCCGGTTTCGAAATCCCCGACGCTAACCACTCGACCACAACGGATTCCTAAATTCAACAGGACATTACAGAGCTCTAGATAACCCTTTCCCTCATATAAACGCTTTCTGACGCCTCTGCAGCAGACGGCTTTTTGAAAACATAGTGACAAAAGAAGAAATTGCACAAAACATGCAATTTATCCTTTTGCCACAATGTTTTCCACTTTTTGTCATAGAAAATCTCAATAGATGGAGATTTTCTATGTATGGAGATTTTCAATGTTTCGACAAAATAAGTTCAACGTCGTCGGCTGCAGAATTGTCGTATGAGGGAAGGTTGAGGGGCGCATGGCATTTTCTAAAATCCTTATTTGACCCTCTAACCCTATGTTGGAGGTACTCAAAAGAATCGTCCCAGTGCTTCAATTATAAGAGAGAAATTGTGGGAAAAAGAGCTGTATACCCTTCTATATCTGGACCCCTCTGTCTAAGTGAAACCCACCAGGAGGAAGTTGCCTGAAGTTGCCTATGGTGGTTAACATTGCAATAAAGTTTTAATGAAATCCATCAAACTTTCCTTTACATATAGCTATAGAGGGACAGACAGAGAGACAGACAATGCTGCCAAACCAATTCTCCATCCACATTTGATCAGGGATAAGAAAAAAAAAAAAACTCCCATGGGTATCAGGAAGACCATTACCAGTTTTATGCTACATGGAAAGTGACAGATCTGTAAATAAGAGGAGTATTTCAAACTCTCATTATTCTTTAACCCTTTCCCTCATAATAGATGCTTTCTGAAGCCTCTGCAGCAGACAGCTTTTTGAAAACATAGTGACAAAAGAAGAAATTGCTCAAAACGAGCAATTTCTCTTTTTGCCACAATGTTTTCAACTTTTAGTCATTGGTTATCCATTCAATTATAGAGATTTTCTATTTTTTGACAAAATATGTTCAATGTCGTCTGTTGCAGAATTGTTGTATGAGGGAAAGGGTTAAACCTTATAATGAAGTTATTTGATACTCATACCCTATGCTGTGGGTATCCAATTATAGAACCTTCTCAGTGAGACAATGCTTTGAGTACCCACAACATAGGGTTTGGTTGAGTCTTAAGAAAAATATAGATGGGAAAAGACCAGTTTCCTCCTCGATCCTTAAACTTTCCTTATCTAGTACACTGAAAGTAGTGCAATCAACTACCATTGTAGTCCAAATAATTCAGACTTTTGCTTGCTTGTTTTATCATCTGTTATTTATATGCATCGCATATGCAGCTTAATATCAAAATGAACAAGAGCTGTCGGAGGACAGCGCGCACGACTATTCCACCGCTGATTTAAGTTTCTTAGATAATGGACACTAATGTAGTTGCATGCATAACATTAACCACAATTTCTTAAAGGGCAATAATTTGCATTATATGCAGGATAGAGTTATTTAACTTCATTATTTTCATAGGTGTGCTGGTTAGGAAGGGTTGTATAATGTTTCAATAGAATGCATCAAGTAGTTAATAAGATATGGACTCTTAATGTAGTTGCACGCAAACCTTTAACCATAATTTCTAAGTAAAAAAAGGGCAACAAGTTGAACCATATGCAGGATATAGGTATCTTAATTGGTTGTGTTCATAGTTGTGAAATTGGAAAAGTTTCAATACAATGCTAGTTAGTTGTTACTAAGATTACACTCTAAATGTAGTTGCAAAACTTTAACCAGAATTTCTAAGTCATTGTTTACATAGGTGTGATGGTTGGAAAGGGCTGTATAAAGTTTCAATGCAATGCATCAAGTAGTTACTAAGATATGGTCTCTTAAATGTAGTTACATGCAAAACTTTTACCAGAATTTTTAAGTCCAAAAAGGGCAATAACTTGCAAAAAATGCAGGACAGAGTTATTAAACTTGAAAATCAACATAGGTGTGATAGTTGGGAAGGGCTGTATAAAGTTTCAAAGCAATGCATTATGTAAATACAAACGTACTAGGATATCTACTCTGAATGTAGTTAAATGCAAAACTTAAACCTGAATTTCTAAGTAAAAAAAAGGGCCATAACTTGCATAAAATGCAAGATAGAGTTATCTAAATTGTTAATCTACACAGGTGTGATAGTTGGGTAGGGTTGTATAAAGTTGAAATGCAATGCATCAAGTAATTACTAAGAGATAGTCAAGAATTTCTAAGTGAAAAAAGGGCCATAACTTGCATAAAATGCTGGATAGATTTATCTTACTTGATAATCTACATAAGTGTGATAGTTGGGTAGGGATATACAATGTTTCAATGCAATGCATCAAGTAAATACTGAGATATGGACACTTAATTTAGTTGCACGCAAAACTTTAACCAGAATTTCTAAGTAAAAAAAGGGCCATAACTTGCATAAAATGCAGAATAGAGTTATCTAACTTGATATTCTACATATGTGTAACAGTTGGGTAGGGTTGTATAAAGTTTCAATGCAATGCATCAAGTAAATACCTTAGATATGGATTCTTAATTTAGTTGCACTCAAAACTTTCACCAAAATTTCTAAGTAAAGAAAGGGCCATAACTTGCATAAAATGCAGGATAAAGTTATCTTACTTAATAATTAACACAGGTGTGATAGTTGGGTAGGGTTGTAGAAAGTTTCAATGCAATGCATCAAGTAAATACTGAGATATGGAATCTTAATTTAGTTGCACGCAAAACTTTAACCAGAATTTCTAAGTGAAAAAAAGGGCCATAACATTACATAGGTGTGATAGTTTGGTAGGGTTGTAGAAAGTTTCAATGCAATACATGTATTATTTAAGTACTTGCATGCAAAACCTTAGCCAAGGTGTGACGTGGACGCCGATGTCAGGGTGAGTAGTATAGCTCTCATATTCTTCGAATAGTCAAGCTAAAAATGAGCATTTGCAATGCCTTTCTATGAAGGACTATAGATCTAACCAATTAACCATTGGTGTCGGTCGATGCAGGAATGCTTACCTTTCACACACATCCTGTGCACTGTGCCATGCCAGCTCATTTTGTCCGGAATAAACCCTCACACACTTGTCAGGGCTCATGAGGGTATATCCAGCCGCACATTCTAAAGTTTGCTGAAAATATAAATGAAAATAATATTTTGACCCATACGCACACAGTGAGTGACATACAACAAATTTTCAACAGATGACTTTAAGAATTATAATGTTGGCAAAAATATGAAAAATCTCGCACAGTAAAAGTGAAAGTATTGAATGGAGTTGAATACATTGTGACAAAATGAGTAATTGCTCATATATAAACTTTTCCTTCTTTTGCCACAATGTTTTCAAAAGTTTGTCTGTATATGGGAAGGTGGGAAAAGGTTAACCAACCCTTTCCGTCATACAACAATTCTGCAGCAGATGACTTTGAACATATCTTGTCAAAAATAGAAAATCTCTATAATTGAATTGATAACCTATGACTAAAAGTGGAAAACATAGTCGAAAAAAACTTGTTTTGAGCAATTTCTTCTTTTGTCACTATGTTTTCAAAATGCCGTCTGCTGCAGAGGCATCAGAAAGCGTCTATATGAGGGAAAGGGTTAATCTGTTGCAGATGACTTTGAAAACATACTCGAAAACAATTGGCAAACTCCCTTTAAATGAAGGTACAATAAATTAACAGAGATCCTCTGCAGCAGACGACTTTTTGAAAACATAGAGACAAAAGAAGAAATTGCTCAAAACGAGCAATTTCTCCTTTTGCCACAATGTTTTCCACTTTTAGTCATAGGTAATCCATTCAACTACAGAGATTTTCTATTTTTTAACAAATTATGTTCAAAGTCGTCTGCTGCAGAATTGTCGTATGAGGGAAAGGGTTAATTCAACAGATCTACATTAGTTTCAACTCTTTCAAAGACTGAACTCACTTTATGACACATTAGCAGTCAAAATAATCATCTCACCGAGATATTTTTTCCTTCAACATAGTCCAAAATTCTGGAGATCTACCCGGAATGCATCGTAACGTCGATATATTGAAACTAAGGGTTAATTTACTCTCTCCAACTTGCAGACGTTTATGTCGCCTATCTGCGGAGGACGGCGTTTGAAAATAGTGTAGCTTGCTCATAATTAAAAAAAAATCGTAGTAATATAATTTGTCACAACATTTTCAATCTGGTTCGGAGGGTCAGAAACGGATATTACAATATGAAATACAGAAGAGTAAATTTACGCCATCATACCTTGCTAAATGCTAGTTACTAGATATTTAAAAGATGATCTTCATGTACATACTTTGTAAATGTATTTATTATTAAAGGGGGAAATATCAAATATAACATGTTTTAATACTATATAAACGTCTGCAATAAAGTTAAATTGCACTTACCGTGAAAATGGCCAAAAATTATTCAAGGGAAGTAACTTACTCTCATAATGTGAAAGTGTAAAAAAAGGACAAGCTGAGTAGAAAAGGGAAGTAACCCAAAGTTTTCAATGCATCTAAAATACGAATAGATCTAATAAAAAATAAAAATGGTAAGAAATATATATTTTGTCTAACGTTAAGCTTCTCTAGAAAACATTGTGGCGAAATGAGAAAGGCAATTTCACCTTTTTCAATTTTGATGCTGGTGCAGTATTTCAAAATGTGACTGCTGCAGGTAGGACAATGTTATTAAGTAGTATAGCTTAAAGTTTAAAACAGGGCGGGGCTTCGTACGGATGTTTCAGATCGTTTTTTATATTTTAAATTTATAATGATCAGTGCATATCCAGATCAGCCAGCAAATCCAATTTGAGCAAAACATGGCAAATCCTTATAAAATTTATGATGGTATAGGCCTATTTGTCTGAAAAAATATTGAAAACATTGTGGCAAAAGGAGAAATTGCTATTTTTGAGTAATTTCTTCTATTTTCATCCTGTTTTCAAATGTCGTCTGCTGCAGAAACGTTACAATGCGTCTTTATGTGGGAAAAGGATAACCGAAAGGTTCATGTATGCATTAGGCCTAAACCCCGTTAGGCAGTGTCAAATACTTCATATATATGATAACGCTGATCAGTTATTACTACTCGATAAATGGCTATATAGCCCAGAGCGTTGGTTAACAACGCCCGAAAATACAAAATGCTGAACAGTTCTTGCTGACACGGCAATATATATGTACTCCTGTATACGGTCGAACCTGTGCTAAAGACCACCTCTGTAGAGCAAGTCACTGTCTATAGAAACCACAGTTTTGATATGCCAATACATCCTTTTCTACATCAAATTAAAGACCACCTGTGAACAAAGACCATATTGTTCGCTTCCCATGTATGGTCTTTAAACACAGGTTGGACTGTATATATATATTTGTTATGGGATTGATGTTATTTTTCAATTATCGAGAACATTTAAGTCTCGGTTTGAAATGAACGCCTCGACATGGATGTTACAATGCAATAGATTATTATCATAACATGGTGTAATTTCCAAATCGACAGTAAAATCCCTAAGGGCTTTTAATTGTGTATCTATATCTTATATTGGTCTTATTTTGGTTTAAAATAGTTTCATAATGACAAAACCATGTGCGTCTGGTATTAAACAAGTGTTACCCTTGTTTGGAATTTTGGTTATAATATAAAATGTATAAATTATATAAGATATATAATAATTATAATCATGAGTCGCGAATGGCGAAAAGGGATATCTTCTTTTTTTTAAATCTGTCAACGGTGAACGCGCTGGGGAGCCTTAGCATTCGCAAGGGTTACAAAGAGTATCAAAATAGGTGAACAACTAATGCAAGTTCTTTAAGAGGAATTGGGGCACAGTCCATATTTTCGACTGAAACTGCTTGTGTTGTCTTAACCCTTTCCCTCATACGACAATTCTACAGCAGAAGACTTTGAACATATTTTGTCAAAACAAAAAATCTCGATAATTGAATGGATAACCTATGACTAAAAGTGGAAAACATTGTGGCAAATGGAGAAATATCTCGTTTTGAGCAATTTCTTCTTTAGTCACTATGTTTTCAAAAAGCCGTCTGCTGCAGAGGCGTCGGAAAGCGTCTATGAGGGAAAGGGTCAACCCTTTCCAATATATACATGAGTTTTCTGACGCCTCCGCAGCAGACGACTTTTGAAAACATTGTTGCAAAAGGATATTTGAGCAATTTATCCTTTTGTCACAATATTTAAAAAGATAAATATATGATTAATTATATATTTTCAATATTTCTTTTTAGATGTTTTCTTTTCAAAGTCGTCTGCTGCAGTTTTGTTTTATGTAAGAAATGGTTAAAACAAAACACAGAAAAGAATAATAATACTTTTAACGAGAGAGAGAGAGAGAGAGAGAGAGAGAGCTTCTTACCTGGCACACAGAACGTTGAATTAAAGCTAAAACCAATATCATATAAAGGTTTTCCATAATTAAATATATCTTTTACTGTTTTAACTTAATAATTCCATTTGTGAAGTCGATGTTTTAAACACGTTAACAGCAGTTAACAATATATATCTTTATCAATTTATTAACTTAACACCAAATAGCAAACACCAATAACGAAATGCGAAAGTTCTGAGCCAAACGACGCATATGGATACGATAAACCCCACCCGTGGATAAATATAGGGTAAGGTGTCACGATCGAAATTGAGTACGACATCTGTTATCCCATTGGCTGACTGAATGTTCGGTGTTTGACTTCCATCAGACCGTGAAGTATGTCTGTAATTACACAACGGGTGAGAAACGTTGAAATTTCTCTACTTAACAACTACCTATAGAATATCTATATATCTGTTTCTATTCTGTGTGCGTACTGATATTTCTGGTCTTTATAGAAACAGAAAGAAACACTTACGTAAAACCAGAGACATATAAACACATATAAAAACATATGTCTCTGGTAAAACTGGACACTTTTGTTATGCAGTACGCGTATCGGGGATGCGATCAAATAGATGTTACGTAAGCGGCTGACATTAGCTACTCTACAGATACAATCTGTTTAATAACAAACAATCATTGACACATAACGATGTCTTTGGTATATTTGAAGACAACATTGTAAGACGTTTGGTGATGCATTTTACACAAGCTTATGGTAGCCAATAAATACACCATTCAAATCACAGCCACTTCACTCCCTACATGCGAACTCCAGCAAACGTTGGGCCACCAAACTGCTACACTGAACACACGGCTAATGCGTCATGATATATGAGCCGTCCCGCGAGAAAACCAACATTGTGGACTCGTAAAGTATCGACCCGGATCAGCCTAAGCATGCCGCAAAGGCTAATCCGGATGGACAATGTTCGCTTCCTGTGGATTTTCTGTTTCAGGAATTATTACTTTATAATTCTTTACCCCTGAGACGGAATGTGTCGGCGCAGTCCGCGCAGGCTGATCTGGGTCGATACATTACGCAGAGTCCATAATGTTGGTTTTCTCGCGGAACGGCTTATATTATTTATCTCAAACATACATATACCAATACCAGAGCAATGCTCGCCAAATAGTTAACTCTGCACGGGGAGGGTAAACTAGAATGGAGTGCTCCCCGGAGCACGTGTGTCACCTGCCGGCGCCTTGTCAGAAAATTTTAATTTTTGACAGAAAAGGGGCAATAACTCTGATATAAAACATATTTGGATTATCCCCCTTTTGTGAACCCATCACAAAGATTGATATAAACATTTGTCAGAAGTTTCAATCCAATCCTTTGAGTAGAAAAAAAGTTATTTGAAAACGTGACGAAAAAGTGTGACGACAGACAGCGGACAGACAGACAGACAGACGCCGGACAAAAAAAAAGTAATCCCTAAGTGCCTACCATGCTACGCAGGTGACACAATAAAACGAGTTCATCATAAACGTGTCAGAAAATCTGAACAAATAAAAAGTATGGCAACGAAAAGATCAGGAAGAAGAGAAGAATCTGATACTCTGAGCAATTTCCGAGTCTCTAATTATAGTTTCAAATGACGTTTATTGAAGATGCATCTAAAAGGTGTTAGTTCTATTGAAATATTTATGTAACTGTTTAATCCTGGTCACATTCATTTGTGTTTAACTCTTACACTGCCGAATTTCACAAAGTCGACTCTTCCATGTAAAATATTGGACCACTACATTTTCCGTCCAACAGAAAATTGAATGAATGCTAAAGAGGCAAACAATGCAGATTTCAGGAGAGACAGCTCGTTAAGAGCTGTCCCACCTAAATCTGCATTGTTTGCAAAAGCCTTAAATTGCCTTTGGCAGCGAAATGGTTAACATGTTATGGTTGACCTGACGGTAACTATAGATGATATTTTGTAACAGCATTCCGTCCTTTTTTCAAATTACAGTGGACTTGCAATAACTCGAAGTCGTAAGGGGACGAATGAATGTATATTGTTTTATGGCGCATCGACAGCTAAGGTCATTTAGCGCGCAATTAAATTTAATTATTCATGATCCCTGGGTAAACAAACCAGTACTAGGCTAGAAAATGTGCCTTGCCCAAGGGCACTCCACCATGACCGTAGTGCCGCGACTGGGGATCGAACTCGGGACACCCGGTTTCGAAATCCCCGACGCTAATCACTCGACCACAGCGGATTCCTCGTAAGGGGACGAACAAGTTACTTCGAGTCATCTTTAAATGATTGTTCCATTTCTTGCTTTTTTTGGTTTAGCTTTTGTTAATTTGTTACCCATACATATTTACTCTGTATTCAATTTTCTGTCTTTGCCATATTTCAATTGTAAATGGCTAAAGGTAATGTACTTTGCCGATGCTAATATAACAAGAGGCCCACGAGGGCCTATGCTCTACTTGGATTGGGACAACACAGGAAAGCTCTCATGGATATCTAACTACTGTATACGTTTGATTGAGATACAATCAAAAAAGAATACTTTGTCGCGTTCACAAGCTCTATTATAAGCAATTTTGACAATTTCAAGGGCCATAATCCAGTCTTGCATGGCCGGTCTGGCTGGTTTGCAAAGGGAACCAATCTCTCGTGGATACCTAACTACTGTGTACCTTTGGTGAAGATCAGATACTAAATGTAGCCTCTATTGTGTTCACAAGCTCTATTATAGCAATTTTGACAATTTCAAGGGCCATTAACCAGTCCTGCATGGGCGGATCTGGCTGGTTTGCGAAAGGAGCCTAGCTCTCATAGATATCTAACAACTGTATAAGTTTGATTGAGATACAATCAAAACTGAAGACTGTATCGCGTTCACAAGCAATCGTTTACGGACGCACGGACGCACGCACGGACGACGGACACCACGCCACAGCATAAGCTCTTTTGGCCTTTGGCCAGTAGAGCTAAAAATGTATGTATGTACTTTTTATTGTCACGATTTTCTCATGTCCGGGTGACTAAATGTGTCACCCAGAGACTAGTCATTTAATTCACACCTTTAACCCTTTACCACATGCAGACGCATTTTTTACTTAATAGCAGCAGACGACTTTTGAAAACATTGTGGCCGAAGGTGAAATTACTCATGATGACCAATTTCTCCTTTGTCCACAATGTTTTCAACTTTATTAAACAGTTATGCTATCTGTCATGGAGATTTTTCAGGTTTTTGTCACCATGTTTTCAAAGTCGTCTGCTACAGATTTGTTGTATGTGGGAAAGGGTTAACTCATTCATGAGTGACTGGCTAATATCGGTAGGCGGGTCTTGATATTTTTAGCTGGTATAAATACCCGTAAGTAGCATTAATCATTCAAAAATATAACGTCTTTTCACAGGGTACGAACTAAGTATCTAGTATCTAGATATGTATACCCTGTTCATAGATATATAGTAAATATCGCTGTTGAATGTTGTTATCGATTTCAAATTAAGCCGAATATATGTTTTGCTTTAATTAATTTCTTCGTTTTCGATGATTTTGTTAATACAGGTTGCAGATTGATGTGTACAAACACAATTTTGCGACAATATGTGATTTTGTTCTTCAATCAATAAAAGTAAAATATAAAATTTATATATACAAGATGATGCCAAAGATCCGGTTGCGACGAATTTTGGGCTCTAGCCGAATAAGTTTTTGTGTCACGCGCAATGTCTGTCATTTTCCATATATCGCTAATTTGAAAACTCATTCGGAATTCATAAAGTATTACGACCTTTTAAATTCCGGTTTATATGGCCCTCAGCTGATCTTGAATTCGGCCAGAGGACCAGATAAGGAGGAATAAATAGGTATTTCTTCTATGATTTCTTTGTTAGCATTTATTAAAACCTATGTTTTGGGTACTCAAAAGAATCGTCTTGAGACGATTCTTTTGAGTACCCACAACATAAGTTTTGGAGGTCAAATAAGGGTTTTATAGCAAGAAAAACGCTCCTTATCTAGAGTTCTGAATTCCTTTTAAGACCAGAAATGATTGAATCCACTCAATGTCCGATTCGAACGGTTGATTGTTTGGTGTTTTACGCCGCTTAATTGTTCAGTTATATCACGGCTTTTTCTGGGTAAATTACCGGTAATACTGGCTCATTTATCCTGACACCACCCAGTCAGTGGTAATGCTAACCCCGCAACCCTGAGCGCCAAGGATGAAAAGCCATTCAAAGCCATTCAAACTATTTTTAAAGTCTTTGGTGTGACCAGGTCGGGTATCGAACCCACGACCTCCCGCACTCGAGGCGGATTCGAACGGAGAACTTCCGGGAATAAAGAGACAAACGCTATAGCTATAGTCCTTTTCGATCAGCAGGTCCCCCAAATATTTAGAACGTTCTGTTGTCGGAGACAGCTGAACACGTCGATCCATTCGGACCGAAATCGTACTTAACCCTTTCTCTTATACGACAATTCTGCGGCAGACGACTTTGAACATATTTTGTCAAAAAATAGAAAATCTCTAAAATTGAATGGATAACCTATGACTAAAAGTGGAAAACGTTGTGGCAAAAGGAGAAATTGCTCGTTTTGAGCAATTTCTTCTTTTGTCACTATGTTTTCAAAAGGCCGTCTGCTGCAAAGGCGGAGTCAGAAAGCGTCTATATGAGGGAAAGGGTTAATGAACTGCTTTCGTTCCAGATCCCGATCAAGTTGCGAGAATTTCATTATTAATATTGATCCATAATCGTACACTTTGTCAAAGGCGTCTTGGATATTTCATTGGAATAATTTAAAGCGAACACTGCATATCCATTGATCTACACTGTTTTCAAAAATCAGAGAGTTGATTTCTTCTATTTTACGTCAGTGTAGACCCAGCTTGACACGCACCGTTCTGGTACAGCGACACGTCTTTGTCGACACTTCTGGAATTATATATACGTTCCCGTTTGAACACGGCATGAAACAAATAAAATGCAATTTATCTCTGCCAATAACGATTCGTATTCTTGTTTATATTCCAGATTAAATTACTTCTAAATACGTTAATATTTAATGGCCACTTTCGCTCGTCCCAAAATGAAATCATCGGAAGAGAAGGACTAAGGGGAACTTATATGCAAATTCTCCAAATATTTGCATACTCCTTTCCCACTTGTAGCCGCATTTTGTCGCTTTTGCAGCAGACGACATTTGAAAACGTTGTAACAAAAGGAGGAATTGGTCATTATGATAATTTTCTCCTTTTGCCACGATGTTTATCCACTACATTTGATAAGCAAACTTACATTTAAGGACGTATTCCATTTTTCTTTTTTTAAATAAACATGTAGATGTTTTCAAAGTCGTCTGCTGCAAGTTTTTTGTGTGTGGAAAAGGAGGAAAAGGAGGAAAAGGAGGAAAAGGGTTAAGTCGTCCTCTTCAGACGCATTTCAAAATTGTCTTTGTCAACGTTAAGGTAAAGATTTATACCATGCAATTATATTAGCTATAACATTTCTATCCCCATTCCTTTACTCTGGCATTTTTACTTTGCTGTCCCTTTTATTCTTCTCTACGAACTAATTATGTTGGTAAATTATCATGGCCGAATGTTCAACTTTTTTGTCAATAATAATTTTCTTCTAATCAGAACAAAATGATTTTTAAATTGCCAAGTATTTACGAGACGCATTACATCTTCGAAATGAAAAAAATACAGAATGCTATAACAACATGATATACTGCTAGTTAAAATTATACCAGGTTGCAATATATGATCATGAAATGAATTTTCAGTCTTATCAAAATCGTTGTACGTAAATATTGTTTGTATGTTTTGTGTGTGTTCTTATTTCTTTTGCCACATTTGTTCACTGTTAAAATTTATATATGCCAAAGGCGTGTAAATGCTGATTTTCCAAATTAAAAAGTGTTCAAGTTTTATTCAAATTTCACCAGAAGGCCATAGACCCGTGTGGTAAGTAAAGCACACAATTGAATTTAATAAGAAGATGCACCTAGTGTAACATTTAATGTATAGGCAAACAATGAACGCTATTGTGCGACTGCCAAAATGCTACCCGTGTCTTTGCTGTATGCACAGGGACTTGCTCCTATAAAAATAGATATTACCCTATCTATGCATATATATTAACATATAATATATATGCATAGATAGGGTCATATCTATTTTGAGAGGAGCAAGTCCCTGTGCTGTATGGAGATGCAAAAACAGACACATAATTTATTGACGATGGGTATACCATTACCCCTAAATAATCCGGACCGACTGAGGTTGGTCGCAATGTATGATGGATTTATTCGGGAAACAGGGGCAAATGTATTTACATATATGAGCAATGCCCTGCGAAAATCATTTGTGACTAGTATATACTAGGATTTAAATCAACCTTAGTGCATTTGCGACCAGTATATACTAGGATTTAAACCAACCTTAGCGCATTTCCGCCGTTATTAATTTATTTCAGTTCTATCACGACGTCAGTTCACTTCTTCATGATCCCTGGGTAAACAGACCGGTACTAGGCTAGGAAATGTGCATTGCCAAAGGGCACTCTACCATGACCGCCGCGCCACGATTGGGGATAGAACCCAGGACGGATGTGCGGATGACCTGACTCTATACTGTTGACACAGGCTATTCAACGTCGGTTTCAGCCGTCGAGGGTTAACCCTTTCCCACATACGACAATTCTGCAGCAGACGACTTTGACATATGTTGTCAAAAAATAGAAAATCTCTATAATTGAATGGATAACATATGACAAAAAGTGGAAAAAATTGTGGTAAAAGGAGAAATTGCACGTTTTGTGCAATTTCTTCTTTTGTCACTTTGTGTTCAAAAAGCCGTCTGCTGCAGAGGCGTCATAAAGCGTCTATATGAGGGAAAGGGTTAATACTTTCCCACTTACAAGCCCATTTTGACAAATCTGCAACAGACGACTTTTGAAAACATTGCACCAAAAGGCGAAATTGCTCATCAATGAGCAATTTCACCTTTAGTCACAATGTTTTCAATTTTCTTAAATAATTCAACCCTCATTTATGGAAAATTTCACCTTTGTGTCCAGATGTGTTTAAAGTCGTCTGCTACAGATGTGTTTAAAGTCGTCTGCTACAGATGTGTTGTATGTGAGAAAGGGTTAACGATTACAACTGTAGGTGAATTGTGGACGTCATCCGCCCTAACGCCGCTGGATATACCAGTATACGCCCCGATCCCGACTTTGAATAACAAACATGCACATGGATAAAAACCAACCCGATTCATTTCATTTTCGGTTAAGCAAACCGTAATTGTAAGTTAATAAAGAGCGTCTTTCAACACTTACTTTATGTATGAATAATAAGGTTATTCAGGTGTTATGATTTAATTCATATTATAAACAAGTTTGAAAAATCGTAGAAAAATTGTCGAAAGGCAGCACGAAACAATGTGACGAAAATAAAGAGAAACTGATAATCATAATTATTTTCAAAATTCCTTTAACCCTTTCCCGCATACAGCATTTCTGCAGCAGACAACTTTGAAAACATTGTGACAAAAACCAGAAAAATCTCCATTAAAGATGGCTTAATTTTAACAAAATAAAGTTGAAAACCTTGTGGCCAAAGGAGAAATTGCTCATTATGAGCAATTTCACCTTTGGCCACAATGTTTTCAAAAGTCGTCTGCTGCAGATGTGTTAAAATGCGTCTGCAGGTGGGAAAGGGTTAAAGGTTATTGAATTGGTATCGTCCTGCTGAAAACGCTTCGTCAAATTATTGTTTCACCCTTTTCCTCATATAGACACTTTCTGACGCCTCTGCAGCAGACGGCTTTTTGAAAACATAGTGACAAAAAAAAAGAAATCGCTCAAAACGAGCAATTTCTCCTTTTGCCACAATGTTGTCCACTTTTTGTCATAGGTAATCCATAGAAGTCTTCTTTTTTTTGACAAAATATGTTAAAATTCGTCCGCTGCAGAATTGTAGTATGATGGAAAGGGTTAAACACAACGAAGGGTTATCAACCCCCCTCTCCTTCCCATATGAAGACAAACTTTTTTTCCAGCAGACGACAGTTGAAGAAGAAAACAAATCACATTGTGACAAAAGGATGAATTGCTCACAATGAGCGATTCCTCCTTTTGCCACAATGTTTTCAAACCTGTTCAATAATATTGCTGTCCTTTATAGAGCTTTCCGATAGTTTTGTCTCTATGATTTCGAAGTCGTCTGCTGCAGATGGGTTTTAAGTTTGAAAGGATTAAAACAAGCAGACGCACTCGCTGACAAGGGTGAGTCAACTGTAAACAATGTTAATTTGATAATTTACATATCATACATGTTTAATATGAGTGTATGAAATACATTAATGAATAAAACATCAACCTTAATGAAACTGTGTCATAATTTAACCGCGATTTTTTTTAAGACGTTGAATTTTTATACCGTAACTTTGTACTTAGTATTTCTATTCCTAATTCTAAACATTTCCTTTTATATATATACAAACACACACGTGGCTCCTTTTTCAAGCATGTATTACTGATATTTAGTAAATTACAAATGATTTGATCATATCTCTTTTTATCTACTATATCTAATTTGGGAAAGATGGATTTTCTTTTTATTAAAACAATCTTTTTTAACCCTTTACCTTTCTGAACAATAAACACATCTGCAATTGAATACGATTGAGGTGGAAAAGACAAGTTGCAAATACGGGACAATTTTATCTTCTTTTTTTTTTACATCATTCTTACTTTTGAATGACCATACTTAGTCTTTAATTGTATTGATTATCTATTCTTTCTGGCAAATGTTTTTTAACCCCTTTCCCCTCATATAGACGCTTTCTGACGCCTCTGCAGCAGACAGCTTTTTGAAAACATAGTGACAAAAGAAGAAATTGCACAAAACGTGCAATTTCTCCTTTTGCCTCAATGTTTTCCACTTTTTGTCATAGGTTATCCATTCAATTATGGAGATTTTCTATGTTTTTACAAAATAATTATATTCAAAGTCGTCTGCTGCAGAATTGTTGTATGAGCGAAAGGGTTAAAGCAGACGGCGTTTTGAAAACATAGTGACAAAAGAAGAAATTGCACAGAACGTGCAATTTCTCCTTTTGTCACAATGTTTTCCACTTTTAGTCATAGGTTATCCATCTGACAAAATACATTCAAAGTCGTCTGCTGCAGTATTGTCGTATGAGGGAAAGGGTTAAAGCAGACGGCGTTTTGAAAACATAGTGACAAAAGAAGAAATTGCACAGAACGTGCAATTTCTCCTTTTGTCACAATGTTTTCCACTTTTAGTCATAGGTTATCCATCTGACAAAATACATTCAAAGTCGTCTGCTGCAGTATTGTCGTATGAGGGAAAGGGTTAAAGCATTATCGTATGCTGCTGTTGGAAAGGCTTTAGCACAGAGTTTTAACCCTTATCCTGCTGTACGCGTCTTGAATTCAAGTTGTATTATTGATACAACGGTATTTCAGACCATTATCAAGAATTTCTCCTTTCGCCACAATGTTTTTCAAAAGTCGTCTGTTTTAGTGGCGTAAAGAAAGCGTCTACAAGTGGGAAAGGGTAAAACAAATAAACTATTACCCATCAGGGTTAATTAATTTTTTATCTTAACTGTTGGATCTTTCGAACTGATACACAGTCATGTATGTGGCGATCAATGAAGACAGTGATCAAACTTCATATACGTACAGACTGATTGCTGTCTTCGCAATTAGTGCAATTTTGTTTGTATGGTGTTTTACGCTGCATTTTAACAATATTTCAGTTAATTTACGACACTCATTTCGAGGGCTTAGCGTAAAACGGTTGTAACTAAAATACGTATTTTTTTACCAAGGTTAATCACCTCGCCATACAGTCTGTATAAGCGCTAAATCATTTTTCTTAGTAAACAATGGAAATATAGGTGCCATTGCTCGTTCTGAGCAATGGCACCTAAATTTGCATTGTTACAAATGAGTCAAAATTGCCCCTAAACCAGTGTTTTCAAAATAGGTTTTTAGTTTTGCTTTGTTTTTCTTTTGTCGCCATGTTTTCAAAAAGTAGTCTGCTGCAGAGGCTTCAGAAAGCGTATATATGAGGGAAAGGGCTAAATATTCTCTTGAGTTATCAACTCCTTCAGCAGATTCGTATCTTATCATATGAACAAATGGAGTAGCCCAATTTTGAACATGAAGAGTCTACTTTAGGAAATTTCGGCGTTGAAATAGTTAACTGAATTGTGTTACTTTCAAAATCAATGCTCTCGTGATCATTTGAATCTATATATTATATTTCCAAAATGCCGAACAACACCACTTTGCCGACCTGTGATGTTTGATCCCAATATAACTATACTGGCTATTCTACATTGACTGATACACTCTCCGACCGAACGGGAAGACAGTCTTGTACTGGTTTCTGGTTCTTCAGCAATCAGTCGGTCTGTGTTTAGCTTGGGCGGTCGATGCATGTACATGTTACTGTGTAGCACTTACTTGTCGACAAAACGTTCACTTCTTATACAACAGCATTCAAAGTCACCCACCATTACAAAGGGACGTAACTCTCTGTACATACAATACACTTGTAACACACGGACGGACGAACTGTTAACCCTTTCCCTCATACGACAATTCTGCAGCAGACGACTTTGATCATATTTTGTAAAAAAAAAATAGAAAATCTCTATAATTTAATGGATAACCTATGACCAAAAGTGGAAAACGTTGTGGCAAAAGGAGAAATTGCTCGTTCTGAGCAATTTCTTATTTTGTCACTATGTTTTCAAAAATCCGTCAGCTGCAGAGGCGTCAGAAAGCGTCTATATGAGGGAAAGGGTTAAGCATGTGTGAATTGTAAACAATTTGACATCAGTACATGTGCTAGATAGAAGAGAATATGTCGGAAGAGAATACCTCATGTATAAAGTACAGAATTCAGCAAGAAATTGATTTATATCCACACAGCCCCGAGTACAATTACGCTGTAATATGATGACCGAATAAATATTATGATTTAATATATTAATTGTACTTCAATATCTAGCCAGTCCCTTTATTCGGTATCAATTTTCCCCCTCTGCCGCAGGTTTGTTGTATGTGGGAAAGGGTTAATTAATTAAGCGTTGAAGAAAAACAGACAAGAAATTAATTTTAATTTTTTCAGGTTTTACACTTTACTTCGGTATGCATTTGGAATGTTTAAATACAACTAGTTTGTGCATCACAGCACATATAAGAGAATGTGTTAATTGGTCGGTGTTTTACGCTGCTTTCAACACATTTTCAGTTAAATCACGGAGTTTTCTTGGGTGTATTACCAGTTATACTGCTCCATTAATTAATCCTGACAAACGAGATAGCTATTTTAAATAAGCTTAATGCTTTCTGATCAAGCCTTTTGTCTTCTTTTTAAATGGTGATTTAGTGATTTACGCCATTTTCAACAGTATTATAAGCACCAGATATGTCACGGGTATTTTAATAATACCAATATTACTACTATTTTTTTTTAAGTCTTTGATATGACTTGATCGAACCCCGATTTCCCGCGAAACTTCAACGCTTGCCTTACGTTAACGCCTGCGCCGATAACAAGCTAGCTCCCAGATCACAAACATGACAAGCAGGATTACAAGGGATATACCTATATGAACTGAAAATCAAGCAGACGGCTTTTTGAAAACATGGCGACAAAAGAAGAAATTGCTCAAAACGAGCAATTTCTCCTTGTGTTACCATGTTTTCAACTCTATTCAATTATTGTACTTTTATTTTAAGGGAGTTTCCAATTTTGTTGGGGTATTTTTTCAAAGCCGTCTGCTGCAGATTTATTGTATGTTGGAAGAGGGTTAAATATATTGAAGAAAATAGGACAATGTCACTATTTGAAATGATTTGAGCCACTTCAAACGAAACTGTATCGTATCGTATTCCGTTTTGTATCCCTTTTTGGCACTTCAAATAGGAACTTTAGAGTTGAACCATTTAGGTAAAATTCGTTAGAAGTTACGCAAATATCTCTTCTAAACGAAGAGGGGGACGTCGAAGGTTCTGGCAAGACACTCTGTATACAAAGCCTGGTCGGATTGATCACAATGCGCATGTGCAACAAGACCTTCCCTCGTTTTCCCTGACTAAGTTCAATTTTATGAGAAGTTAAAATGATATCCATACCGAACACAATATGATAATTATGAGTCTTGAATTCAACCTTGCGGTCAGGTATGGTGAAATCCACATACCTTTTCATATTTATTTTGCGTATAATAACCCTTTTCCACACGCAGACGTACTTTGGTTTATCTGAAGCAGACGACATTTGAAAAGAAATGTGGCAAAAGGAGAAATTTCTCAAACTGAATAAATTACTAACTTCGCCAGAGTCGGTTTATCTGAATTCATAATTAATCGCTGTATTTTTGAGAACTTACTTCATGTTGGCCTAGATGTGTTCAAAGTCTTCTACCACAGAGTGTTTCTCTGTGAGAAAGAGGTTAACCCTTTCCCACCTGCAGACGCATTTTGACGCAATAGCAGCAGGCGACTTTTGAAAACATTGTGGCCAAAGGTGAAATTGCTCATGATGAGCAATTTCTCCTTTGGCCACAATTTTTTCAACTTAATTTAACAATTCAGCTATCTTTAATGGAGATTTTTCAGGTTTTGGTCACTATGTTTTCAAATCCGTATGCTGCAAATTTGTTGTATGTGAGAAAGAGGTTAAAATACCCGACCCAGATCATTGATAATGACTGCAAGATAAATCTTTAAGATTGTCTGTAACATTTACTAGACATAATGCGTTTACTAAATTTTACTAAAATAATAATAATAATAATAAATAATTTACTAAACATAATGCGTTCGATCACTTAAGTTTAAGTTTAAGTTTCGTTGGTTAATTTGATCACTTTGTTAAGCGAGAACATGTACGAACAAACTCAGTAATTTTTTCAGCGCCAAAGGCAATTTCTAGGTTTTTGCAAACATTACAGATTCAGGTGAGTCAGATCGTGACGAGCTGTCTCACCTGAAATCAGCATTGTTTGCCTTCCTTTAAGTTATAAAACTATTCCAAAACTCCTACAAAGAGAGAAAGGATGACGCCCGCTTTTGAACATAGTAGAGTCTACTTTAAACAATTTGGCGCTGCAAGATTTAACCAGCACAGTACCCTAGGTTCTTCATACATGACGTTTTAAACGCCCAATAGAAATGACGCATTGAGATCGAAATGGGAGAACAACACCATGAAATCGGAAGCTTATAGACACGATCAAACTATTCTATTGAGTTTTATTCTGACCCTTTTCATTATCCCAAAACCCTTCTCCATTATGTTGTAGTTGTAGTGTCTGGCTTGGGAGCGCAAAGACCGAGGTTCGTGAAATCGCTGACATCACGGCACTTAACACTGTTAGACTTTACCCGCAATAGATATTTGAACCGTAAAATTATTAACATTCCAAATGAGTCGGTTGGCTTGTAGCCTCACAATCCAATCTAACAATGGGATTAGTTTAAACTTATTATTTATTTTACTTCGATTGCGAAACAAGCTTTCAGCTTATATTAATCACTCTCGATGTCTGCTTCCTGGAGACTTAAACAGAACTCGTACCATTTCTGTGGAAAACCCCCCCAAGTTAGAACCCGCTCTTCACGGGGACTCGAACTCGAGACTCTTGGTACGAGAGACTGACGCTCTACCTCTGCACCACTGTCTTCCACAGACAATAGGATTATTTCGGCCAAATTCGTCATTGTGAAATCATACTGGCTCAGTAAAATAATGTGGAATTCTCGTCGAACGGCGTTCTATGCGTATTCGTCCATATAGGAGCCGTCCCGCGAGAAAACCAACATTGTGGACTCTGCGTAAAGCATCGACCCGGATCAGCATAAACATGCAGCACAGGCTTACCCGGATAGACACCAAGGTTCGATCCGCGGCGAGGTGATACCAAAGACTTGATTCCTCCTTGGCGATTGAAGGGTTGTGGCTATAGTATTATGACTGCTGCGCTGGCATCAGAATAAGCTTACCAGAAGTAATGGTAGTTTAAACAGGAAACGCCGTGATATGACTAAAATACTGTTGAAAGCGGCATAGGACACCATTCTTGCTTTCCAGGTTTATTTTCTTAAGTGAATACAACGTTAAGAGAGTAGTTTTATTTCGTCACATGCGAAGAAAAAACACTTTGTAAAAGAAAAAGGTAGATAAACAAACAGGGAATAAAGAAATCAATTACATCTACCACAATAATGTGTATATAACTTGAATATCTAATATTTGTTTGTGTTGATGTTGCTTCACGCCACTGTAAACTATCTTTCATTTCCACCACGGCGTATCCTGGGTAAATTACCTGTACTATCCGTATTTATTTAACCTGACACCGATGGTCGAAGTGCGATCCCCACAACCTTAACCATTTCCCACATACAGACGCTTTTTGACGCCTCTGCAACAGACGACTTTAGAAAACATCGTGACAAAAGGAGAAATTGCTGAAAACGAGCAATTTCTCCTTTTGCCACAATGATTTCATATCTTTTCAATAATTTAACTTTCATTTATAGAGATTTTTCAAATGTTTGCCTAAATAATTTTCAAAGTCGTCTTCTGAAGATTTGTTGTATGTGGGAAAGGGTTAAGCGCCAACGAGGGACGCCATTATTTCCATGTTTACTTGGTGCCGCTTCCATTTTATTGATTGATTGGGGTTTAACGCCGTTTTTAACAATTTCTCAGTTATATCACGGCGGCCAGTTCACCTACTCATGCATTTCCGGGTTTTCTCACACCAGTACTCCACACAACAATCTTCCCAAGCAACTGGCTGCTTTTCCACATAGACTTAGCCCATTGGTGGAAGACGAATGACGCATGTCGCATTGACTTTTGTCAATCGTCGGAAAGAAAGTTGGCCGAGCCGGGATTCGAACTCACAACCCCTGGATTGACGGCCCGCGTCGCTACCGACTGAGCTACCGGTGCCGCTTCCAAGAATTTCATATAGGACTCAGATACAAAATAATCACTTATTAAACGTAAGGGTCCAATAAAATCCGCATCGATTAGTTTCAGTGCACAATACAAACCAATCGATCATCATTAAGAAGTCCAATACGGGGTTTGAAGTAACACTCATCCTTATCTTGTCAATTGTTTGGGTTTTTTCAAATATCTTCTTTAGCACATATAACTACTTTTCAGACTTAACCTTCCATCATATAAAGACGATTTCTGCAGTTGACGACTTTTGAAATCATTGTGACGAAACGAGAAAGTGCTCTTGATAAGCTATTTCGCCTTTGCGAAAACACAAAATTCTCAACTCTATTGAATACTATAGATATTTTCCATTTTTTGGCTAGATATTTTCAAAGTCGTCTGCTTTATATTCATTGTATGTGGGAAAGGGTTACGATCCCGTATAGTGACTTAGAGAGTTTTGATCAGATTGATGTAAAAGAGCGAAATAGCTCCGTTTTAAACTTCATTTCAATGTTTTGTTCTAATACACACATATGGCCTTACTACAGGTTAGCTAACAGAATGGATACATCAATTGAGTTTTAACCCTTTCCCTCATATAGACGCTTTCTGACGCCTCTGCAGCAGACGGCTTTTTGAAAACATAGTGACAAAAGAAGAAATTGCACAAAACGTGCAATTTCTCCTTTTGCCACAATGTTTTCCACTTTTTGTCATAGGTTATCCATTCAATTATGGAGATTTTCTATGTTTTGACAAAATACGTTCAAAGTCGTCTGCTGCAGAATTGTCGAATGAGGGAAAGGGTTAAATGTGTACATGTTAGTTGGCAGTTTCCCAATTAGTCCTCCTCCATCTGATAACGACCTTCACCGTCCACGTGTAACTTACACCAGCTTGCGTAGATTATGATGAGACTCGACAAATGTACGGTTTGATATAAGCTTAAACTGTTCAGAAATGCCAACTTGTACATCTTCCCACGGACGCGCTCATATGTTATAGCTTGTGAAAGATAAGGGGGATACTACAATGTTTAGAAAGATAAGGGTGATACTACAATGTTTAGGATATATTGATTGATTGTTGGTGTTTTACGCTATTTCAGTTATATCACTACGTTTCCTGGGTCGCTATTTCAGTTATATCACGGCGTTTCCTGGGTAAGTAACCAGTACTACTGGTCCATTTATCCTGCGATGCTAATCATGCAACCCTGAGCGCCAAGGAGAGCAGCCATTACAACTTTTTTTGAATTCTTTGTTATGACCCGACCGGGGATCGAACCCGCGACGTCCCGCCCCCGAGGCGGAAGCTCAGTTAATTCAGACCCGGCGGCCAACTTTCTTTCGGACGATTGACAAAAGTCAATGCGACATGCGTCATTCGTCTTCCATCAATGGGCTAAGTCTATGTGGAAAAGCAGCCAGTTGCTTGGGAAGATTGTTGTGTGGAGTACTGGTGTGAGAAAACCAGGAAATGCACGAGTAGGTGAACTGGCCGCCGTGATATAACTGAGAAATTGTTAAAAACGGCGTTAAACCCTAATCAATCAATCAATCAATCAATCAATCAGTTAATTCAGTTAAATATAAGTGTTTACTGGCAGCAGTTTTCTCAGTTAAAGCTCAAATGGTTTTCTTTCCTCATCGACTATATTTAATGCAATTGCTGGAAGACGTATGTCGCTAGTCAGAATTACCTTTTATAAATTATCGGAAAGAATGATTGGCCGAGCAGCGGTTCGAACTCAGGACCCCACGGTCGTTTGATAATCCTCGTCACTACCGACAAAAAAATCTGTCGAAACTAATGAGCCGTCCCACGAGAAAACCAACAGTGTGGACTCTGCGTTAAGTATCGACCTAGATCAGCCTAAGCATGCCGCGCAGGGTTACCCGGACCCTTTGTAAACAATGCAAATTCAGGTGCCATTGCTCAGAACAATCAATGGCACTACCCGGATAGACACTTTTTCGCCTCATGTGGATGTTCTGTTTCAGGAATCATTACTCTATACCTCCACCCCCCTGAGACGGAATGTGCAGGCTGATCTGGGTCGATACATTACGCAGAGGCCATAATGTTGGTTCTCTCGCGGGGGACGGGTCAAATCATAAAGTATGCGATGCAGTAGAAATAATTATAGCAAAAGGAGCCTCGTAGCCACACTGACTGAACTAAGGAGGATCAAACCCGCGACGCTCGGTTTCTGATACGAGTGAACTACCTAGTAATGACGGGTACTTCTGAAACGTTTGTTAAAGTGAGCTACAATCCATACCCCATTCCCCGTCGCAGTATTAACAATATTTCATATGATGAGAAACCTATTTTCGCAGTCAGTCATGCAGATTGTTTTAAAACGTTATGTCCGCTGTATTCCAAGTTCATGCATATTGGTGAATACATTAAACAGACTCGTAACGTAATGGGCTGCTATTAAACTATAGCGTTACAATAAATGTAAATAATTTATTCTGTAAGGTTAAAACACTCATCTCGCGGCAAATTTGTGGTTGAGTTATATAAATTGAAAAGCGAGGACCCTATGGCAGATTTTAAAGCCGTATATAATTATTATATATTCAAATACCGTTTTGCTGCAGAGGCGTAAAAGTCCGTCTGTACCATGGGAAATGTGCTTGGTCGAAAGTTGATAGATTGATTGACGTTTAACGATTTTCTAGTTATATCGCGGTCGTCTGTTCATATCTCCATGTGTCTCCTGGGATTCTCCGGGGATTCCCCTGGGATTTTCCTGGGATTCTCCTGGGATTCTCCCGGGATTCTCCTGGGATTCTCACACCAATACTGCACTTAACGGTCTTAACCCTTTCCCTAAAACGACAATTCTGCAGCAGACGACTTTGAACATATGTTGTCAAACAATGGATAATCTCTATAATTGAATGGATAACCTATGACTAAAAGTGGAAAACATTGTGGAAAAAGGAGAAATTGCTCGTTTTGAGCAATTTTTTCTTTTGTCACTATGTTTTCAAAAAGCCGTCTGCTGCAGAGGCGTCATAAAGCGTCTATATGAGGGAAAGGGTTAATATCTCCATGTGTCTTCTGGGATTCTCCCGGGTTTCTCACACCAATACTCAACTCAACGGTCATTAAGCAGCTTATTGGCTGCTTTTTTACATAGACTGTTAGCCCATTGGTGTAGGACCAATGAAGCGTTTTTCAAACGATGAAAATTATGTCGTCACTGACTAAGCTAATCGGACCCGACCAGCATTGCCGAAAGACGATTCTTGTTATGTATTTATAAATTGACAGTTCAACGTATGTGGACACTACTTTATAAATACTTGGGGGAAACAAACATGCTCATCTTTACACACACTCGGGATCACTTTAACCTTACACACCCATACAACAAATATGCATACGACTTTGAAACCCAAAGTATGAAAAAAAAAAAGGTAAATAATTGAATAGAGAAGTAAAGAGTTTGTGCCATCTTGCAGATCGCCACTTTTAATACAGGAAAGCAACCTACTTTAACTGACACAAGACAAATGAATGTGTATGATAATTTAGCGTAAAAATGTAAAACGTGAAAACCATTTCAACACGTCTGCATATCATTATAGTAAAACTCATTCAACATTTAACCCTTTCCCTCATACGACAATTCTGCAGCAGACGACTTTGAACGTATTTTGTCAGAGCATAGAAAATCCCCATAATTGAAAGGATAACCTATGACAAAAAGTGGAAAACATTGTGGCAAAAGGAGAAATTGCACTTTTTGTGCAATTTATTCTTTTGTCACTATGTTTTTAAAAAGCCGTCTGCTGCAGAGGCGTCAGAAAACTTTTATATGAGGGAAAGGGTTAAGACTCCCGCTGTTATATATTAATTGAATAAGTGATCCGAGTAGCGTGTTTCAATCGACGTTAGAATTTAAATTCGCACAGTATTAAGTCATACTTTTGAATCATTTCAAAATGTTGTTATATACATTGTATATCCAGTGTTGCGCCTTTTGACGCATATGCATCAAACAATGTTTGTCTTTAAATTAATTCAATTTCTATTTGATCGCATTGATGGTTTCAAAGTCTGCTGCGTATTTGCTGGATTTGGGAAGGGGTTATTAACTAGTGTTTTAACAGAGAATACAAGTATGAACTATCTTTCTGAATCACTGTGTGTGACTTGATCCACATACTCGCTCCATTATCCTTAAGTTACCCAGTCTTAGTATTGCCGGGGGATAGTGGGCAGCTTGATGCTCGCGCAATAGACACTAAACTTTAGCGTTAACCCAAGCCCACATACAACACGTCTGCAGCGGACGACCTTGATAAAAGTTGTCAACAAAATGGAAACTATCTATACAAAAAAATAACTTTCTTTTGTTATACAGTTGAAATGATTGTGACAAAAGGAGAAATTGCTCATGATGAGCAATTTTCTCCCTTTGTCACAATCTTTTTCAAAAGTCGTCTGCTGCAGAGGCATCAGAAAGCTTCTGTATGAGGGGAAAACGAGAAAACCCATGTTCGTTTCAACGAAACGAAGTCGGTTTTCGTGGAAATATTACTGCAAGATACCGGATTATTTTGGTATCCGATGAGTGTCTATGGTTTGATCGTTTTCTATATCGAGAGGCATTTACATTTTTTTTAAAGGAACAACTGTGTCTCCTGTAATTAAGCCAAGGTTATGGACTGGTATACAGACACACGAACGTGACCCATAAGGATTCCCGAGTCAAGCCAGATCACAAAAACATACAGTTAAAACTTATTTGTGTCCAATATTCAAAAATAAAGAAGAAGTTAAGATAAATTTACTCCATGGTTTGTGTTCGTTGATTGATTGATTGTTTGGTGCTTTACGCCGCTTTAAACAATGTTTCAGTTATATCACGGTGCTTCCTGGGTTAGTTACCAGTACTACTGGTCCTTTTTTGGTCCAGTTGTAATCCTGAGCGCAAAGGAGGGTTGCCCTTTTTTAAAGTCTTTGGTATGATCCAATCGGGATCGAACCCGCGAACTCCCACACCAGGGCGGATGATCTACCACTCCGGTTTGTGTTGGATGACCACTGTTTCCATTACAAAAGAAGCGGAGATTGTAGGCTTTTCTCGAAATGCAGCCGAGCCCGATTTGCTGAGTCAGTGACGACGAGTGGTATCAATTTAGATGCCCTTCCAATAATTCTTCCAAATGAGTGTCAAACATTATTCTGACTAGCGCCTTCCATAACTTGATTAAAATAGTACATGTGCAAAGTCTACCAATTGCTTGGGGGAAATTGTTTATTTATTTATTGGGGTTTTACGCCGCTTTCAACATTATTTCAGTTATATCACGGCGAAGGTTCACTTATTCATGATCCCTTGGTAAACAAACCAGTACTAGGCTAGAAAAAATGCCTTGCCCAAGGGCACTCCATCATGACCGAGGTGCCGTTGAACCAGGGACACCCGATTTCGATATCCCGACGCTAACTATTCGACCACAGCGGATTCCCTTGGGGGAAATTGAGGATCAGGTATTGGTGTGAGAAGGTCAGCATACACATGGTAAAATGGCAGCCGTGATATGAGTGAAACAACTGTTGAAAACGGCTTTAAACTATAATCAATAAATTGATTGAAACGCAACTGCATCATTATGTTGCTCCGTGGTCCACAGATGACGCACCAAAATAGGTAACGTATATCGAGATAAATACACCTGTAACGTTGTCATGGAAATAGAAAAGTTCGGGATGGTCGATTTAACGATGTCTCTCTCACGCATGAGCGGGTTCTAACATAATTTTTTGTTTTAACCATTTCCCACATGCAGACGCATTTTGGCGCAATAGCAGCAGACGACTTTTGAAAACATTGTGGTCAAAGGTGAAAACGCTCATGATGACCACAATGTTTTCAAGTTTATTTAACAATTAAGCTATCTTTTATCGACATTTTCCAGGTTTTTGCCACAATGTTTTCAAAGTTGTCTACTGCAGATTTGTTGTATGTGAGAAAGGGTTAAACCTTTTCGCCCTTGCAAACATATTGTAACGCATTTACAACAGATGACTTTTGAAAACTTGTGTAAAAACGAGAAATTTCTTATAATGAGCAATGTCTCCATTTGTGACAATATTTTCTATTATAGAAATTAATCATATTTTAATTTCTAGTCATGTTTAAAATCGTGGGAAAGGGTTAAGATCAGTAAAATTCTAAAATAGCGCTACTGATGTAACCTTTAGCCGTTGAAATATACAGCAACCTAGCAAAAGTTGATCTGCATCTAGTCCAATTCACTTTAGAACCTAAATGAAGTAGTGATTAGTCGAAGTCGAAAATAACCTATGAAATACTTCATGTGATCGATGTGTTCGAGTGATCGACGTGTTCGTGTGATCGACGTGTTTATGTGGTCGATGTGTTCGATTTATCGACGTCTTCGAGTGATCGACGTGTTCGAATGAACGCTGGTTTTATGATTAATTCATTTATGTATTGTAAGGTTCGTTATTCATATATATATATATAGATATATATATAATAGTTTAGTGCGAAAAGCAAGCCAATGTAAGACCATATAAAGACAAAAACTAGACGACACTATACAACTTATAAGATAACTATTGTGTTTCTTTATCAATAATGCTGAATTATTTGAAAATGCAGTGCATATTGGTAGAACTACATTCAGGCGTAGGCAACATGAGAACTGGAATTAACGAGGTTAGTCCTGAGTTTCCCGTAACTATACTTCTTTGGTAAACCAAAGAAATAAAAACACAACAGATTGATCGCATTCTGATGTATTCACTTCGTTAGGGAAACGAAAACCAAGATGAGATAAAGGGCTTGTTTATGAGTTTGCATTCAAACTTATGACGAACTATGATTGTGACATTATTACCTAATAAATATGAAATATAAAGGTATATAAAACTTCCAATCTTGACAGACTACTTGCTTTGAGTCAAAAAACCATACAGCCTTTGAAGTTGTACTTGATCAACGATCATTCGATGACTTACGAGTAGAGCGGACGTCGATCTACAACACACCAAGAGGCAGTTAGTCCTGTGTAACCCTGTCTCATACGAAGACGCATTTTAACGCCTCTGTAGCAGTCGACTTTTCAAAACACTGTAGCAAAAGGAGAAATTTCTCAAATTGCCACAATGTTTTCAACTATATATGAAATTTATATTTTAATTTTTAGAGATTACCTATAATTTTGCCTATATATTTTCAAATTCATCTACAGATTTGTTGTTTGGGGGAAAGGATTAAGCTCAAGAGGCACATACAAAGAAATCTCTCCAGAGCAACATATGACGAAGCGAATAGAGGTGTTGCTGTGTGGAGGTTTTTCATTCTCAGATATAAACCTTTTTTGTGTGTACAAGTAGACAATGTTAAAAAGCATCTTAGCTAAAAACTGCTCGTAACGAGGAATCTCTTTGCCCAATTTGATTTCCACTCTTTCCTAAAATGATTCATTCTTTGGTACAGAAAGTATATTTATTATTCGCCATCAACGGACAAATTTGATATATCGGTCGGCAGAGATGCCGTTTTACGAAGTGTCACTGTACCTCTTATATGTTGAACGATGATCAACCAAATAACTCGCTACAAACTACAACACATTGATGAAAGGCAGGAGAACAATTTCTTGATTAACTCGTGATGAGTAATTTCTCCTTTTGTCAAAAAACGTTCCACTTTATTCAATGTTTTTACATTAATTTTATTTTTAACAGTATGGACTTTGCGTAATGTATCAGCCTGCGCAGTCCGCGCAGACTGATCTGGGCCGACACATTCCGTCTCAGCGGAATAGAGTAATGATTCCTGTAACAGAAAATCCTAGGAAGCGAAAAATGTCTATCCGGGTAAGCCTGTGCGGCATGCTGAGGCTGATCCGGGTCGATACTTTACGCAGAGTTCACAATGTTGGGTTTTCTCACGAGACGGCTCACATGTTCAAAGTCGTCTGATGCAGATACGGTATGTATATAGGAAAGTGTTAACTATGCTACACTTATCCAAGATACTTGGGCTACTAACCAGATGGGCTACTAGGTTAGGAAATCCAATATGATTGATTGATTGAATAATTGATGGGGTTTTAACGCCGTTTTCTACAATGTTTTAGTCAAATCACGGCGACCAGTTCATCTACTCATGTGTTTCCTAGCTTTATCACAACATACTTTCCAAGCAACTGGCTGCTTTTCCACATAGACAGTAAGCCCTTTGGTTGAAGACGAATGACGCTTGACACAGTGACTTTTGTCAAACGTCGGAAAGAATGTTGGCCGAGCTGGGATTGAAACTCAAAAACCCTAGATTGACAGCCCGCGTCGCTACCGACTGATTTACCGGGGCTCGGCAAATCAAACATGAACATGCGTTGGGTAAAGGATAGTTTTTATATACAGGTATTTATTTGTTCGAGAACGGACGGTTATAAATTAACTAATTATAACTATAGAGTAAGGGTTCATCGTCCCTTTAATTATCTGTCCACGGCTAAGACGTAAAATTTGACAGGCTGGTGACATAGGGATATAAAGATTGAAATTAACTTGGCTAACGGACAACCGTGCAGGACCTGTGAGCTTTAATAAGTGTCTTAAAATAATACATTTGAGCGGTCCCGCGAGAAAACCAACATTGTGGACTCTGCGTAAAGTATCGACCCAGATCAGCCTAAGCATGCTGGATTTTCTGTTTCAGGAATCCTTACCCTACACATCTATCCCCCTGAGACGGAATGTGTCGGCCCGGATCAGTCTGCGCGGACTACATTACGCACTACGCAGAGGCCGTAATGTTGGTTTTCTCGCGGGACGACTCATTTGACACTCAACAAATAGAATTAAAGATTTCACCACTCTTTGGTATGTTTCTTTTAAAAATACATTTAAAATGTGTTCACATTGCAATATTTAAACAAGGTCAAGGCTAAATGCCATTGCTACTTAATATAAATAAATAAGTAGAACAAATTTATAATTAGAGGGTGTTTTTCCCCCTTATGAAAATTTATAATTTTTATATTTTAAAATATATAATATGTATTTGGCTTTTAACATGTGATTGAATCAAATCTTTTATAAAACACGTCGTGGTAAAACGAAAATGTCTATTTCCTTTATTTAAAATGTGTTCACATTACAATATTTAAACAACGTTAAGGCTAAATGCCATTGCTACTTAATCTAAATAAAAAAGTAGAAACAATAATATAATTAGAGTTTCCCCCCATAGCTTATGAAAATTTGTATTTGTTATATTTTAAAATATATATGTTTTTGGCTTGTAACATGTGATTGAATCAAACCATTTCTAAACGTCGTGGTAAGATGAAAATGTCTTATGACTATTTCCTTTATTTTAGGATGTTTCTCCCCATTATGTATACAAATATGTATTTGGCTTTTAACATGTGATTGAATCAAATCTTTTATAAAACACGTCGTGGTAAAACGAAAATGTCTATTTCCTTTATTTAAAATGTGTTCACATTGCAATATTTAAACAACGTTAAGGCTAAATGCCATTGCTACTTAATATAAATAAAAAAGTAGAAACAATAATATAATTAGAGTTCCCCCCCATAGCTTATGAAAATTTGTATTTGTTATATTTTAAAATATATATGTTTTTGGCTTGTAACATGTGATTGAATCAAACCATTTCTAAACGTCGTGGTAAGATGAAAATGTCTTATGACTATTTCCTTTATTTTAGGATGTTTCTCCCCAACCCATCCCCCCACAATAACCTAACAAAATATTACAATTAACAGCATAAAACAGCATAGACGAATGTCGTAAACACATAAGTCAAGAAATGATGAATATTATCTCAATTGCTCAATAGTTCGAACATGTTAAATCTATTACATGTATATCTGCATACAATTACTTCAAAATGTTGTTTGCAAAACTCTAGTTAATATAAAACTGTACAGGTGTTTACAATCAAATACAGCGCAATTTTTAACTTTACGTTTAAATAAATGTTTATAATGTTTATCGATATCTTCCGGGTTTTCGTTGAATTTGTGAGCAATCATGCGTAAATCGAGGGCTTGGCGTGAAACGGTTGTAACTAAAAACCTATTTTAAAAACCCTGGTTTAGGGGCAATTTTGACCCCTGTGTAAACAATGCAAATTTAGGTGCCATTGCTCAGAACGACCAATGGCACCTAAATTTCCATTGTTTACCAAGAAAAAAGATTTAACACTTATAAAGACTTTATGGCCAGGTGATTAAACTTGGTAAAAAAATACCGATTTTAGTTACAACTGTTTCACACCAAGCCCTCGAAATAAAACCGATTATTTGAATGATTTTGTCATGATAAAACGGTAACTCGATATAAATAAAGCGAAACTAAATCTAATCCTATAACCTTTCCAACAAGCGAGCAGTAGACGTCTTTGAAAAAATGAATTTAATGAAAATAGTTGAAAACAATGTGACAAAAAGTGAATTTCTCATTTTACCACAATGTTCTCAAATGCCGTATACCGCAGATGACATAAATCGTCTGTATGCAAGCAAGGGATAAAGTACTCAGAGTATACATCGAAATAAAGATTTATTGATATGCCATTTGGAACCTTCCCGAAATAAAACTATTTCAGCCGTTCAACGAGATAACCAACACTATGGACTCTGCTTAAAGTATCGACCTAAATCAGCCTGCGGTGTCCGCGCAGGTTAATCCGGGCCGACACATTTCGTCTCAGGGCGGGTAGAGGTAGAGAGTAATGATTCTTGAAACAGAAAATCCACAGGAGGCGAAAAGTGTCTGTTCAGGCTTGCCTGCGCGGCATGTGTTAGGCTTATCCGGGTTGATACTAAACGCAGTTGTTTCTTTGCTCGATACTTTGAAATGACTTAGTCGGCATCCTGCTATACGGTCATTGACCCTTTCCCACATATAACAAATCTTCAACAGATGACTTTGAAAGTATCTAGGCAAACACACAGAAACGCTCTATAAATATAGGTATAATTACTGAAAAGAGTTGAAAACATTGTGGCAAAAGGAGAAATTGCTCGATTTGAGCAATTTCTTCTGTTGTCACATTGTTTTCAAAAGTCGTCTGCTGCAGATGTGTCAAAATGCGTCTATAGGTGTGAAAGTCGTGAACAGTAAAAATGGGTCACTCTGTCACATATGTGCAAACTTATACCGGTCAACATCGTCAAGTTTCAATCTATCCATTATTTTCATTTGATATGTTTTAGGGGAAAAGGGCCAGCATTAAAGAGACAGACCATGCAATGAGTGATTGATTGCTTTATGTTTGTTTAGTGTTTTCTCCGCTTCCAAAAAGTTCAACAAAGTTACCAGTGCTACTGGTTCATTTATCCTGGCACCAGCAAGTCAGTCGTTATGCTAACCCCGCAGCCCTGAGCACATAGGAGGGCAGCCACTCCTTTCCAATTTTAAATTCTGTGGTATGACCCGGGGATCGAACCCACCTACTCCCGCTACCGAGGCATTGACGATGCAATAAATTGCGCAGTTTGATTAGAGGTTAAGGCGTTATTTTTATTGAGTAAAAAACCCCACCAGAAACATGTTTACCCCACCACCATACCGTAACAAGCCGGTTGGTTTCAGTACTTTCAGGTCTTTCATTCATAATCATAATAATCTATAAGGCGACTGCTGCAGATTTGTTGTTCGCGGTAAAGGATTAACCCATTTAGCGCCAATGACTATATTGAGGGTTTTTGCGAACAATACAGATTCAGGTGAGTCAGCTCGTCACGAGCTGTCTCACATGAAATCATTATTAGTTGTTTTTTAGTTGTCAAAATATTCCAACAATATTTTTTTCACATGAATAATGTGGTCGTCCGATTTCGACCATGGAAGAGCCTACTTTAGAGTATTCGGCGGCCCTGAAAAACATTAATACCAGTTTACTTTTGAAGATCTCATCAGCAACTTTCACCACATTTTGTTGGCTTGATTTTTCAAATACCGTGGGATAATAACAACCCTCCATATCATGATGTACCCAAGCATTCAAAATTAGTGAAAACGTTCATATTCAACACGACCCTCTAAGGCGAAGAAATGCCCGAAATTAACTCTTTCCAAATACGCATTTGCACCAGACGACATTCGAATATTTTGTGGCGAGAGAAGATATTGCTCGTAATAAGCCATTTCTCCAGTTACCACCATTTTTCAACTCTACTCAAAATGTATTCTCTCATTAATACAGAGTTTCAAATGCTTTTGCTTTAATGTTTTCAAAGTCGTCTGCTCCAGATGTGTCGCACATGTATGTGGGGAAGGGTAAATTGAACATGAATCTATCAGTATGATTGTCTAAGGGAGTTGTCGGATCATCACAGAATCAGAGTAATAGCTGCATATGAGCATATGAGAAAACCAACATTATGGCATCTGCGTAATGTATCGACCCAGATCAGCCTGCGCAGTCCGCGCAGACTGATCCGGGCCGACACATTCCGTCTCAGGGGGATAGAGGTATAGATTAATTATTCCTGAAACAGAAAATCCACAGGAGGCGAAACGTGTCTATCCGGGTAAGCCTGCGCGGCATGCTTAGGCTGATCCGGGTCGATACTTTACGCCACAATGTTGGTTTTCTCGCGGGACGGCTCTTATGCATGATCAGACAAACATAAACGTAAACCATGGGAACAACATACAATATCTGAAATTTCGTCGCGAAAGCATTTTTCAAATACATGTATCAGGATTGAGTCAAGTAAAACTTGAATTGAGGATGTTGTTGACAAATGCATTTAAGGACTGCCTATCTATTCATGCTCTCAACTTCTAGTTAACTATGTTTGTTTGTTAGAACGTCCTTTAAAAGTTTCTGTTAACAATTGGTTAACCCTTTCCCTCATATAGACGCTTTCTGACGCCTCTGAAGCAGACGGGTTTTTGAAAACATAGTGACAAAAGAAGAAATTGCACAGAACGTGCAATTTCTCCTTTTGCCACAATGTTTTCCACTTTTTGTCATGGGTTATCCATTCAATTATGGAGATTTTCTATGTTTTAACAAAATACGTTCAAAGTCGTCCGCTGCAGAATTGTCGTAGGAGAGAAAGGGTTAAAAATGCGAATTCGGTTTAATTATACTGAGCAGATAAAGCGGGCGATCTAAATCTACACGAGTCGCAAATGCCAAAAGCTGCTCGTCAAGCAGTTGGTACTGTAAAGTGATTGTAACAAGAAGCAATACGAGGGCTTGGCGTTTTTTTTTTTACCAAGGTTAATCACTTCTCCAAAAAGTCTTTATAAGCGTTAAAACATTTTTCTTGGTAAGCAATGGAAATTTAGGTGCCATTGCTCGTTCTGAGCAATGGCATCTAAATTTCCATTGTTTACAAAATGGTCAAAATGGCCCCTAAACTAGGGTTTTCAAAATAGGTTTTTAGTTACAACCGTTTCTCACCAAGCCCACGAATATGTCTGCCGATGCCCGAAAGTGTTCATTCAGCACAGTAGAAAAAGTAAAAATATCATTTCTAATGTGCATCGAAAACGTCAACCACTATGAAAGGGAAACACGTATGTGTGTCCATAAATGTTTGATTAAAATATGTTGACGTTTCTTTTTCCAATCAATTTACTTTTAATTTCATTTCATTTCACGAGAAACGAATTTCACCAAAGCATGAATGTAAATTACGGTTAACCCATTTCTTCACACTGACAGGGAATCCGCTGTGGTCGAGTGGTTGGCATCGGGGATTTCGAAACCGGGTCTCCCGGGTTCGATCCGCAGTCGCGGCAATTCGGTCATGGTGGAGTGCCCTTGGGCAAGGCACATTTTCTAGCCTAGTACTGGTTTGTTCACCCAGGGATCATGAATAATTAAATTTAAATGCGCGCTAAATGACCTTAGCTGTCGATGCGCCGTAAAACAATATACATTCATTCACACTGACAACATTTGACACCTGCCAATGAACATGACTTTTGTAATATTGCAATAAAAGCTGAAATTGCTCAAAACGAGCAAATTCACCTTTAATTTTAATATTGTCAACTCTTTATTAAAAAAAAGATTGTAAAGCAGACGGCATTTGAAAAGTCATGTGAAGTAATGGGTTAACGTGAATCCTTTCACACGGAAGGCCACGGACATGTAGCTACCATGAACTAGTTCTTCTATCCGGATGAATCGGGGCAGTATATTAGGGTCATTTTACTTTAGAAGTTTGACACCCCCATTTATCAATACACAAATATTCAAGACGAGTTGTATTCGTATCAAGTTATACCAATGCAGAGCCCATTTCTTCATACAGCAACTCTTCTGCACTTAAAATACATCTAAACAAAATATGAACAGAACAGAACAAAATATGGACGATAGGGGGATGGCCGTATCTACGGTGTGAGAACTTGTTGTCAGACCAGTTTGCCAATAATATATTTGTAAATCTGAATTGTGTTCTGTATGTATATTTTCTATGGGCTATACAATAAGTTTAAAGTAAAATAACAACATATGGGAAGTCTTTATAAATGAAAGTAAAATTATTGAAAACTTGAAAACAGTATGGCAAAGTGAGAAATTGCTAATGAGTTACTATTTATTATTTAAATGTAGCCACGATGTTTTCGAAAAAATGAGCCGTCCCGCGAGAAATTCAACATTGTGGCCTCTGCGTAAAGTATCGACCCGTATCAGGCTGATATGGGTCGATACATTACGCAGAGGCCATACTGTTGGTTTACTTTCGGGACGGCTCAAATGATTTGCTGCAGATTGGTTCAAAGTTCATCTGCATGTGGGAAAAGGGTTCAGCTCAAATATCCCCGGATAGCTCGAGGCCTTGAGAAAACAAGAATATGTCTTGAATTTTGTCACCTCGCTTTAAAGGGGAGATTTTAATGACCGAGAAGATCAGATAACGAATACATCCACGGGGTATCCTTTGTGTTGGTGGATAGACAGTTTCAATTAATGCCATCATTGGTTATGGGTGATGGTTTCGGAAGATATTACCTACAGCTTCATTCAAAAACGGTGTAAATATATTGTATATGTAGATGTAGGTATGCATTCATTAACTAGTTCCCACATACAACACATTTGCAATAGACGACTTTGAAAACACGAAGGCAAACAATTTAGAAAATATTTATAAACTAAAATTTAGTTATTCAACAGAGTTATGGCAAAATGGATTAAACATCATAACACAATGTTTTCACAAGTTGTTCTGCCGGAGAGGCGTCAGAAAGCGTCGTCGGCATGTAGGACAGGGGGGTTAACCCTTCCAAAAAGTTAATAAAAAAAAACACCCCACACACAAAAAACCAAAATGACGCTTCTGCAGCATACTACTTTCGGCAGAATTGTTATAGTAGGCAACATTGATTACACTGAACAATTTCATGTTTTGCCACAATGTTTAACCATGTAAATAATTATTGTGGTTTCAAAGTCGTTTGCTTGCAGATGTATAGTCTATTGGTAAGGGTTAGACCTTTAAAGGTTACACTTTAATTTGTCCAACCCTTTTTTTTCTTATGTCTTTCTTGTGATACTTACAAATCGAGAGCTTGGCGTGAAACGGTTGTAACTAAAATTGGTATTTATAAGCGTTAAATCATTTTGCTTGGTAAACAATGGACATTTAGGTGCCATTGCTCGTTCTGAGCAATGGCACCTAAATTTTCATTGTTTACAAAAGGGTCAAAATTGCCCGTAATCCACGGTTTTCAAAATAGGTTTTGAGTTACAACCGTTTCACGCCAAGCCCTCGAAATACAATTTGTAAAATTTAAGAAATGCATAGTCTAAGCAATCAATGCTTTAAATCTTAAAAATGTAGCGCATGTTATAATATGCATGTAATAAGTACGGTCAATTTGGTACACATTTGAAAATATAATGGAATGTTTCTATTCCCTGAAGAAACTCGATCTTTACGATGTTGACAGACAGTAACGGACAGACGTTAATTTGTATGGATGCTTTAAATATTAGGAATGCGTAAAGATAACTATGCAGCGACGAGTATAAGAAGCCAATGATGCATGGCATTGGCCATCCTTTCGCCCTTTTCCATATACAATAAACCTGCATCAAGCGACTTTGAAAACATCTGGGTACAAACAATAGGAACTCTCAATAAATGAAAGTGTTATTACTGCAAATAGTTGAAAACAGTGTGACAAAGGATATTTCTTTTTTCAAAAGTAGACTACTTCGGAAGCGTCAGAATGCGTCTGTAAGTGGGAAAGGGTTAACTTTTCGGTTTACTGTTTCCCTTGTATAATTCGACTGTCGTAGACGACTCTGAATATCTGTAGAAATGAAAGTTGTTTTCCGCCTATTTCAAAAGTGTTTCAGTCATATCACAGCATGTCCTTGGTGATATAACCAGTATGACAGGTTAAGCATTATTGAAAGGGCATCTCAAGAGGCTTGGCGTGAAACGGTTGCAACTTATATTGGTATTTTTTCACCATGGTTAATCACCTTGCCATAAAGTCTTTATAAGCGTTAAATCATTTTTCCTGGTAAACAATGGATATTTAGGTGCCATTGCTCGTTCTGAGCAATGGCACCTAAATTTGCATTGTTTACAAAGGGGTCAAAATTGCCCCTAAACCAGAGTTGTCAAAAAAGGTTTTTAGATACAACCGTTTCACGTTTCTAGATCGGAGGCGTAACAAGGAGTAAACAACTCAATTTTTATGGAAAGAGTTAATAGTGCATGAAATGAGATGTTCATCATTTATCTAAAGTATGTCAACTATATCTATCTCCCTTACTCGTAACACAGATGTATTCGCACTTAATAATGATGGCTATCATCATTACAGAGAGGTCCAAGTTCATTCACACCGTAAAACCCCCATCCAACGAAACAAAGGCCAGTCTTATGTTACTTGCGAAAAGTACATTCGTGCAGTCTGATCTAGATCTTCAATGTCCAAATAATAAGTCAGGAAAACAGTTAAGAAGCCGCTGATATAGAGTGGAAATGTATGTATGTATGCATTCACCAGTCTGATCTAGATCTGCACTTTTTTGATAATAATCAGTAGTTAACATTGAAAACATATACATGTAGGTAGAAATTTGTAATATCGTTTCAAACAAAAGAATACATGTAGTTGTTGAATAGATTTTAAAACGTGGCAAAATGAAAAAGTGCTCATAATGAGCAATTTCTGCTTTTGTCACACTGTTTTTAAAGGCTGTATGCCGTAGACGCGTCAAAAGGAGTCTACATGTGGGAAAGGGTTAATCTTAACAATTGAATGGTGGTTACGAGATATTAATCTCTGTGGTAAACTGGACACATCGTCAGTTAGCGCCATTAGACACACAGATACCCAGGGCTATCTGTCCTGTTTGACATGGACCTAACATAGGCAGGTCAAGAACAATTTAATTTAATCCATCCCGGTTTCATGTCCTGTCTTAATTTCCAAATACCTTCAGTTATTTTATTTCCTAAATCTACAGTAATGCTATAAATGTCCTTAGACATCAATTGGACATGTATAAAAAATCTGTCTTGATAAATACTTTTTGCAGGATCACAGTTAAACACCAGTATAGCATGGGAGATATTGAAGACAGGAAAGCTTGTGTGTTTTACAATACCTAGCCACTTTCAATTGTAATTGGTACACTATAGTCCTAAAAGGCTATCACGAGACTGTCTTATAGAAAAAAGGGAAACATTTTCGTTTTTTATAATTTCTTTCTTTTTTTCATAATGTTATCAAACAGTAATCTATTGAATGTGCACCAAAATGCATCTGCACATGGGAAAGGCTAAAAGCCCCCTTTCGGTATCGTTATATTAACCGTAATTAAACTTATAAAGCGGAACCTGTGACCCCAAATTCACCGGCTTCGAAAAAAAGTGTAGCCATCCGACCACGGATGCCCATAGATACATGTAGAAAAGGTGCGTCTCATTTTTAAGTGTCCGTAGAAAGTGATACTTTAATTTCGTATAGAGAGCCCAACCCGCATGTCCCTATACTCCCATACTGCCATAGCAATGTGACTCTATAGAGTACATTTAACCGCACAGGCCAAGATCAGTCTACATATGCGGGAACTTATTTTTAATTCTGAATGTCGTTTCCAAAAGTATCTGTCTTTAACTCTTTCACTGCCGAATTTCACAAAGTCGACTCTTTCATGTTAGAATTTGGACCACTCCATTTTTCGTCCAACATGAAATTCGGTAGAATTTAATTTCTAAGAGGCAAACAATGCAGATTTCAGGTGAGACAGCTCGTTACGAACTGTCTCTCCTGAATCTGCATTGTTTGCAATAGCCTTTAATTGCCTTAGGCAGCGAAAGAGTTATGCTAAACAAAATGAGACATATCTTATATAATAATTGAATGAAACACGCTCATTTTAAGACTGTAACATCCACTTACATATATGATGCAGGGTAGTAGTAGACAACCTTCCCTTTTTTTGTTTAACCCTTTCCGACTTGCACATGCATTTTGTTCTCTAGTGCATAGGACTACATGTTGAAAACATTGTAATAAAAGGAGAACTTACTCATAATGAGTAGTTTCTGTTTCTGCGTTTGCTGCAATGTTGTCCAAACTATTTGATAATTAAACTTTCGTGTAACGAATTCTTTTTGTCTAAGCCTTGCTGCATATTTGTTGTATGTGGGAAAGGAGATAAACAAAAAGCAAGCCGTTTTCGGAGACTGTATCTCCAACAAATACACATTGAATTGTCTGAAGTTCATACACCGATTCAATGCAAAGATTTTAATGAGTTAGCAAGACAGCATGAGACACGAAGGTTTTTTAATGGAGACCCTATGGTTTTGAGGCTGTCGTCTATGCTTTGCTAGACACGTTGAAGAGAGACTCAATTATCATAAAGCTGCGTGTGTACCATCTTTCACCGTGTACTTGGTACATGTATGTTTTTTTTTTTTAAGCCGTCTGCTTTGATTTGCTCCGTTGAAAGGTGTCTTTACAACGTTTTCAACAATATTTCAATTATATAACGGCGTTTCCTGGGTAATTTACCAGATAGTACCGGTCCTATTTGTACTGACTACGATGCTATCCCCGCAACCATGATCGCTACTGAAAGGAAGCCATTACTTCCATTTATAAAATATTCGTCTGCTTTGAGTATATGTGTATCTAGAAAACTGAACATTTAATTTTAGGAGAGTTTTGAGATATTTCTCTTATTTTTCAACACTACTTTTAAAATTGCCTCTTGTAAAGGCCCAATCATGATATCGTATACATCTATCAAGGAGAGTTTGAGAATGAAGAAGATATGAGTCGTTTCACGAGAAAACCTCTGCGTAATATAACGACACAGATCAGCCTGCGCGGTCCGGTTCAAATGCATGTGCAGTCCATGGTTGTGTTGATTGAATACTGCTCATGTAAATTGAACTGTCACGTGATGAATACATAATTAGTTAAATTTACATAGAACTATACATTAAACTGACATTGAAATGCGTTCATCGTGCGAAAGTCCAAAGTATACGGACAACAACAACCCATGACTATTTGTCCAGATTAAAAGATTGCACGATTTGCAGAAATATAACCAGCCGTAATTTGGGACAACTTGGTAAATAAGGGCCCTACTAATAACCTTCAATATTTAACTTGATCTATATTTGTGTTTTTACGATGTGAATTTTAACAGACCTTCAGTGCAACTGTTATCCAACAAACCTCAACATATTGGAATGTTTCAGATGTAACAATAACTTTAATAAGTAATATGAAAACAAAATAAATATTTATTGTTTGGTCTTATTGGATAGTTATGGGTTTTTCAAATACAAGCAGATGTATAGATAAGTGCGAATAACTTATTACTATATAAACCCTATGTCTCACTGAGACAATTTCTTTTGAGCATCCACAGCTTAGGGTTTTATGGTTATATAATGATTTCAGACAATGAATTACGCCCTTAATTAATAGCTCTGTACAAGTCCAATTATAAATTCCAAAAGCACGAGTGTCAGCATCCAAATAAATCAAATAATATGAGCCGTCCCGCGAGAAAACCAATATTGTTGAATCTGCGTTTAGTATCGACGCGGATCAGCCTTAGCATGCCGCGCAGGTTAACCCGGACAGACACTTTTCGCATTCTGTGGATTTTCTGTTGCATGATTCATGCAACAGAAAATCCACAGAATGCGAAAAGTGTCTGTCCGGGTTAACAGAAAATCCACAGAATGCGAAAAGTGTCTGTCCGGGTTAACAGAAAATCCACAGAAGGCGAAAAGTGTCAGTCCGGGTTAACCTGCGCGGACTGCGCAGGCTGATCTGGGTCGATACATTACGCAGAGTCCATACTGTTGGTTTTGTCGGGAATGATTTACATATTTCGATTGTTGAATTGTATCGTTTGCCCTAAAATTCAGAGCGCACAGTATAACTTATATTAAGACGAAGGTGCACTGACTCCCAATCCAGAACTCGAGATTATGTGCACAATTTCACTATCTTAAATCCTTACTTGAGCCTGAAACCTAACCCTTTCCCTCATATAGACGCTTTCTGACGCCTCTGCAGCAGACGGCTATTTGAAAACATAGTGACAAAAGAAGAAATTGCACAGAACGTGCAATTTCTCCCTTTGCCACAATGTTTTCCACTTTTTGTCATAGGTTATCCACTCAATTATTGAGATTTTCTATGTTTTGACAAAATACGTTCAAAGTCGTCTGCTGCAGAATTGTCGTATGAGGGAAAGGGTTAATAGTGTGGTATTATTACAGTTTGATTGAGACGATTCTTTTGAACATAGGGCTTGGTCGGGCAATAAAAGAGATACTGTTAACTCTTTCAGCGCCGAATTGTTTAAAGCAGACTCTTCCATATTCAAAATCGGGCGTCTCCATTACTCATGCAATCAAAGTTTGGACAATTTTGATAACTAAAAGGCAAACAATGCTGATTTCAGGTGAGACAGCTCGTTACGAGCTGACTCACCTGAATCAGTATTGTTCGCAAAAACCTCAATATTGCCTTTGGCGCTGAAAGGGTTAACACACCCATATCAAGGTTCCTGGGCCCCGGTAGTACACGTATCACTTGGTTATATGTCATGGATGTTTAATGGATGAAACTGGTGGACAATGGTCGTTAAATCGTGGCGTATTTGCTTACACATTACACATTACAATCACAATAAAAAAAATATTTCAACAATTTTGAACGGGTCACGACCTATTAGGTTTCTTGAAAAATGATGATGGGATCTTTATGTAAATCACATCACGTGGTCACACGATACTGTGAACGTCAGCATATGTTTCATAAGAGGTGGAAGGACCAATCTGTTAATATTCTAGGAGAAAATGACAACATTTAGGATAGTTACAATGATATTAACATATGATTCGAACGCATTAATACAAAATATATACATGTAAACTAATAACGATTCAATCAACCAATCAATTAATCAATCAATCAATATAACAATCGGATGGTTAACTGCCGAGTTGTAATAAACGTCGAGACAAACGATATGCGCGGACATATAGCACATGCCTTTAAAGGCACATTAACCCACATACAAACACTTTCTATTGCTTCTGCAGCAGACGGGTTTCGAAAACATTGTGGTCAAAGGAGCAATTTCTGCTTTTGCAAAAATGCTTTTACTTTAGTCAATAATTGTTATTTCGTCCATGGAGAGTTTTTGTCTTTATGTTACTAAGTGTTTTCATCGTCTTCTGCTGTTGATTTGTTGTATGTGGGATAGGGTGTAAAAGATGTGTATACGCATCAAAATCAGGATTAAGCAAGGTTCAATACTTAACTGCTATTCGGTCAATTGGAAAGGGATATGTCTATTTTCAATAGACCGAGTGACCTACAAATACCTTTAATCCTTTCAAATACAAATATTCACTTAAATGGACTGCCGTAAATGTGTAATCAACTCTTGGCCGGCAAAAGGGACACAGTCGTTGACTCACCTGAACCCTTGTCCACATACAATCGCTTTCTGATGCATTTGCAGCAGACGACATTTGAAAACGTTATTGCAAAATGAGAAACTGCTCATGATGAGCAGTTTCTCCTTTTACGACCATGTTTTCAACTCCTTTTAGTGATTAAACTTTCATTTATGGAGATGTTTCAGGTTTTTTTCAACATGTTATCAATATCGTCTGCTGCAGATGTGTTTTATGTGAGAAAGAGTTACGTTAATGTATTTCTCTCAACTACATGCATGTTCATTAACTAGTATTGCTTCTCGATTCATGTTAAAGGTAGTTCTTTAACTTCTACGATTCATATATACTGATGACAAGAGAAAGTTGATGCAAGGCATCAATGTCGCCGGAAAAGACTGCATTGATTTATTTATGTATTCTTGACTTTCCTTAGTCTATTCAAACATTTGCTTATAAAGTTTATATAAATACCTATGCATTAGGGTATCTATAAAAAATTAACGAAATGTGTACACATTTATCTTGGCTTAAATTTAATCTTGCTGTTGTTACTTTTTTAAATAATAGTATTCATTCATATAATTTCAATGTTTGTCAATCTTATTCGAATCACAAGGTAAATATCCTGGTATTGCTTTAAAGGGAGGTAATTTGAAGAAAACAAAAGTCTTCAAAAGGAGAAATATATCAGCATTACCGTCTACAGTTTAAATTGTTCTATTGTTTGTGGATTTAAAAATGTTATTTTTTTCTTATTTCTACATGTACAACGAAATATTGCGGCTTCTCTTTGACGCTTTGCGTCAAACATTCGTCTTGTACTTGTCTAAAATAAAATAATATCACTCGCTTTTTCATATCGAAATGCGCATGCGCGAAAATCGATGTTAAAGGTCACGAAACTACACAACAGAATAGGGTCTATATTTAGCTTAGAAACAGTTCCTACTTTAGATATTAATGGATTAACATTATTAAATGAATTCTACACAAATCAAGACATCTCTTTGAACATGAAAACAACATTTAGTAAGTTAAAATTGCTATTAAAAGGAGAATCCGAAATTGACCTCAATGATGACACATAAGAGTCTGCATTAGGGGGTGTTGGTTCACGTCTTGAAGGGACCACTTTTGTCTTCGTAAATAAGACAAAAAACTTAAATGCGAGTGAAATAAAAAAAACTGCAAACATTAAAAAATCGGAATATTTATTTCATTTTAGATGTGTCATTTATTAGTGTTCGTAAACAACCACAATTGTAATATGTTCAAATCATCTAGATTTGTTTCTTTCTAATAATAAGCCGCCCTCCCATGTGATTTCCGAAAAGCTATTAAAAATAGAAGTCGCGGGCTTCTGCCCGGCGTTCTGCCCGGCGACTAATTACATCGTCAGAACAAGGGCATTACGATGAAGATAACCTTAAGATTATTATTTTCCTAGTAAAATCAAAACCCGTACTATTCGGTAATATTTAAAACTTTCCAATAATTAAATACTCTAATCCTTCCCAACATACAACACATCTGCAGAAGACGACTTACAAACGCCTTGACGAGAAACGTTTTATTGAGTAGTGATAAAAACATTGTGACAAAAAGGAGAAATTGCTTATTTGGAGCATTTTTTCTTCTTCTTCTGTAATATTGTTTTAACAAAATGTCTACTGTCCATTCGTCAAAATGTGTCTGCAGGTGGAAAAAGAGTTAATCGGATTCCAACGATTACGTCACATACTAACCGTTCCTGATTCATTCAGTTCGCAATAGAGTTAACCCTTTCAGCGCCAAAGGCAATATTCAGGTTTTTGCAAACAATACTGATTCAGGTGAGTCAGCTCGTAACGAAATCAGCATTGTTTGCCTTTTAGTTATCAAAAGTGTCTAAACTTTGATTACATGAGTAATGGAGACGCCCGATGTTGAATATGAAAGAGTCTACTTTAAACACTTCGACGCTGAAAGAGTTAAGCGCATTAGAAATGATCATATATGCGGAAGGTGAGACGAACATATGCATGCGTACACTTTCTTAACCCTTTCCCTCATACGGCAATATGCAGCAGACGTATTTTGTCAAAACCTGCTCAAGGTCAAGCACATTCTTATGAAACGAAAATAAGATATTTAACCCTTTGCCTCATACAACAATTCTGCAGCATACGACTTTGAACGCATGTTGTCAAAACATAGAACATCTCCATAATTGAATGGATAACCTATGACAAAAAGTGGAAAACATTGTGGCAAAAGGAGAAATTGCACGTTTTGTGCAATTTCTTCTTTTGTCACTATGTTTTCAAAAAGCCGTCTGCCGCAGAGGCGTCAGAAAGCGTCTATATGAGGGAAAGGGTTAACCCTTTCTAATATGCAGGCATATTTTTCGTATCTGCTGTTAATGTGGTTCTCACGGTGAACATTTTTCATTATTTCGACTCATTTTTGTTCTATTACAGTTAACTAAAAGAACACTTATTTATAGAGATCTTCCGCATTATTTTATTTATTGTTTTTAATGTCGTCTGCTGCAAGATTTCTCCATGTTGTAAAGGGTTAAGACCCTCCGGAAAAAAAAACCGTGAAGCTAATCTGCAAGAGAAGTCAAACATTTCCCCCTTGTCCAGAGATGTTTCCCAAGCAGTCGAAACTCGTCTGTATCAACCGAAAGGTTAAATTCTACATATTGATTGATTGATTGATTGAATTGGGGTTGAACGCCGTTTTCAACCATTGTTCAGTCATATCACGACGGCCAGTTCACCTACCCATGTGTTTCCTAGCTTTCTCGTACAAGTAATCAACACGACAGACTTTCCAAGCAGAAGGATGCTTTTCCACAAATGGGCCGTCAACCAACATTGTGGACCCTGCGTAAAGTGTCGACCCTGATCAGCCTAAGCATGTCGCGCCAGTTTACCTGGATAGACAATTTTCGCCTCCTGTGGATTTTCTGTTTCATGAATCATTACATGAATGTGTCGGCCCGGATCAGTCTGCGCGGACAGCAGATGCCATAATGTTGGTTTTCTCGCGGGACGGCTCGTAAACCGTGCACATAGACTGTTAGCCCCTTGATGGAAGACGAATGGCGCTTGTCACAGTGACCTTTGTCAAACGTGGTAAATAATGTTGGCCGAGCTGGGAATCGTACTCACAACCCCTTGATTGGCAGCCCGCGTCGCTACCGACTGAGCTACCTGGGCTTTTGCGAATTTTACATAACTATAAACACTTCGAGGTTTACCTCGTCGCAGCGTTAAATAATACCTAAGTCATTTTTGTTTTCAGTTATCTTTTTCTTCAAATCAATCGGATTTTAAGATTGTGAAGGTGAATTGCTCAAAATCTATTTAAAAAAGATATAATTGTTTGTCCTTTTCCAAAGTCAGATGTGTACACAGATAACGAAAATAAACCCTAACTATAAGGTCAAAGGGTTCGCCCATTTCCCGATATCCTGCTGTTGATTCTTTCATTTATTTTAAATCCCACTTGCAGACGCTTTTTGACGAGCAGACGAATTGTGAAAACATTGAGACAGAAGGAGAAATAGCTCATAATGAGCAATTTCTCATTTTGCCACATTAACTTCAACTCATTCCATAATAACACTTGCATAAAGAGATACGTTCGACATTTTAACAATATTTTTTTACAAAGTCGTCTGCTGCAGGTTTGTTGTATGGTGGAAGGGTTAATGAATACTATTTATTTATTTATTGGGGTTTTACGCCGCTTTCAACAATATTTCAGTTATATCACGGCGACAGTTCACTTATTCATGATCCCTGGGTAAACAAACCAGTACTAGGCTAGAAAATGTGCCTTGCCCAAGGGCACTCCACCATGACCGTAGTGCCGCGACTGGGGATCGAACCCGGGACACCCGGTTTCGAAATCCCCGACGCTAACCACTCGACCACAGTGGATTCCGTTAATGAATACTAAACACAAGAGTTAGACAAATTGTTAAATGGGTTTGAAACTTTTAAGAACCGGTCTTTTCTGTTGGTTTCTCTATTTAATGGATACACTATAGCCGTTGCTTTCTGTTTAAAAAAAAATAAATATAACAGTCGTCTGCTACAGATAATTCTAAAACGGTTATATCAAGGTAAGGGTAAACATAAATATGAGCCGTCCCGCGAGAAAACCAACATTGTGGACTCTGCGTAAAGTATCGACCCGGATCAGTCTAAGCATGCCGCGCAGGCTTACCCGGATAGACACCTTTCGCCTCCTGTGGATTTTCTGTTTCTTGAATCATTACTCTATATCACTATCCCCCTGAGGCGGAATGTGTCGGCCCGGATCAGTCTGCGCGGACTGCGCAGGCTGATCTGGGTCGATACATTACGCAGAGGCCGTAATGTCGGTTTTCTCGCGGGTCGGCTCATATACTACCTGGCGTAAGTTAGTATGAAAATAAGATTGAATTATTCAATAGTCTATACTCCCTCACTCATCAGAAGTACCAAGAACCAAGATTGGATTACGCCCAGTCAATATGTCAATATTTTAATGCTATTACAGAAAGATTTGCGTTTGCGTTACCCTTTCCCACATAGCAGACGACTTTTGACAACATTATGATAATAACAAAAATTGCGCGTAGTGAGCAATTTCTCCTTTTGTCACAATGTTTTTAACTTTTTTAACAATTGTTCTTTCATTTATAGAAAGTTTCCAAACTTTTGACTAAATGTCTTTTCAAAGTATTCTGCTTCAAATTATTTTTTGTGTGTGAAAATAGTGTTAATACTTAAGCACAGTTTGGTATGTATACACACGAGGAATGTACAATAGAAATCTAAAAAAAAAACGTACGCCACTTGCACTCCATTGTGTGGTTTCGTTGACAATTTTCGTTTTACTAAAAAAACCACAAATACAATTAAAAGGTCAACAACACCACCTCGGGTGCGAGACGTTACGGTTTCGACTCCCAGCTGGGAAAACCCGAATACATTAAAAAGGGTAGCGATGGCTTTCCCTCCTATATGCAGGAAACGCCGTGATATAACTGAACATTTATTGAACGCTGACTGTTTGGTGTTTAACGCCGCTTTCAACAATGTTTCAGTTATATCACGGTTATTCTGGGCCATTTATCCTAACACTAGTCAGTAAGCTGTTATGTTAACCCCGGAACCATGAGCGCTAACAAGGGTAGGCATTACTGTCATTTTGAAAGAATGTGTTGAGAGCGACGCATAAGACCACATAGACACAAATGCGTTGATATTTTTGGTATCCGTTCTTCACGGAGTTGTACGTGCAATATTTTTTAATATAATCGAAAGAAAAGCACATCTGACTAAAAACATGCAAAACGCGCATTCTAAGTTACTAGCAGAACAATTCGAATGTATTCATTGTTTGCAGGTAGAATTTGAGACTGGACGCTGGATTGGTGGTAAAAGCGTGTTAATGATGCTTGTAAGAGCCAGAGCTCCAGATAAGGCGAGTATTTTAAATTGAAAAAAAAAAACTCCCTTGACACTCAAGTTGTGGGTACTCAAAAAGAATCGTCTTGGTGAGGGTTTTGTTGAGTCATTAGCGAAAAATAGGTGAGAACAGATCAGTTTACTTCTCCTTATCTAGACTATCTAGAGTATTTCAAATTGGAAAAAAAACTCCTTTGACACTCACACCCTATGTTGTGGGTCCTCAAAAGAATCGTCTCGGTGAGACGATTCTTTTGAGGACCCACAACATAGGGTTTTGTTGAGTCATTAGCGAAAAATAGGTGAGAACAGATCAGTTTACTTCACCTTATCTAGACCTCTGAAGAGCTAAGCATAATTATAGCCTTTTTATGTCAAAGCACGTTGCATATTTGCAACAAAAGAGCGAGTTTTTACTTTAGAAAAATCTATATAGGACTTGTGAAACATAATCGATCATTATTCTAAAGACCAATTGCGAATAAAAGAATTCATGAATGGACACAAAACGAAATAATGCATGACACCAAAAACAATACCTAAAACGTGTTAACATCGAGACAACAAGATTACCATACCAGATATGGCATCATGAAACCGAAAAAAAGAAAAGCCCAAGGGGAATAACTCTTTCAAATATCCAACCTCTTGTCAAAACGATTACGAGCGAGACGATTTGCGTACCCAAAACACAAAGGGTTTGGACGAGTCATAAGAGATATATTGTTTTGAAAAGACCAGTTTAATCCTCAATATCTAGTTAGCTGGGAATGAGACGCATTCGCAGGCATTTATGCATATATGGTGTTTATACACTTTATATAGATTTTCCTCTCTCATATCAATACAACGACATACTTTATACGATCGAAAAAATGAATTCAATAATTGATTTATTTACTATGATTTTACGCCGTTTTCAACATTTCTTCATTTTTACTTATTCGTGATCCCTGTGT